>JAQFVV010006398.1:641120-1241120 GCA_028023455.1 Epiperipatus broadwayi
CTACTAGATTAGCACAAAACTTAAATGGTGACCCATACAAAAGGGCACAATATATATATATATATATATATATATATATATATATATATATATATATATATATATATATATATATATATAAATTATTAATCAATGTCTGTATTCCAATTATAATAAAATATATATAATTATTCAAAACAATACAATAATTAATACAGTAACAATATTTTAAACAAATATATACCAATTTAATAGAAGTACTTTCAACTATCTATGTAGTCATTGTCAACTAGACTCAAATTGTATTAGAAAAAACCGTTACAAATGTAAACAAAAGTAATACGTCATACATCAATTTTCCCACAATTCATTAATTTTTATATTGGCTGCCTGTCTATTTATCAACTGTTGCTTTTCACTTTTTATTAACATAGCTTCTTTAATTTTGCGTTTATTATTATTTCTTTCAATACACAGAATTTTAACTTTATTAAAATCAAAATCAAAACCATAATTACATGTTACATTATGATCAAAAAATACTGATGGTGATACATCATCATTTCTAACATTCTCTTGTCTTGATTTTTGCACTCGTTTATATAATAACAAATGCTCCCTTGATCTTTTCTCCAATGTACATCGAGATTCCCCAATATATGCCTTTCCACAAACACATAGCCATTTATATATTGCACAACTTTGATTTAAAATACTACACCTATTTTTTGAATTATTTATTAATCTATTTAAATTAGGAGTAGTATAAAATGCAACTCGACATATATTTTTATATATCTGTTTTATAAATTTAACCTGTTCATTACAAATAAATGGTATTGATATCCAAGTATATTTTATTTTATCAATATCTATAGCATCTAAAATATTTCTATTATTATTAAACTTAGTAACAATATTATAAATTAATTTATGATCATATCCAACATTTAACAAATCCATAATAAATACATTTATGTTACTTATTTTATCAGAACTATATTTACATATAAATTAAATATAGTTCTGATAAAATAAGTAACATAAATGTATTTATTATGGATTTGTTAAATGTTGGATATGATCATAAATTAATTTATAATATTGTTACTAAGTTTAATAATAATAGAAATATTTTAGATGCTATAGATATTGATAAAATAAAATATACTTGGATATCAATACCATTTATTTGTAATGAACAGGTTAAATTTATAAAACAGATATATAAAAATATATGTCGAGTTGCATTTTATACTACTCCTAATTTAAATAGATTAATAAATAATTCAAAAAATAGGTGTAGTATTTTAAATCAAAGTTGTGCAATATATAAATGGCTATGTGTTTGTGGAAAGGCATATATTGGGGAATCTCGATGTACATTGGAGAAAAGATCAAGGGAGCATTTGTTATTATATAAACGAGTGCAAAAATCAAGACAAGAGAATGTTAGAAATGATGATGTATCACCATCAGTATTTTTTGATCATAATGTAACATGTAATTATGGTTTTGATTTTGATTTTAATAAAGTTAAAATTCTGTGTATTGAAAGAAATAATAATAAACGCAAAATTAAAGAAGCTATGTTAATAAAAAGTGAAAAGCAACAGTTGATAAATAGACAGGCAGCCAATATAAAAATTAATGAATTGTGGGAAAATTGATGTATGACGTATTACTTTTGTTTACATTTGTAACGGTTTTTTCTAATACAATTTGAGTCTAGTTGACAACGACTACATAGATAGTTGAAAGTACTTCTATTAAATTGGTATATATTTGTTTAAAATATTGTTACTGTATTAATTATTGTATTGTTTTGAATAATTATATATATATATATATATATATATTATCTTCACTATATATATATATATATATATATATATATATATATATTAGTGAAGACTAGTATGTAAATGAGGCCAGTATGTAAATTACATGTTCCATTTTTGCAATAATGGGCACAGAAATCTTTTTATTGATCAGATGAGGATCCCTTGCAATAGCCCAAGCCTCTTTATATTTTCTTTTCCTATCTTTTCTCTCTGCACATATTGCTCTAAAACTGGAGGGAGAAAATATGTGTTCTATAGCCAGTTCATGATCAAAAAGATTGATTTATATTCATAATTTAACTTGGCTTTATTACATAAGTACATATTTTGAATATTAATGTTTTGTAGAATTACATATTTTGATGAAAAGTTTATAACTATTGAGATTTACTTAGCACATTTTTTATATTTTTGTTTATTCACTATAAATAATACAACATATTTACTTAAAACAGCTTGTTTAATACTTTTAAGTAAAAATGTTAACTACATCAGCTTAGTATACTGAGCATGATTTTGAATAACTAGTAGTCATACTTTTAGTTATATTATTAATCACAAAAGAAAGTTATGTGATCATTAGATGTACACTGTATATAGTAAACAATTGATATAAAATTATATCAAGCTATCATCAAAATTGTAATATTCTGTTAAATCTATATCTAATTATTTCATATAAAGGCAATGAATTTACAATAAATACTGCTTAAATATTTACTATTCTTAAAAGAATGTTTATAATTTTCAAAAATGATTAATGTAAAGTTATAACTTTCTTCCAAATATTTCATGCCAAATATAATTTTATATCTTGGAACCTATGTTAAACCTAGTTTTACATTTCATTACATTAGTTACATTACATCAATTAAAAACAGATGAAGACATATTAAGTATTAAATATTTAAAGCATTAAGGTATATTTTCAAACAATTTGCATCTCATTAGTGGTTATATGATATATAACAACTGAATCATGAGAGTTTCGGGATTTTGGCTTTGTATCTCATAATTCTGAGATAATAATCAATGATGAAATATTAATGGACACTGACATTTTTTGAGGATTAGAAAGTGACCATTAATTATTGCTTAATAGAGCTGGCTTTGATAAAATTAATCAGCTTTGAAAAAAATATCATGCAAGCTTGACATTTTTAGTGTAATAAAATATTGTCACATTTGGAATTAAAAACATGAACTTTTTAAATGGATAAAAAATATTAATGAACATATTGACAAAAACGATTTTTTTCTTAGTAAGCAGTCGTAAGACATTAACAGTTTTATTATATCGTAAAAATAGTGTACTATTACTATGCTGGCATAACATCTAAAATTAGAAACATTGTTTATCAGAGAGGCAAGTAAGAGAAAATATTAGCAAAATTCATATTTACTTGTTAATATATATCATGAATGAAATATGCTAACAATAAATTGGTAAACTGTATAAATCAATTAGCAGTTATATTTATAAATTACCCAACCATGTTAGAGTACCAAATTTCTCTATGTTTAAATGAAAAGTGACTTTGTTTGTATAGTTTTCAGCTTATTATATAGAGTGGATTACGGTATTTATTTGCATGCTTTTCAAATGATTAGAAATTAAATCTGCCTTTAAACATTAGCTGATTTGAGCTAAACTGCAAAAACATCTTGGTTGATTAAAAATTCATCTCTATATTTATCATTGTTCTAATCAATGATAATATTTTTATTTTTGTAAAAGAATTTGATTTTAACTGACATGTCTCATTAATTTAAAAATGTGGTTAGTGTGTAGTTTATATATGTATAAGTTAGACTTCTGCAGGTATACAGATGAATAAAACAAAACCTAACGAATAGGAAAAGACAATGTATTACTCTTTGAAGATTTAATTTTATGGTAATAAAGTGAAATTAGAAACAATTAAAAAATTCCATAAGCTTAATCCAGATATTTAAAAAAAACTAAGAATATTAACCAATCAACGGTAGATTTTCCAGATCCCATGTAATCAATTGAATGTTTTGAAATTAACATGATCACTATTTTCTTAAACTTACATAAACTGGTAAAACAATAGCAAATCCTTCATGCCATTCAGTACAAGTTATGGTAATCTATAGATGCTAGAAAACTTCTGCATAAAATCCCTAGCTGGTGCCTACTCTTTTAATATATCCAGACTAGATTTTACCTTGTAGTTTTTATCAATGAAGAGTCTTGGATCTGGGAGCAGATCTTTGAATCTAATGCAACCCTCCAGCAGCTATATCTTAACTATTTAGTTAACTATAAGTTTATGAGTCCAAAATGAAAATACAACAATATTTACAATCAAAGGTAATTCACTTGTAAGTCATTCCAATCTGAAACCAGTTCAGTGTCTATACATTTTGGTGCTTTGGGTTTTTAATAACCATAGTCACTATCATGCTATGGGTAGGATTGGTATTAAACTACTAAGACATCATATGATCACCATTTCTCTATGCTTACATGAGCTGTTAAAATTGTAGCAAACCATACAGTAGTGTGACCCAGTGCAAGGCATATTAATCAATGGATGTTGAAAGGTTTGCACATACAAATACTACCTAATGCTTACTCATCCAATATCCCAAACTAGTTTTTAGCTCATAGCTTAGTATGAGACTCCTAAGATCTGAGAGCTAAAGAACTGCATTAGATTCAAAGCTCTTCATTGATGAAAATCACAAATTAGAAACTAGTCTAGGTATATTGGCTAAGTTGGCATTAGATAGAAATTTTGCACAAATACCTTCTAACATCATTTGATTACTTTGGATTACACTAGGTGGCACTACTGTATAGAGACTACTATTTTTAATAACTTGTTAAAACTTAGGGAATGATAATCAAGTGATGTTTTAATTGCTTAATTTCATTTCTGCTTATAACATAATGGTGACTATGGTTATTATAAAACCAAAGAACCAACACATAGATATTGAAACTGGGTTTAAATCTGTATAACTACACAAGCAAATTAGCTGGAATTGAAAACAATGTGTTGTTTTTATTTTGGGTTTGTAGATTTATAATTAAATAAATAAAGAAAAGGTGATTTGTTGAATTAAGATCTAAAAATCTAGGTAGAATGCTTTCAGAACCAAGGCTCTTCTCTGATGAAAGACAAAATCTAGAAACAAGTCTTGGAATATTTGATAAATAGGGCCTAGATAGCTATTTTATGTTCAAATCTTCTAGCATTTATTAATGATTATGGCTTGAACTAGGTAACACTACTACATGAAACATTTGCTAATGTTTTGAAATTATTTGATTGTTCAGTGAGAACAGAATCAATTAAAACTATAGAATTACATTACAAATCCAAACAATTATAATAATAGAGCAAAAATAAGTTCCTTATACACCATGATTTTTATATATGGGATGGAGATAGGAATATCTTTAAACCAAAAAGTTCAATATAATCTGTGACGAAAGAAAATAAAAGCTCAGAGAGATGTATGTCAATGCTCATCAACACTTTTATAACAGTAAGATTAATAAAAACTGGAATGTGAATATTAATTATATATAAAGTCTGTCTTATAATCAATGAACAGCAATGTGATATAAATATAATGTAAACATTTGAAGATTTGGTTAGAAATAAAATTGACTTTAAACATAAATAACTTATATAGGCACATATTATGGTTGTTAAGATAGGTGTGTGGATAGATGGCTGGATGGACAGAGAGATAGACGATAGACTTTTAGATAGATGGACCAATAGATAGGTCTGGGTATTAGATAGATAGATAGATAGATAGATAGATAGATAGATAGATAGATAGATAGATAGATAGATAGATAGATAGATAGATAGATAGATAGATAGATAGATAGATAGATAGATAGATAGATAGATAGATAGATAGATAGATAGATAGATAGATAGGGAAACAGACTTATAGACAAACTGACATATATGAGATATAGACAGACAATTAGTTTGATAGATAGTTTAAATAGATAGATAGTTAGAAATATAATAGGGAAAGTAGGGTTGAAGGCAGAAAGATAAGTTTGTAAATAATTAAAGCAGTTATTAAATAATTATCACAAAAAATAAGATGTGTTTAACGTCTATACAGAAATAATAAAAAAAGACGATACTATTATTATTTAAGTCACATGTTAGATAATGTAAATATATGCTAATCTTCTTTTGCTTTATTTCTAGCTAAGTATAATTAGATATGATATGATCATCATTATTATTATTAATCCGTTTGAGGATGAATGTTTTTCGAATTTTAATCCCGTTGATCCATGAAATACATTTTATTTAGCATTATGAATAGTTAGATATCTTAAAAAAAGAAAGTTAAATAAAATAAATCGCTATGACTATTTGATCTTTTTTGTTTTTTAATTTTCGTTTATTATAAATTATATATATACAAATTATTAATATCAAACAAAATAAATGTTTTTTTCATCTCGAATAGTAATGATAATAGTTTGTTTTAAACTTTAATATTTAATACCATAATTAAACTATTATTTTTTAACTAGTATTATTTTTTTATTATTATTCTCAATTTTATTCACTTTATCACAAGTAACTGCAGAGAAAGTAAATTGTTAATTTTCGATTGGAAATATTTTTGTTCTTAAATTAAGTGGAAACTCTGATTTTTTTTTATTTTAGTAATTATAGCCAAAGTCTATTTTTTACGATTGATTAATAATAATTTTACTATTCTTTATTAATAATTTAAAGCACCATTAAAAATAAAGTTTAACTTTTTTACTTTCATATTTAAAGGCGATTTTTTTTTAAAGAAACTGTAATTTCACTTAGTCTGTGAATCAGAATATTTATATATTAATCACATCAAATTTGTAAAAAAAGTTATAATTTCTTAATTTGAATTACTCGATAACAATTTATACAAGCACCATCGATGTGGACAGGAAGACTTGGATTTCAAAAGTTGAAAGTGTTATGGATGGTAACGTAGATATCGACATTTCTTTCAAACTGAAGATACTCCAAAAAGGAACCATAGAAAAGGTTTTTCAATGATTAACTATGTAAAGAATCAGAATTATACTCTTAATGACAGTAAATTGCAACACTATTTAGAGTTCAAGTCTTGTTTGGTTATTTACGTAACCTCATAAATGAATATATAATTTGAATTTTAAAACATGAAATCTTCTAATAATCAAACAAAAAAATCCTGTAATTATTATATAAAAAATGATCGTTAAAATTTTAAATATAATTGCAACTGTTATATATACATTAAAAATAACAACAAAGCACAAATTTAAATAGGTTTTCCTTAAACTATTAAATATTATGAATGATGGAAAATAATTTTGGAATATGTGAACAGTACAGTTTATAAACCACAGATCATCTATAAGCTTAAGAAATACATAAGGAAGTGACAAATGGATATGGAAAATAACATATATAATATTTATCTTTAAGGGATATAAAATTACATGACATTAACATACAAAAATAAATAAATAAAAGTTATTCATAAATCTAGTATTATAATAATATTAAATAATGCTAACACACTTATAACATAAAGTTGTACAAATTTGTGCAAATTCGAGGCAGATAGAAGGTCTAACATGATTAATTATATTAACGATTTAATCAAATCAAGATTTAAGTGCAATATACTTTATAGTAAGATTGGACATTTTATTAATAATATAGGAATACACAGAGTTAGAGATAACAAGCCTTGGTTGTTGCCTTACATGCCATCTTTTCATAAGACATTCTATAGGACTTTCTATATGGAATTTTGTTTGAACTTTCATATACCTCTCTCAACTAATAGGCTTATTAATAATATTAAAGACTGCCACAGCTTATCAGGCCCCACAGGCCATGTATAATGTTGCATGCCCTTACAATGGATGCTAAGCCTCATATTACAGTGTAACCAGAGCCACCATAGCTACTAGGTTGGCACAGCATAAATATAGGTACAATAATTCACATACTAACCCAGAATGAACTTCAATTTTAGCACATCAAAAACTATCCGGACACG
Organism: Epiperipatus broadwayi; assembly: GCA_028023455.1. Lineage (NCBI taxonomy): Eukaryota > Metazoa > Onychophora > Udeonychophora > Euonychophora > Peripatidae > Epiperipatus > Epiperipatus broadwayi. Next base: position 649,004 of record JAQFVV010006398.1, read on the forward strand.
AGTTTGAACCAACCTCTGCAAAATTGTTTTGTATTGAGTGGTACAATGTTAAACATAAGCTAAAGGAGGCTTACTTCATAGCAGAAGACTCTTTCACCATTAATAGTAAAGAAGCATGTTTTGTTATATCAAAAAGATGGGCTAATTGACTTATTTGCATAAAGTTTGCATATTATATATATATATATATATATATATATATATATATATATATATATATATATATATATATATATATATATATAATGATTCCAATGAATGAGTCATAACAGGCTATGATTATGAGAAATACATGTTATCGAAAGCGCTAAGTCATTTTAATAACTTAATTGCTATTAATTTATACAACTTTACATCATAAGTGTGTTAGCACTATTTAAAATTATTATAATTTAGACAAGCATAAAGTATAAATCTTATTTATTACATAAATCTAATATTATAATTCATGATGATGAAATGAGATAGATACAAATTGCAATCCATTATCTTTATTTTATATAAACATTATGTAGAAATAAAATTCAAACTAAATAAGATTTTGTACTTTCCATAAATTATATATTCATTAAATATCTTTAAAAACTTTTAAAATAAAGTATAAAATTTCCATAATGAAAGTTTGAGGAAAACAGACAATATAATAAATTAACAGTCTAAATGCTTAAAGATGATAAAAATAAGGCTTGTTTAAAGTATTTTGTTAATATAAAATAAAAAATGCAACCATAGTTATTGAATAAAGAAGTCCATAAATATTCCAGGAGTAGTCATAGAATATATAATGTGTTTACAATTACCATTTTTATATAAATGCCACATTACTAATGGTTAAAAAGAAAGTAACTTCAAAATATCAAGTGATTATTTAAGAGTTCCTATAATCATAATGATCTACTAAAAAAGTTCATGCAGAAATGAAAAAAGAAGTGGGAAAACAGATGTTTAATTGTAGGAACATATTACAATTGCATGTAAAGACAGAAGAGATGATATAATTATTGAGACTATGCATTATAAGTAAGAAATGAAATAGGTACAAATTTAAGTATTAATATATTAAAAAAAGTTATAGAAGTTTATTTGCATATACTGAAAATGGTAATAGTTCAAATAATAATTTAATAGTTAGTTGTAAAATCATATTTTAAAAAAATAAAAACAAATGAGTCAAAATAAAATCAGCTATTAAGCAATTGAAAATAAAAATTAAATGGCAATTTAGATAGATGGAAAAATAATTAAAGAAGCTTCATTAATGATGGTATTTTATCAAAAAAATATTTAAAAAGTGGCAAACTAGCAATAAGATGATTAACAGCAGGATAGAGATAATAAATAGTAATATTGCTAATGGAGGCAAAAATTTGGGTAGATAATTTAATAGTTTAATAATGTTTAGAATTTATAAAAAACAATACAAAAGTATAGAAAATTAAAATATAATAATATTAGTATTTTTAGTCATTGTTGATTCACTGCAGGATAAAAGTTTTACCAAATATATTTTTATTATTTCAAATCATAATTATTTTTTTCCACATAATTCCAGTAAATTTTCTTATCCATCCAAGTTAAACTTGGTCCTTTTAAGTATTTTACAAACTTTAATTGTCCAGTTTAGAACATGTGTTACTTATCTATAATCATTTCAAAATATCTTCAATCTGTCTTCTTAATTTTTTCATTAATATCAATTAGTATATGTTACTTTTCTTGTTCATTTATTTCACTTATTAATCTCATTTTATTACATCTAACATGTACCTTTTCTTAATTTATGTGATCTGAAGCCTTTTTTTTTATTAATTTTCTGTCTTGTACCCAAGTCTTAGATCCATATATTCTATTACAATTAAATTCTACTTGCATAATATTTACTTATATTTCACACAAATAATGATCAAAATGTTATTTTTGCTTGGGTACCATCAAGTAAGAATACATAAATGATAATGACCCTAAACATTTTCCAATTCATAATGTACCCTTGATATACTTCATGAGAAGCAATATAAGCTAATTCCAGGGATAAGTTATAATTTACATATAAAATTAAATCTTATTTTATGTTCAAATCTTGGGAATTTAGAAATAATTGTATGGTATAAACACTTATTAAAATGAATAATCAACCTAAAATCCCTTTTCAAATTCAAATTATTTTACTAGACAATTAATTTGTTCAAGAAAAGTAATAAAAATATACAAATCAGGAAAATAATATGATGACTACAATTTAGACAAATAGGGTTTACATAATAATATTATTCATTCTTTAAATAAAAAAATCCAGTGACAAAAACAATCACAATCTCAAAGAAATTACTTAATTTATTTCATAACAAATAAATAAATTAAATCAAAAACTTATAGCTTGCACATATGTATAATTACTAATTTTAAAAAATCTTATTATTTATATAGACATCTACCCTAATAAGCAACTCTTTTGTTTACAATCTCCTATGACTATAATATATTTTATTTTTATATATATATATATATATATATATATATATATATATATATATATATATATATATATATATATAATATTGAATATAATAATTATAATATATTATAAAAAGTCTTACAATATGCAGAAATACTTTCAGTTAATTACTTAACCTTCTTCAACTGTCATTTAATTTTAAATATAGTGGATGCAAACATAATCCAAAATAAAATTGGAATTATTATTTGTAGAAATTTTTAACAGATCTGGTCATAAAGAGACACTTTTTTATCTGAACATTAAAATATAAAATAATTCAAAATAGCATTAACTATAATAGTTTTATAATTTAATTTACACTCTTTCTCTATCATAAAAATTCAATTTGTAGAAAATTAATCAAAATGTTTTCATTTTATTTTTTATTCATTCTAATTAATGATTTATATATATATCTCAGAAGATTTATGATAATTATAGCATATATGTAGGTATATATTGAACTATTTCTATCATGTAGTGAATTATCAAATATTTTTACATACATTCAAACTTTATTTATACTTTCCTAAATACATTCAACTGATACTATGCAAGAGTTAGTTACTATATTTTATTTTTATATCAGTTTCTTTGCTGCACTTTACTTTAAATCTACTCTTTTATTGTTTTTCAGATTCATTTACTATGTGCAATTTTTAGTGCTGTGTTATTTATAATTTTATCATAATTTGTACTGAGACTTTTCTCTTTATTAAACAATATAAACGTGTTATTACTATAAAATTTTAAATAATAATTTTCTTACGTAAGTTTATCTGTTTTAGTAAACAAAGGACTCACTAATGCTACTTTTTAAAGTAAATAGTTTATCATGAGCAAACATGAAATCTATTGATATGTATTAAACTAGTTAATCAAATATTAGCAAATGCTTAAGTAATAGTTCTTAAGTAAAAATGTTATATTTGTTTATCATGAAAGTTTGATTCACTTGCAAAAGAAAATCTTTATAAAAGAGAAATATTCTTTTATCTATTGTTTTATGATATTAGAATTTCTGCAAATGGACTTAATATTTTTATAAAAAATATTAAATCTTATTTTATAAAATAAAAAAGTATATTTTACTTAGCAAAAGATTAAAGGAAATTTAAAGAAAGAATACAAAATATATTTTCAATATAAATACATACATTAATACATTTACGATCCATAAATACATAATACAATCATTATAAATAAAAATGAAAAGACACTTTTATTAATGTAAAAAAACTTTATTATTCGATATATTATATAATATCGAATTATTTATAGTAGAAAATTAATTATTTACACAATTAGTTATTAAATTTTAGAAAATATTTTAGTATTTTTTTTAAATTATCATTTATATTTCTGCTAGAAAAAATATATAATTATGTTATATCGTGTAATACTTTTAATCAATTTCAGATGATTTTTTATTTATACTATACGCTATATTATAATCATTGGTCGATCTGATATTACTTGGATAAAAGCTAGCGAATACTTTGAACATCTATTTCTTTTTGTAAACTAAATTAAGTGAGAAAAAACAAAAGACGAATTTGGAGAATTTTGAAATATATATTTGGAGGATCATGAAAATAGTATGTGGGAAATATAATATTAAAGATATAAAAGAGAAGAAAATACCACAACATTTATTTATTAAACAAATTATTAGAAGAAAGAGAAACCGTATTGGACAGACATTTTAAGAAAAGAGAATAGGTTTGGAGGGACTAGGACAAATAAAATAAAATAAAGAGAGAAATTGATTGATAATTTTAAAAATAAAGTTAATTAAGAGTATTTAAGAAGTAAAACAAAAAAGACAATGGTTGGCAAAGGATAATCATCTTTAGTGTATGAAGTCAGCCTTTAAGAAGATAACTGATGACATCATGGTGATAATTTTTTTTAGTCAACTTTACTGTAATTGAAAAATGAAACTATGTGTTCATGTTATCACATGATTTAAATCAATATATATTTATATAATAATATAGTAAAGTGATGAGACTGGCAGATTGAAGTTATTAGAATATTTAGTTGATGATCAGACAAATGAGTTGAATAAAATTAATGAGACACTTGATTCTGTAACCATCTGATTATAAAACTATTATTAATAAGACCAGTAATTAATTATTTTTTACCTTAAAACTAATTCACTGGATAATAAAAAATAACAACTCTCTAAACTGTAATGCCACACAATGGAAGCCATAGTAATCAATGATTGCTAGAAGATTTGAGCATCAAAATCTCTATCTACTTCTTACTCATCCAATATTTGCAGGCTAGATTTTAGCTTTTGACTTAATAATTGACTAGTCTTGAATCTGAGAGCACTGCACCTAGATCATTGGGTCTAATAGTGATCATGTGATGTTTAGTGCATAATAAATAGCATTGTGATTTTTAATACCTGTTAGTTTCTAGCTTTTGTCTTTCTCATCTGAGAACTTCTAATATTATTACTACTATTATGATTGCTACTATTGCTGCTATTATTATTATTATTATTATTACTATTATTATTATTATTATTATTATTATTATTATTATTATTATTATTATTATTATTATTATTATCATCATCATCATCATCATAGGTCAAAGAATTTTAGTAATCATAGATTATAATAATATAATCTGTCAGTGATCTAATTTTACTTGGTTTATTTAAATTTTAATAATATGGGACCTTACTGGACACAATACTTACTAATAAAATGATTTTATTTATGGAAGCCAAGAAAATTATTAAATACTCAGTGGCTTGTTCTATTAAAATTGATGTGGATTGTTTAAAATCTAATAGTATGGATGTTCTTAGAAATAATGACAAATCATTTAGAAAACTGTGGGAGTCTGCAACTATCTAATAGGACTGTTAGTAATTAAAATACAAAAGTAACTATTTGCTGAAAATATTCAACTGCTAAAATTAATGGTCAGTTGTACTCATATTTTTTATAAAAAAGATTAGCACTAAGTGTAACACTGCCACAGAACTAGTACTAATTAGCATTGCAAGTCACTACTATGCAATGAGCATTTACCCAGGGTGGGCAAGAATAAATTTCTTTGTTTTGATTGTCAAGATATTGATCAAGAGGAAAATATTACTTGTAATGAAATAATTTTAAATGATGCTGCTGCTTCAGAGCATGAAAATAATTATGATTCTAATCCTTGTTGGAAATTTTTGCAGGTACAGATTATTCCTTTATTAATGACAGAATATTATTATGTCAGATATCATTTAAAAATAATTTAATTTTTTTAAAAAATTGTTTGTGTTTATAGAAGAAAACTTATGCATAATAAGGTGTTTAGACAATCAGAATCAATAATTTGTTATAATAACTACAAGTTTTAGGAAATTATTTAAAGTCGTAAAAAAAATTGACATAAGATACAATTCTAATTACTTTTGGTCATTTATTAGAAGGTATTCAGATGCTAAAAAAATGGCAGTTGATAATAGAAACTTTACAAATGATGGTGGCACTAATTGATTTTTATTATGCACAAATAAAAATGTGCTATCCAAACCTTGCATGATTATTGCTTCTAAAACAGTCTTTGATGGCTATTGACATGATAACTACAGATGGCAACATGCTTATAATTAAACAGACCAAAAATAAAGTTTTGGGATATATTACCTATCTTCATCTATAAAGGATATGCTGCACTGATAATTCCAATGCTTAGCCACATCTTTATATTTCATGGCATCTGTGGTAATTTTCCTGACTGAAAGTTGCAAAATTTTCACTAATACCAAAATTCAAATAAAATGATTTTGATGATTATATCCTTTTTTGCTATGTATATCTGAGAATATCCTTTTAAAATGTTGTATAGTAAGATAATACATAAGCATGGTACTGTTTACCTAAAACATATTTCTTACCAAGTGGACTTGTTGAGACCAGCATGAGACATATCCCAAATGCTATTACAAATATGGTTGTCAATAGGCTGCAACTGGATATTATTTATTTTAATCCAAGTTAAATCTTTGCCAGATGGATCATTCCAGGTTGAGTTCTGAATTACATATTATTAGTTTTACTTGTCAACTTCTGCAATGATTTGTATGTTTTATCTAAAATAGGCTTAATTTTGGTTTTTATGGGTTTGTAAGATCATATACATATTTCAGTATTGCCAATGTGTCAAGGAAGCTATTTTCAGTTTGTTTATTGAATGTTGTTGGTACTAATATACTTTGTTTTTGTAGATGATATTAAATTATATAAAATTATTTTTTTAATTTTGGTGATCATAAAAATTCACAATATATCAAAAGATTTCAAGATTGATATCTAAAAAAATTATATGGAAATTAATGTTAAAAAATGTTCCAAATAATTTTCTAAAAATCCCCTACAAGCATGTTTAATTATATATTATCTTCAAGACATATTCTAAGAAATGAATATCATAAAGACTTAGGTGTTATTTTTAATAATAATAAAACATTCAATAACAATATTCAGTACATTGTTGCAAACAAGTACAAAATAATTACTTTAATTCTCATAACTCTAAAATGTTTAAAAATAAATTATGTACGCACTTGTTTCATACACTGATTTTACTAATTTTAAATTATGGTTCTGTGATTTGGAACTCCTGTAAATTAAATCACAGATTATCAATGAGTCTTTTAAAATTTCTAAGATATAATATATGATGTAGTGTACAAAAAATAAATCATAATGATATGATATTTTAAGAAAAATTATACAAGTTGAAACAGGTGTGAGACATTGCCAAACAATATGTTTTAAGATAAAAGTAAAGGTTACAAGATCAACAGACTTATACAACATTCCATATCTTAAAAGTGAACCTTAAAAATTTAGTAGTATTAAAATTATCTAGACTATATAATAAACACTAATGCTATTAATATTTTTGGACCAAATAATAGAAAATTTAGGACCACTGTACCAAAAAACTCTACAATGTTTAATGAATAACATTTCTGTGCATTTTTGTTTGGGTATAAAGTCAGTTAATTGTACTTAATTAATTAAATTATTAGTAATAGTATTATTAATGTTGTTGTTATTGTTGTTGTTACTACTATTGTTGTAAAGTAAATAAATTGAAAACTGAATATGAAGATAAATAGAAATGTAATACATAAAAATAAATATTTGAGAAAGCAATAATAAAAAAATACAAATGAATATTTAAGAAATTCATATTATATAAATATCTATATACATAAGTATATATGAATAATCATTAAAAAAGCAGTCAGCACTTAGACAATCCCAATATCAATAATAATCAACAATTTCAAACTGTTGTCAAGGCAACCTCCTTTTAGCAAAATGTACCCTTCTTAAGATTTAAGGAAAAAAAAACATAACTTCTCCAAATAACAGTTTATAAGATATAAAAACTGCATAAATCATAATGTCATGTATTTTAATTTAGTGTGTAAAATATACAAAATATGTTATGTATGTCATAGAATAAGTATATTGGATTTATATATTTATATCTAGAATTGTTGACTTTCGTACTGATGGAATTTGTAGTTTAGGCTTTTAGTACAGCAAAGAAATAAGTGATTCAATCTGAAAAATACACAACTAAAAACTGAATGAATTATTTCTTTGTGATATTGTGGATGCTGTTAAATTGAAAACATTTGTGTAATATTTGTGCTATATAAACAGTCATATGTACTACTATTATTAATTATATTTATTGCTGAATGTGAGTTGATAAAATTATAAATATAAAACCATTTTAAACATCCCAATTTAAAGCAAAGTGGTTTGAGATGCATTTGGTGGACTTAATTTTAGAATATTATATCTTAATGTTAAAATTTTTTTTTATTTAGTCAACTTATCTCATTTATATATCCTAATAATTTAGAAAATCATTAAAGTTAAAAATTTAGTTTTGAAATTAAAATACTAAACTGAATTGCATTGAAAGTGAGAAGTAACGGGCATATTAATGATGCTGTCAAAATATCTTCTCCTAGTCATAATACTCATGCTTTCAATAAGAGAGTTTAACATACATATATTACTTAATTTGACTTTTGGTTATAAAATGTGGACTCTAAATTTTAAAATGAAATAAATATTAAATGTGAAACAAAAACATTATGATATAAAATATAATGAGAATATTTAGCAAAAGAAATATTGAGATTTCATACTAATTAACACATTACACAATTTAAAAATTAATGGTTATAAATAGAAATAAGCCAGAAGTGTACCAAAAAGAGAAAGGGTTATTAATTACTGGATAATAGTGATTCTTTATTAAATTCCAAAATATAAGAAACGACAAAAATGACATATTTTGAAATGAAAAGATGAAATGTTTTTTCATTTTGGAAAAACAAAACATGAAAGTTTTTATAAAGCAATAATTTAGTTCTTAATCTTAAAGTGAAATATAAAGAAAGAGACCACATGTGAGATGGATGGTTGAAATAAGAAAGAGTGCAGGGGTGGTGTGGAGCAGAATGCTAGTAGTTGGAGAAGATGAATTGAACTTGAAGAGACCTACATCTTGCAGTGGATTGATAATGGTTGATGATGATGATGATGATTGTATTATAACTGTCTTGAGATTTTTAGCTTATAATAATTACATAAAAATATTTTTTGATTTTGATCGAGTTTTGAATTATAATAAACATTACTCTCTTCTAGCAGATAACTTAACTTAAAATATCATTGACAAACTATTTTTAAAATGCAAGAATTGTCAAAGCATGCATTAAAAGTTTTGGAGGCTTAACCGTCTTTGTACGAATGTTATTATGACTATTGGCATTAACGTAAAAGTATCAGTGTTCTAAGAAAGATTTGTTACTCTATTTTTATTACAAAACTTTTTAAGTAAGTGTTAGTAGGCTTAGAATCTGAAGAAATGTTTTTGCAATGAATAGAGAAATTCTGAAAACATTATCTTAATACTCAAGCTATTTTACTTTTTTTTTAGTTTTATTTTAACAAAAAAAAAGTGTATTGAGATAGAGAAGCCTGCAAATTTTGCCCCCCCCCCTCCCAGTTATAATGCTTAAATTTTCCCAAGGAAAAAATATTGATATTTTCCCCTTAATATTGTAGTTTGGGCTTCAAATTTGCAATAAAAAGGTCTCTTGTGAAAAGTAATAAAACTTTTATGTTGAATTTGACATTTCACCTTAGAAATATTATGGTAATGTGTTTGGCAGTATAGTTTTATAATGTTTTATAAAATAAATATTTTATTCACTTTCGTAAGTTAAATATTTATATTTTTTGTATGAGAATATATATGTGTGCTTTAATGGAATTATATTTTTCTAATTATAAGACTAACAATAGGTTCGTTTTCATTCATCATTATGTTCGAAAAGTTAAGCACACTAATCAAACAGGGAAATTTTAAAAATATAAGACTATTTAAATAAATATTAGCAATTTTTTTAATATCTGCCACCAATAGATATCTCCATATCAAGTGCATCTCTTTTTCTACAGTTTACAATCTAAACAGCTTTTATATTGAACACATCTATTTAATTATAAAATACTTTTATTTAATAACCTTAACCAAATAGCAGTGATGTGTAGGTTTAAAATTTCAAATATAAAATCACTATATTTGCATATGAGATTAAACTTACTAATTTAAATCAATATATTTAAGTGCATTAAGTTTTATATATATATTATAACGGTTGTAAAAATTCCAGTGGCAATTCTATGAAACATAAATACATTGCTTGTGTTTATATATTGGACTATCTCCATCATTTAATATTAAGTATTGAATGTTTTTAGAAAAAAATAACTTTATTTAAATTTTCCAATTACATTCAGCTGTTAGTAATAGCACACAGGTTAATATATGCACAATGTTTTGAGTGTATTATTCTCTCTTCTTCAGATGTTTCTGACCTGATCAGTGGCAATTCTAGAATGGGAATCAAACTTGGACTTTTAGATTATTAAATATTGAATTTTTAGGTAAGCCCCTAACCAAATTAGTCATCCTTCCAAAGGCAGTTGGCTTGGAATGTTACCTTAAGATTAAATATTCAAGAATCTAAGGGTCCAGGTTTGATTCCCATGCTAATACTGTAATTGGTTAGACCAGCAACTCTTGAAAAATAGATGAGAATAATACCACTTGAAGCACTGTGCATATATTGACCCATGTGCTATTACTAACAGAAAATTTAATTGAGTTAATTTTTTTCTAAATACATTCAATAATTAATATTAGATGGTAGAAATCAACATATAAACAACTACAATATCATCATCACAAACCTTCAAGAAAACAATAAATACATTACAGTTATCATTATTTCAAACTCTTTTATTCTTATAGCTTCCAATAATTTAAATAAAATTTCATTAATGTTTTGTATTGTGCAGTTTAATGTAATGATAAAGTGGTGGTTACTAGGTTGAAGTTCATACCATTACTTTTGATGCCAGGTATCTCATATCAATCTCAAGCAACTCACCATTCAATAATTAATATTCTATGCTTTTCCTGTTTTCAACATCTTTTAAATCTTCATTCTTTATTATTGCAATAACTGTTGCATTCTAATATATTTTGCTTTTTTGAACTTAATTAATAAAAAATATTATTATAATTATTATTATAGTTCTTTATATCACTAGCATCCCTTTTCTAGCTATACTTGTCTAGCTAATTTTTTGTGTTTTTAGGTTTTCTGTTAAACTTTTTATTTGTAGTTTTTCAATTTTTATATTTTATTTTGTCTATCATATTTTAATTATTTCATTTCAAGCACGTGATTTCCCTTTTAGAACTCTCACTTATATAAACAGTATAGATATTTTTGTAATTAGAAAATTTCTTTTAAAGAATACAGATGGGTGATGTTTAATATGATTATTATAAACTTGTCATGAATTGCATTAAGTTAAAATTTTGTGCTGTAATACTTTTTAAAAGGCATATTTGTTAAGTTATGTGAGTGTGACCAACAATTTTAATACCAAATAAGCTATATTAATTAATATATTTGTGTATTATTTAAATTAATATACAATAAACTTTAATTATAATAAATTAATTTGAACTTCTTTATACATTCTTTAAAATAACTTTGTAAATTATATAAATGTAAACAATTAAACAAAATAAAAAACAATACAATATTGTACAGAGTAAATTATACTATTAATTAATGTGTATGTGTTTTTTTATAAGAATGAAATTTCTATATAAGTTTAATAACGTTGTTCATTTAAAGATTTCTTTTGTAAATCAATGTTCTATGTATTAAATGTCAAATCAAGTTAAAAAACATTTTCTTTATATTGGTGATTGATAGTTAGCTAGATGACATTTAGATGATTAGTTAATATATAGAAATGCAATGTTTTGATAGCTGATTGTCTGTTTATTTTTGTTGATTATTCTTATTAATTTAATATACTAATCCTCTTGTTTAAGTCTGAATGTGTATAATGTATTTATGTAATGTCATCTATTTGATATGTGGAAAATAAATATTTTATTAATATAATAGATTATTTTCAGTTACTTTGCAAGAACATTTCTTTATAATAAAATAGTTTAATGATATTCATTTATATTTTATGAAAGGAAGAGCTTTTTTTTTTTTTTGGATTTTGTATGTGATAAATATAATTTAGTATTAATTTTTTATTTTCTTTTATAACCAATAGCTCAAATTTAAATACAAATTCAATCAAACGTTATTTGTAATATGTAACAACAGATAGCATCTTAAATATTTTCTTTTGTATTCTGAGTGATTTATTGCACTTGACTTTTTAAACTAATAGTCAAGAAAATCATATGAAACAGATTAACCAATTTTTTTAGGATATGATTTTTATACAGTCTGAGTTTTAAAGCTTGATTCAGATCAAATTTTGGAATAGAAAAAAAAAATTAAACAGGATGCTCTCAAAACTTTTATTATTGTATTCAAATCCACATTATATTTTCAAAATTCATATCATTATAATCTCAAAAAAAAAGTGCATTTAACTTTTTATACAATATATAAGCTGTATTATATATAAATATAGGTCATTAAATTTAAAAAAAATATATATTTAATTTTATTGAATTATCATACTTTCTTTGACTTATCTTACCTTAGTTTTACAAATAGTATCTAGACTTATAACAAGAAAATATGTATTGTGAGTAGAAAATTTATTTAGGAGGGAAAGAACATAGACTTCTCATCATTTGATATTTTTATGATTCAAATAGAATGATTAATAACAAATGCTATGCTTTAACTGCCATGAAGCTATGAAACTGTCAATTTTTACCAAGGATTGTAATATCAATTAAAGGAATGGTTGAATATCATTTAAGAATAAAAATGTTTATGATACCCTACATTTGTGTTTTGTTATCACTGATGTGCCAAAAAAGATATAGTGAGATAGTGGAATCTAAAATGAAATTATATATAAGTTAAACCTGGTAATAGATGCTAAAAGAAAAATTTTGTTTAAATTGTGTACATGAAACAAAATTTCATTTATCAATAATGGTTAAGAGTATAATAGTAGAAATTAATACTTCAATAAATATTATTGTTATTATTGCTATTGTTATTATTATTATTATTATTATTATTATTATTATTATTATTATTATTATTATTATTATTATTATTATTATTATTATTATTATTATTATTATTATTATTATTATTATTATTATTATTAACCCAAATATTTTGATTTTATTATTGCATAAATCATTATAAAATTATTTTATTATACCGTTTATTTACATTTAAAATATTTAAGTGTATATTCCATATGATATCTCATTGGCAACTAAATATTATTTATTCAATTTTATCTTCTTTTCTAAGCATAAATATTTATTATGGACACATTGGTATCTTACAAAATCATAAGTCCATTGTAGATGTAAATCCAAACTATCATAGTGCCAATTTATAGATTAATTCATTTATTTGTTTATTTATTAGATATATTTTTAGTTGCCTAAGTACAACATTTATCCATTATATTTTCTAGCTTGATGAAATATGTGGACATTTATAGATCATTCAGCTTTTCAGTCATTATTTTATTAATTGTTCACTACATTATTCACTAATCCAATAGGGAATGTTACTATATATATATAATCCAATAGGGAATGTTACTATATATATATAAGACAATGTTGGTTCATGAACATTATTAATATGATTTACAATATTTTCAATTACAATGTTTATATATGTTGAAACAGTCAGATCTATCTACCATCCTGTTTCACCTACTATATGCTATAGTAGTATTTTATTTTTGAACCTATATACCCAAATCTTTATATATTAGACTAATTTTAAAATTAATAATTATAATTATATATGTGTGCATATATTATAGCATACATTGCTGGATGCGCATGTATATTTATAATAAATAAGTGTATTCACATGTATGTACTCTATATTTTAAATGTAAATCTTGCTGTATGTGTAACCAAAACTTACATATATACAGAAAAGAAATAATGTTATAAATTTAAATCATTATAGATTTTCTTTTAATTATTATTGTAAAATTAATATATAAATTATAATATGTCTGCATATATAGATAAATTAAGCTTAAACATGTTACCTATATAGTAATATGTTTACCAAGTTTTAGATTTGTTTTTCATAAAAAAATAATTTAATAAAATTAATCTTTCTCACTATATTTTGACCTATTTAAGAATTAAAAGTAAAAATAGATTTTAAAATAAGTTTGAATAAATTAACATGGTAAAAATTGAGGGACCCACCTGTAAGAAAATTGATAAATCAGCAGAAATCCCTGGATTTTTTTAAAATATAACAAAACTAAATTAGAAAAACAGATCTGAAGTAAAACTGGTAAACAAATGTGGTTAATGTGAAAGAAGGAGGGATCAGTAATTAAATCTTACCTCAGCCATTTTGAAGACTCTTAATTATTATAATATTGCTAAAGTAATCAAATCGTACAAGATGACATTTATGGGATAGTAAGGCAATAAACTTGCTTTCTGATCCTGAGAATGGTTTACAAGATGTGGGAACATCTGAACCAACAGCCCGGAAGCAGTAAGAACAAGGATTTCCCAGGATTAAATAACAATGCCACTCAACAGAACTTAAAGCAGTAATCAATTTTTGCAGATTCTAAAATGAATATTTAAACTAAATCTCCTAACTTCTTAAAGCTAGCTAAATTTACTGTAAATGGCCAATATTGTTTAAACTAATTTATTTTCAACTTTCCAAATATTAACTTTTAAACTAAAATGTAATTTTATTTTACTATTTAATTTATAAGTCTTGCCCAATCTAATTTAATTTAATCTGATTTAAACTATTTTAATTTCATTTCATTATAACTAAGCAAAATAAAAACAAATCTTATCTATAATTTTATATATTTCTTTTAAAGTTAAGTCTATGTCTATATTATTTTCAATTATTTATTTATGTATTTATGCTATGTTTTATTCAGAATGGACATAATTAATATTTAAATTAATTACTGAGAAATGATTAGATGTTTTCATACTTATATAATTTTGTGTTTATTAGTGCACAAACAACACTCCCTTCTGAAATGTGTAAAATAATATTTATTGATATATGTAATTAAGTGATTATAAACGCTTAAAGAGAGATTTGCAATAAATGAACTAGTTGGTTAATATATAGCAGATATGATGAATTATAGCATAAAGTTAGAATTTAATCTCATAATTATTCCAAAATATGATGTAGCCCTCCTTAGATTTGTATGAACACCTATATAGCTATCTTAATAAATTAGATTCATTATATTTCTTTAATAGCATAACTATAAATGCTAATCTATGAACTGATTTACTGTTGTTTCATGGTAGAAAACTAATGTTTTGCATCTTAATTTTCATTATATAATGATGTTGTCAGTGAGGCAAATGTGTTCATAGGAAATGCATATGTGTCTTTACTTATTGCTGTAGATTATATATGAATGGGCTTCTGGTTTTAATGGCCACCCCATCTTCTTAGTTCTGACAGATCTTTTTTCAAAATGGACTTTGGTTTTAATGGCCACCTCATTACTTTTATTTAGGACTGGAGCATAAGGATCCAGATATATTTGTAAGCTGTTCAACCAATTACATGGTAATGAATCCCATGAACAAGCATACATTTGAGATACACAGACTCAGATTATGTATTTTTATAAATGCCTTGGTATCTGAAGCCTTACTACCCACCATCAGTTCATCCCACCATAATAATTCATGTTTCAGCTTTGATCTGAACCATAATCTAGTTTTGTAAGTCCTTAATATATATAGAGAAATGTATTGCTCATTAAATAAAAATATTGTTTATAATTAATGATAATCACTTTTGCAAATTAACTAAGGCAAATTTAATTATCATTAGCATAGCATAAATCAGGCATAGATAATCATGAGCTAAACTTGAAATCAATTTCTAAGACTATAATAATAAATCTCATGAAAATTAAACAAATTGTAATCTATAAATTCATCATCACCTGTGAGTGAGAAAAAAATATTAAATATTTGAGTTAATAGCTTGTAACCTATAAATTCATCATCACCTGTGAGTGAGATAAAATACCAAATATTTAAGTTGATAGTCTGTAAATCTATAAAATCATTATCACCTGTGATTGAGACAAATTTCACATATTTAATTGTTCCTTTTATTTTATTTTAATTTTGGCTTATAGTAAATTTATTTAAAATATAACTTTGCTTAGTGTGTCAATTTTTTCTCATTATTCATTAGATAATTATTGATTATTATTCAGTTATTTATGAATTACAATCCAAATTTAATGATATCTGTTAGTTAGGTCACATCTATATAGCTATATTACGTGAATATGCCAGTCTTAAATCATACTCTCATGTTCTGCCATTGAGTGTTGGTAAAGTAACTGAGGTAAGTTTGGATTTAGGCTCTCAACAACCTCATTTCAATCAGCCTTGGCATGGTTTACTAAAATTCTAGATTTTGTTGTGCAAATGCACAGATATGACTGTTACAATATATATATATATATATTATCTAATAAACATGCCAATATCTCTTAACAAACTTTTCAGAATATCTCTATTCTCAGATCAGTTTCTAGCTTCTAGATTTCCTCAGGATATTCAAGCATTAAATTTAATACCAGGTCAAGCCCATCACTTTATTTAATGATTAACTATTAAGTAGAAAATCTGAAAATTTCAGACATTCATATGTCTTCAAATCCAGCTATTTAATTTTAATAGCCATATAGGACTGAACCAAGTTCAGATAAACCATATATTAATAGCTTTAGCAATATAAAATTGCCAAAGCCTTAAGAGCAAAAAAATATAATTGCAAAGAAGTCAAATCATATGTCACATGACCTAATTTATTAAGCTTGTATTATAAATGTTATTTAATTAGCATGCCAATAGGTCTTCACAAACTTTTCAGAATATCCCAATCCTCAGACTAGTTTCTACCTTCTGGATTTCCTCAATGAGGTGCTACTGTATTCAAGCATTATATTTAAATACTAGATCAATACCCATCACTTTATCTAATGATTAACTAAACTTGGTTTGGTCCCATATGGCTATTTAAGTTAGATAACTGGATTTGAAGATATATGGATGTATGAAAATTTCAGATTTTCTATTTAATAGTTAACCATTAGATAAAGTGCTGGGCTTGA
Source organism: Epiperipatus broadwayi (assembly GCA_028023455.1). Taxonomy (NCBI): domain Eukaryota; kingdom Metazoa; phylum Onychophora; class Udeonychophora; order Euonychophora; family Peripatidae; genus Epiperipatus; species Epiperipatus broadwayi. Next base: position 666,266 of record JAQFVV010006398.1, read on the forward strand.
CTTAGTATTTTAAATCTAATACTTGAATATCTTAGCACCTCATGAGAAAAGCCAGAAGTTAGAAACTGGTATGAGGATAGGGATATTTTGAAAAACTTGATAAGAGCTGTTGACATGCTCATTAGGTAACATATGTAATAGAAGCTTAATAAATTATGTCATGTGACATGACTTGATTTCTTTGCGCATATATATATATATATATATATACCCATAGTATTATGTTGAGTAGCTTTCATGTAATAAATATATAATAGCTAAATAGTTCACATTCCAATACAATAACAAGTATTTTACTCACAGTTTCTTTCTCAAAATATATGAATGTGACAAGTCAGTATAAAGTAGAATATAGTTTTACATTTTTATTTACTGTGCTATTACTAAAAAAGTAAAAAATAAATAATATGTTTTTATATTAAATGCTTTTATTTACCATACACTAAAAAGCAAAAAAAAAATTGTTTATCAGCCACAATTGGGATTTAACTAATGAAATTAATTAAGTCAATCCCTATTTGTTATAATTGCATTTTAAAACATTCACTTCACTTTCTGAAATACATGACAATATATATATATATATAGGGGTTTGAAGCTTTTGGTCTGAAAATTCGTGCATCTGATAGAAACGTTTTGAAACCTGAGGTCGTGTTTTAGATCTAGTTTTATACTCTATCTCCCACTGAGGATAGCAAACAGTTGAAATCAGCTGATCTGGGAGTGAGCAAATGAAAGAGGTGTTAATTTCTGACTCTTTTTTCATTTATGTAAAACAAATCTTACACTTGTTCGGCGGTTTTGGTATAGCGCCATCTTTTGGACATAAATAACAAGTGATAGCAGGTTACGTGATTAACTTGTATTTGTTTTTTCATATATGTACCTTTAGAGTTTTCTTGCAATGATATATATTGCAGAGACTTTGATTATATGGTGATTCTGAACTGAGATCAGACCCATATAAATATCTAGCTTGCTAGGCTGGGTTTGAAGACTTTTCCGGTCTGAAAAATTCACGCTTGCAATCTGATAGAAACGTTTTGCATAAACACTTGAGAGTCAGTGTTTTAGATCTAGTTTCTATACTCTATCTCCCACTGAGGATAGCAAACCAGCTTGAAATCAGCTGATCTGGGAGTGAGCAAATGAAAGAGGTAGTTAATTTCTGACTCTTTTTTCGTTTATGTAAAACAAATCTTACACTTGTTCGGCGGTTTGGTATAGCGCCATCTTTTGGACATAAATAACAAGTGATAGCAGGTTACGTGATTAACTTGTATTTGTTTTTTCATAAATGTACCTTTAGAGTTTTCTTGCAATGATATATATTGCAGAGACTTTGATTATATGGTGATTCTGAACTGAGATCAGACCCATATAAATATCTAGCTTGCTAGGCTGGGTTTGAAGACTTTTCCAGTCTGAAAAATTCACGCTTGCAATCTGATAGAAACGTTTTGCATAAACACTTGAGAGTCAGTGTTTTAGATCTAGTTTCTATACTCTATCTCCCACTGAGGATAGCAAACCAGCTTGAAATCAGCTGATCTGGGAGTGAGCAAATGAAAGAGGTAGTTAATTTCTGACTCTTTTTTCGTTTATGTAAAACAAATCTTACACTTGTTCGGCGGTTTTGGTATAGTGCCATCTTTTGGACATAAATAACAAGTGATAGCAGGTTACGTGATTAACTTGTATTTGTTTTTTCATATATATATAATGATGTGCATTTCATGCTGAATCAGAATTTATCAGTTGGTCCATATTACAATCTCTTATGTAAACCTTCATCACTTGTTTAATATTATATAGATATGATATGTCAAAAGCATGCTAGGCAGTAATAAAGCTTAATATTGTTTAAAAATCTACTTTTTCTGTGTATATGTTCATTAACAGTGGGTATTATATAGATATCAAATTATTATAGTTGATTACCAGTATCAATTTTTTTACACTCACAGCTTTCTCATCATTTTATGTAAATGTATTAGTTATTATTAATAATCCTTTATTAAACTACAAATTATCTCTAGCCCAATATTATGCTTTAAATTTTTACATAATAAAATATTTCAACAATAACATCTATTAAAAATTTAATGATTAAAATATATACTTGAATGGTTTTAATATTTGGGAGTTTCTAAGAAGACCAAACACTAAAAGTGTACAACTTTGTATGATGTGAAAAACTTAAATTCCAGAATCTGCCAATGCATAAATTTATTCAGGGCAATTTATGTAAGCTAATGTATATTATGTTATATATTAACCAACTTTATTGTTATCAATTAAATAAATGTATTACTAAAATATAAATGTAGCTCTTTATTCTTGGTTCAATGTATTTCTTCTATATATGTAATGGATGATACAATGATTGAATGTATTGATCTTTTTTTATAAGCTGATCATGTCTATGTTTTTACTGTTGAGTTCTTCAGCCATATTGTAATGTATATTAAGAATATTTAAATTTAAAAATTTATTACTATGTTAAATTGAATAAGTGGTGTTTTAAAGCAAATATTTATTTGGTCTCAGAATATGTGCATTATTAAAATATTTTAACTTTTGCAGTACATATATGCATATTAAAAACACTTAAATTTGACTGTAATACAACTGATGTATTAAAGTCATTGATTGTATAAAATAACCATCATGTCAATTTTGTTTTGTAATTGTATTTTGATGCACCAATATGATTAAATTTTTACTAATCATATAATTTTGTGTAAGTATAAGTTATTTTTGGAAAAATAATAATAATGTATACAAAGAGTTTATGTGAATATTTATTTCTACTTTATAACATTATTTTATAAGAATTTCTTATAAAATTAAAAGTACTAAGCTGTTGATGTAAAATTTTAACAGTAATTGACACTATAATTATTTTATTACTGCAATAATTATGATTTTATATATATATATTATTTCATTAATATTGTATTGTAACTTTTTTATGCATTTATATATTGTAGAATATTTCATATCAAATTTAATCAATATTTCTTTTTCAGGCATGAAAGATAGTTACGTAATAACTTAGAATCATTTATTGATTTTGCAACTGACAAAATGATTTCAGCATGAATCATTTGATTCAAATTATTTAACTTAAACTGATTCGCAGCTATGTTTAATTATGGATAATTTTTTCAGTCAACTAATTATTATTTAGAAAAAATTTCTGCATTAAAAATGCCAGTAGTAATGCTACACTATTTTATCGTAGAAAAAAAAAAACACTAGATTTTTTTTTTCTAATTACGTAAGAAAGAAAATTATATGTATATATTTTACTCCGTTTTTCTAACTATAAAGTCTTTTTTTTTTAAATTCCCCGTTTTCTGTTTCAATAATTATAATAGTTGTTTTTTTTTCTTTTCATTTTATTCTACACTATCTACTTTAAATCTGATTAATCTATGGATAAATTAAAATCTTCACACTCAAATTAAAATATTATAATGAATAAGAAATAAAAATATATTATTAGTGATACTACAGTGCTCATGCTCCACTTCTTTTAACACAATATATTTTTTTCTACGATAAAAAATTAACACAATATATTTTACTATCTTATATGTAAAGAAAACTGCTATATAATATTGTTTACATTCTTAAGAATACTTTGGTACATGCAAATCAGTGCAGATAACTTAAAAATTACAATACAATATTTAATATATATCTCATATTATCTGGTAAAAAATAAATGATTTCAAAATGTCGTTGTTGTTGTTTTTTTTTTTTTTGACAAAAAGCACAATAAGTATAAAATAAACAATTTATCATCCCCAATAATGACTGTTATTTAATTTTAGGTAGATAATAAAAAAAAAAACAGTGATTTAATCTAAAGTTTGAATTAATATTACAAAATGAGTAGCTAAATATATAGACTTATTTATGGAATAATTATTTCCAAACAATTTGTTTGAGCAGTAAATTGGCATTATTATGAAAAATGGCAATTATTCTCAATTTTTTTAAAATACCATTTTTTGGTATTCTGACTTGTGAAATATTATATAAATATATTGGGTTTTATCTGTTCCGTGATTAATTTTATATTCTCAGAATTACATATTTAATAACTATGATTATTTAAATTTATTAGCATTTTTTATCTAGATTTATAGGAATGTTTTTTATCTATCAATTTTTTTATTGTTTAACTCTAATGAAGTTAAACTGCAACTTAGTCGTGTATGGTTTAGTACAGATTGGAGTTCCAAACTTTCTGTTCATGATCTCTAGATCATATGTTCTGTTATTTCGGTGCTCCAACTGCTTGGGAACACTGGAACAATTAACAATTCAATTATTATTTATACACTTCTCAAATTAATCTTCTGATTATATAAAACTTTATGTAATCATTTTATTTTTAATAATAATAGAAAGTAGTATAGACATATTCAGATTACAATAATTTTTCATTAATTGATTTTTGAATTATTTATTTTAGGTCATTGTTGTTTTTTTTTTGGTAATGTAATTGTGTTCATTATTATACACTATATATTTCGGAGAATAAAAATTTCTAACTTCATTTTTTTTCATAAACTAATTATTCATTATTTCTTTAATGTTATATATTTTGTGTTGATCAATATAGAAAAACTTTATATTCATTTAATATTTATTAAAGATTTCTGTTTTTGCTTTTTACTAGCGTTATTGTACTTTATAACTATGCTTAAATCGTAAAAATATTAACTGATATTATCTCAATAAGTACTATAAACATAAAAAGATACTAGAAAAGTAATATATATATATATATATATATATATATATAACTATTATTGACATTCTTCTCAATTTTAAATCTTATTAAAACAATCATTCTCTTATAATTTATATTTCACCTTTAGTTTGATTTCATGTATATAGGGGATCACCTATTTATTTTATTATAAATCTATTTGGCTATATAACTTTAATATTAAATATTATTTTTACGTGATTCATTATTAACTTTATGTATTAATTTATATAAATATAATAAAATTAATCTGACATTTTTGGTTCTCTATTCGTTTTTGCTTCCAAATTAAGAAGACATCTATCCAATAGTAATTCAACAATATGTGATTTATTACTCCCCCTTTCTTAATTATTAATCTCCCATATCTAAAGGCAATATGCTGATACAAATTTAAGTATTAAATAATAATTATTATTTTTAAAATATGTTTCTAGAATATACATTTATAATATATTCATTTATTTTTTAATGATTACAATAACAAAACAAAAAAAATCTAGTTATTATTTTTTTTCGTTGGTGTGGAAAATTTTATGTAAGTTTATTTACATATTAATTTTATATTCATATCTCTTTTATTTTTTTATAGTAACGTATTTAATATAATTAATTAACAAGATTGCAGCCGTTATTTTCTAGAGAAATGTGAAATGAATAGACTCTTTCTTAAACACCTAAAGAAGAAAATAGGAGTGGAAGTATTAGTGTTCATATCTAATAAGCTTAATTAAAAGAATTTGCTTTTTTTATCTCTAAATTAATTTAAATATATGAACATTACTTTATTTATTACAGTGTATTCCTGATTTTTTCAATGTGTATATAAATAGAAGTATCACTTAAGTTTATTATAATTCATCCTAAAATAGCAATGTCTGACAGTCATAAAATTTGTATCTATGTCTCTGTTTATACATATATATTGTAGTAAACATATTTACCTAAGTATGCTTATAATAAGTCTAGATAAATCACCCCTAAATAATTTACCAATCTCACTTATTTAAGTGCCAATTTTGTAATTGTACATATGTATTACTTCTTTGGTCTCAGTATCATCAGCCAAACAGTTTGAGTAGCAAATCATATAATGGGACAAAGTAGTGATTTACTACTGTCCCTGATTGTCATATAGCAATCATTTATCACATAAGTCATTTTATTTATCATTTGAAAATAATTCAATGACATTATTTTATATATTTATTTGACAAAATATATTTTAGTTTATTTTAGAGAGTAGATATATTCTTTTTTTTTTTCTAAAAGACTAATGAGACTTTAATATCACCCTTTTATTATTTTATTTTATTGTTATCAAAAACCCATTTCTAGAATAAATATGAAAGACTGTAATTAGATATATGATAACCATACACTCATGCTCATATAACAAAATTTAGAAATCAAGATAAAATGCAGTTACAAGAATAGAGTTATCAAAAAACCAAACCAATTTTATTTAATAACGAAATATGAAATCATGATTAGCTTTGAAATACATATAATATATTTATCATTTCTTAGTTATCTACAGAAAAAAATTACATATTATTTTTTAAAATATAAATATTATATGAACACTTCTTAATCACATGGTGATTTAAAAAAAGAAATTTATATATATAATATAGAGATCATACCAATAACTCAAACAAGCTCTTAATTGATAAGTGCTGTAATTACATTTTTGTAAATACAAGCTTATATAAGCAATATCACATTATATATGACTTGCTTTATTGATTATTTTTGACTGCTTTCTAGTGTTTACATTCTATCCCTTTTAGCTTTAAGCATTATTTTACTTATTATTTAAATAATACATGAACAATTTAAAAGTATTGCAGTTTGTAGTGTTATAATTGACTATTTATTAGTCTTCATTACATGGACATGTTATGTCATGTTTAAAGAGGTTTATTTAAATTTCATTATGTCAATATTTCATTCTCTGTAATCAAGTTGCAATATTTAAGTGTTTATATATATTCATTGGACCATTAGTAAGAGTGGATTTCCATTTTTGCTATTAAAAGGAGAGAGGTTGCTTTGGCAACACTGAAAAATATTTATTAATATCTATGTTGGCATGTTTAAGTGTTGATTGGTTTCTAATGGATATATATATATATATATATAATCAAAACTACTCCAAATCTAAAATTAAACCAGACCAGAATAAAAATAATATTAAAACACAACCTAAGGTTTCACTGCTACAAGCAGACTTCTCAAGTGTAAAGAAATAATAAAAAAAAACCCACATTATATATACTATTAAAAACTACCCACAAATCCATTCACTTCCCATCCACCCTTAATATTAAAAGAACTCTTAAATAAGTTAATTGCTTCAGAATCATAAATTTTCAATAATAAAGACTCTTTAATTCTTCTTTTGATTTCATTTCTCTCAAAGAAGACAACCTTAGCTTCATCAAAATCAATAGTGTGGCCTGTATCTTTTTCATGGACATACAAAGCAGAACTAAGATATCTATTTTTAACTCTACTTTTATGAACCTTTACTCTTTCATTTAAACTCAAACTACTCTGACCTATGTAAACCTTCTTACAAAATAAACAAGGAATAAAATATACCACACCAGGAATAGTCTTTCTATCAAAAACTTCCTTTGTATTATTCAATAAATTATTCAATGTAACACCCCTTTTCCAAGCAATTTTCTTATTTCCAAACAATTTACTATTTCTACACACAATTTTATAAGAAGACAATTTAAATGGCAAAGAAATAAAATCATATTTTTCTTTAACCTTTACATCCTTACAAATATTACTATTAAATAAAATACTTTTAACAAATTTATCAGAGTATCCAACACTTAAATAATCTTTATAAAATTGATATTTCTGAAACAAAGCTACCCCACTAGAATTATTTAATTTAATATTCCTATGACAATAATTCCTTAAAGCAGCTACTTTATGAGATACAGACTGATAGCTATCAGGTTTAATTATAGATCTTAATTCTTTACTTTTAACTAAATGACTGCACAATAAACAATTAGTTTCTATATTTCTAATCACCAAAAGATCTAAAAATTTTAACTTACCAAAATCTAACCCCCCTCCTTCTAACACAAATTTTATAGAAGGATCAAAACAATTAAACTCATTTACAAATTCCTTCAATTTACCATTCTCAACAACAAATAAACAATCATCAACATATCTGACAAATAATTTTACATATAAACAATTCTTTTTAATAATAATTTCCTCTTCCATAAAACTAAGCTAAACTGAACATACTAAAGGAGAAATAATATAACCTATTATCCACCCTTCCTTAATCTTATAAAAATTACCTTTATAAGTAAAATACATAGAATCTTCCAATAACAAAAGCAAATCTTTAATTACCTTAATTTTATTTTTTGATAAAGAACTTTTCTTAATCAATACAGACAAAAGAACATCAATACTGCTTAACCTATTAACAGACTGATACATATTTTCAATATCTAAACTTCCAAATACCCAACTACTTTCCATTTTAAAATTATTAATCTTATCAAAAGCCTCAAAAGAAGAAGAAACTGTGTACTGACCAAAATCAACAAATTGTTTTAAAAAATTATTCAAGAATCTAGAAATACCTTCTACAACACTACCTGTAAAATCAAAAATAAATCTTAAAGGAAAACCATCTTTATGAGTTTTAATATTCACAAACATCTTAGCTGATGTAAAATCATTAGGATAGCATTTTAAATAATCTACTCTATTAAAAATTTTTAAATTAACCATTTTCTTCATAATATCTATCAATTTTCTTTTAATCAAATTACCTGGATTTTTATCTAACAACATATATTTACCATTATTTAATTCTCTATCCATTTTCTCTTTGAAATCATCTCCTTTCATAATAACAAACCTACCAGCTTTGTCTTCACGAGCTAATGATGTACATCATTAGCAATTAACCTATTTTTAAGATGTTTAATCTCAGCAGGATTAATAACAAATTTTTCTTTCCTTTTTAAACTTTTATTCAAAATCGATTGAATACCAACTTTCTGCTCATCACTCAAATTACTAGATTCAATAGACGAAATTGTATCAAAAACTATATTTTTTGAATGAAATGGAACAAAATTTGGGCCTTTACCAAGAATATCTAATTCTCTATCATTTAACTTCAAATCCGTAAGATTAACAACTCTATCCTCAGAAACATTATTCTCATAACCTTTATCACTACAATAAACTTTATTAACTTTCCCAAACAACCACTTTAATTTTCTTTCATATTTTTTACAATATAAATTTGACCTATTCTGTCTAAATTGTCTCATAAAAAAATTCAAAATTGAATAATTAAAATCTTGCCTCCTTTCTAAATAAAATCTATTCCTTTTATATAGATAAATAAATTTATAAAACCTTACAAAATTATCTTTTAAAAAACTATTCAATATATATGTTTGTAACTTAAAAACTAAATTTTTATTTTGAATCAACTTTTTATTTTTACTAAAATTAATAACACAACACCTAGGAAAAACACTAAATTCCCTACATTTTTTAAGAAAATAAATCTGCCATCGTAAAGATTCTATCTTATCACTCAATTTAGACAAATTTTTAATCCTTCTAATATCATTAAATGGAAAATTATTAAAAATTAAGCTCCACAAACCCATACTAAATACCCAAATTACCAATACTCTTATAAATTAAAACCCAATAAAACCTACACACACTTCTATATATATAATATAACTAAATAAACACAAATATACTCTTTCAACCCAAACTCACACAACAAACATAATATACATAAATGACATTCAAATATATCAATAATTAAAAACAAAAAACAAAAATAAATATATCAATAATAAAATGTCTATAATAAATATCAATAATAAAATATCAATAATAATAATAATAAAAAAAAAAAAATCTTTACACTACATCAGCAAAACTACTCTTAAACTCAAAAAACTCATTAAAATGTAAACATTACAAGCATAAAGCTAAACTAGTCAATATAAAATCAAAACTACCCCAAATCTAAAATTAAACCAGACCAGAATAAAAATAATATTAAAACACAACCTAAGGTTTCACTGCTACAAGCAGACTTCTCAAGTGTAAAGAAATAAAAAAAAAAAACACACATTATATATACTATTAAAAACTACCCACAAATCCATTCACTTCCCATCCACCCTTAATATTAAAAGAACTCTTAAATAAGTTAATTGCTTCAGAATCATAAATTTTCAATAATAAAGACTCTTTAATTCTTCTTTTGATTTCATTTCTCTCAAAGAAGACAACCTTAGCTTCATCAAAATCAATAGTGTGGCCTGTATCTTTTTCATGGACATACAAAGCAGAACTAAGATATCTATTTTTAACTCTACTTTTATGAACCTTTACTCTTTCATTTAAACTCAAACTACTCTGACCTATGTAAACCTTCTTACAAAATAAACAAGGAATAAAATATACCACACCAGGAATAGTCTTTCTATCAAAAACTTCCTTTGTATTATTCAATAAATTATTCAATGTAACACCCCTTTTCCAAGCAATTTTCTTATTTCCAAACAATTTACTATTTCTACACACAATTTTATAAGAAGACAATTTAAATGGCAAAGAAATAAAATCATATTTTTCTTTAACCTTTACATCCTTACAAATATTACTATTAAATAAAATACTTTTAACAAATTTATCAGAGTATCCAACACTTAAATAATCTTTATAAAATTGATATTTCTGAAACAAAGTAATTAGAATTATTTAATTTAATATTCCTATGACAATAATTCCTTAAAGAGCTACTTTATGAGATAGGAAGACTGGATAATAGGTTATATTATTTCTCCTTTAGTATGTTCAGTTTATATTAGTTTTATGGAAGAGGAAATTATTATTAAAAAGAATTGTTTATATGTAAAATTATTTGTCAGATATGTTGATGATTGTTTATTTGTTGTTGAGAATGGTAAATTGAAGAATTTGTAAATGAGTTTAATTGTTTTGATCTTCTATAAAATTTGTGTTAGAAGGAGTGGGGTTAGATTTGGGTAAGTAAAATTTTTAGATCTTTTGGTGATTAGAAATATAGAAACTAATTGTTTATTGTGCAGTCATTTAGTTAAAAGTAAAGAATTAAGATCTATAATTAAACCTGATAGCTATCAGTCTGTATCTCATAAAGTAGCTGCTTTAAGGAATTATTGTCATAGGAATATTAAATTAAATAATTCTAGTGGGGTAGCTTTGTTTCAGAAATATCAATTTTATAAAGATTATTTGAGTGTTGGATACTCTGATAAATTTGTTAAAAGTATTTTATTTAATAGTAATATTTGTAAGGATGTAAAGGTTAAAGAAAAATATGATTTTATTTCTTTGCCATTTAAATTGTCTTCTTATAAAATTGTGTGTAGAAATAGTAAATTGTTTGGAAATAAGAAAATTGCTTGGAAAAGGGGTGTTACATTGAATAATTTATTGAATAATACAAAGGAAGTTTTTGATAGAAAGACTATTCCTGGTGTGGTATATTTTATTCCTTGTTTATTTTGTAAGAAGGTTTACATAGGTCAGAGTAGTTTGAGTTTAAATGAAAGAGTAAAGGTTCATAAAAGTAGAGTTAAAAATAGATATCTTAGTTCTGCTTTGTATGTCCATGAAAAAGATACAGGCCACACTATTGATTTTGATGAAGCTAAGGTTGTCTTCTTTGAGAGAAATGAAATCAAAAGAAGAATTAAAGAGTCTTTATTATTGAAAATTTATGATTCTGAAGCAATTAACTTATTTAAGAGTTCTTTTAATATTAAGGGTGGATGGGAAGTGAATGGATTTGTGGGTAGTTTTTAATAGTATATATAATGTGTGTTTTTTTTTTATTATTTCTTTACACTTGAGAAGTCTGCTTGTAGCAGTGAAACCTTAGGTTGTGTTTTAATATTATTTTTATTCTGGTCTGGTTTAATTTTAGATTTGGGGTAGTTTTGATTTTATATTGACTAGTTTAGCTTTATGCTTGTAATGTTTACATTTTAATGAGTTTTTTGAGTTTAAGAGTAGTTTTGCTGATGTAGTGTAAAGATTTTTTTTTTTTATTATTATTATTATTGATATTTTATTATTGATATTTATTATAGACATTTTATTATTGATATATTTATTTTTGTTTTTTGTTTTTAATTATTGATATATTTGAATGTCATTTATGTATATTATGTTTGTTGTGTGAGTTTGGGTTGAAAGAGTATATTTGTGTTTATTTAGTTATATTATATATATAGAAGTGTGTGTAGGTTTTATTGGGTTTTAATTTATAAGAGTATTGGTAATTTGGGTATTTAGTATGGGTTTGTGGAGCTTAATTTTTAATAATTTTCCATTTAATGATATTAGAAGGATTAAAAATTTGTCTAAATTGAGTGATAAGATAGAATCTTTACGATGGCAGATTTATTTTCTTAAAAAATGTAGGGAATTTAGTGTTTTTCCTAGGTGTTGTGTTATTAATTTTAGTAAAAATAAAAAGTTGATTCAAAATAAAAATTTAGTTTTTAAGTTACAAACATATATATTGAATAGTTTTTTAAAAGATAATTTTGTAAGGTTTTATAAATTTATTTATCTATATAAAAGGAATAGATTTTATTTAGAAAGGAGGCAAGATTTTAATTATTCAATTTTGAATTTTTTTATGAGACAATTTAGACAGAATAGGTCAAATTTATATTGTAAAAAATATGAAAGAAAATTAAAGTGGTTGTTTGGGAAAGTTAATAAAGTTTATTGTAGTGATAAAGGTTATGAGAATAATGTTTCTGAGGATAGAGTTGTTAATCTTACGGATTTGAAGTTAAATGATAGAGAATTAGATATTCTTGGTAAAGGCCCAAATTTTGTTCCATTTCATTCAAAAAATATAGTTTTTGATACAATTTCGTCTATTGAATCTAGTAATTTGAGTGATGAGCAGAAAGTTGGTATTCAATCGATTTTGAATAAAAGTTTAAAAAGGAAAGAAAAATTTGTTATTAATCCTGCTGAGATTAAACATCTTAAAAATAGGTTAATTGCTAATGATGTAATCATTTCTCGTGAAGACAAAGCTGGTAGGTTTGTTATTATGAAAGGAGATGATTTCAAAGAGAAAATGGATAGAGAATTAAATAATGGTAAATATATGTTGTTAGATAAAAATCCAGGTAATTTGATTAAAAGAAAATTGATAGATATTATGAAGAAAATGGTTAATTTAAAAATTTTTAATAGAGTAGATTATTTAAAATGCTATCCTAATGATTTTACATCAGCTAAGATGTTTGTGAATATTAAAACTCATAAAGATGGTTTTCCTTTAAGATTTATTTTTGATTTTACAGGTAGTGTTGTAGAAGGTATTTCTAGATTCTTGAATAATTTTTTAAAACAATTTGTTGATTTTGGTCAGTACTCAGTATCTTCTTCTTTTGAGGCTTTTGATAAGATTAATAATTTTAAAATGGAAAGTAGTTGGGTATTTGGAAGTTTAGATATTGAAAATATATATCAGTCTGTTAATAGGTTAAGCAGTATTGATGTTCTTTTGTCTGTATTGATTAAGAAAAGTTCTTTATCAAAAAATAAAATTAAGGTAATTAAAGATTTGCTTTTGTTATTGGAAGATTCTATGTATTTTACTTATAAAGGTAATTTTTATAAGATTAAGGAAGGGTGGATAATAGGTTATATTATTTCTCCTTTAGTATGTTCAGTTTATATTAGTTTTATGGAAGAGGAAATTATTATTAAAAAGAATTGTTTATATGTAAAATTATTTGTCAGATATGTTGATGATTGTTTATTTGTTGTTGAGAATGGTAAATTGAAGGAATTTGTAAATGAGTTTAATTGTTTTGATCCTTCTATAAAATTTGTGTTAGAAGGAGGGGGGTTAGATTTTGGTAAGTTAAAATTTTTAGATCTTTTGGTGATTAGAAATATAGAAACTAATTGTTTATTGTGCAGTCATTTAGTTAAAAGTAAAGAATTAAGATCTATAATTAAACCTGATAGCTATCAGTCTGTATCTCATAAAGTAGCTGCTTTAAGGAATTATTGTCATAGGAATATTAAATTAAATAATTCTAGTGGGGTAGCTTTGTTTCAGAAATATCAATTTTATAAAGATTATTTAAGTGTTGGATACTCTGATAAATTTGTTAAAAGTATTTTATTTAATAGTAATATTTGTAAGGATGTAAAGGTTAAAGAAAAATATGATTTTATTTCTTTGCCATTTAAATTGTCTTCTTATAAAATTGTGTGTAGAAATAGTAAATTGTTTGGAAATAAGAAAATTGCTTGGAAAAGGGGTGTTACATTGAATAATTTATTGAATAATACAAAGGAAGTTTTTGATAGAAAGACTATTCCTGGTGTGGTATATTTTATTCCTTGTTTATTTTGTAAGAAGGTTTACATAGGTCAGAGTAGTTTGAGTTTAAATGAAAGAGTAAAGGTTCATAAAAGTAGAGTTAAAAATAGATATCTTAGTTCTGCTTTGTATGTCCATGAAAAAGATACAGGCCACACTATTGATTTTGATGAAGCTAAGGTTGTCTTCTTTGAGAGAAATGAAATCAAAAGAAGAATTAAAGAGTCTTTATTATTGAAAATTTATGATTCTGAAGCAATTAACTTATTTAAGAGTTCTTTTAATATTAAGGGTGGATGGGAAGTGAATGGATTTGTGGGTAGTTTTTAATAGTATATATAATGTGTGTTTTTTTTTTATTATTTCTTTACACTTGAGAAGTCTGCTTGTAGCAGTGAAACCTTAGGTTGTGTTTTAATATTATTTTTATTCTGGTCTGGTTTAATTTTAGATTTGGGGTAGTTTTGATTTTATATTGACTAGTTTAGCTTTATGCTTGTAATGTTTATATATATATATATATATATATATATATATATATATATATATATATATGAATTGAATGGTATTATATATATATATATATATATATAATACCATTCAATTCACATCATGGATTTATACTTCATGAAATGAGTTGAATGATGATGTATAGAAAAGGTAAAAAGAGGAATTGTAATAAAAAGTAAAATATACTTATTTGCTTTATCCAACACTCTCATATATATTGATCATTATTTTCTGATTAAATAAATATTTGTCTAATTAAGTACCAAATGAGAATTATACACATATATTTATCATAAGCAGTAAATAAGTTTAAATAATTTCATGTTGGGTACCACTGAAATAGAATAAATAATAAGGATATGTCTAGCTTATTGTATTACCTATTATTCTACACTTTAAATTAAACAATAATATAACAATAAAATAAAATAAATCACCCTCTTATTAAAGATTTTTACAGTTCAAGCATGTACATCTCATTTTTTCATCAGGGAAATCAACATTTGCTTGTTTTTTCTCAGTTCTGTTCTATGCAATCAGTTTGAGCCTAAGTCTAAATCAATAACAAACTCATGCCTTCACATTATCTAATAAAATTCTCACAACACAGTCAATCAATAATAAAATAATATTAGTATAGCTTTAATCATTATTAATAACAACAAAATAAATAAATAAACAAAAGAAACAATCCATGTCTACTTAAAATTTAAGTTATATATTCTAAGCAATGCAAAATATAACACAAATGTTTGATGTTGAAATCCTATTTTGTGATAAAAATGTAATCAATTTATGATCTGTATTCAAAAATCATATTTTACTTACAGCTATTATGTATGACACTGTATCATATCATTGGTTAAATCCAAAGTATGTGGATTGCTAAAACAAAATATTTATACATCAGACAATGATTAAATTCTATTGCACAATGCAGAAGTTCTTCCTAGGTCTGTTTTAAAAACAAGCAATATATTTTAACTCATTATTATTTTATATAATATTAATTATCATATATATTTTTTGTTTCATGACATAAGGAACAAAATATTATCTCAAAATTTATATTTACTTAACAATAATAAGTTGTAAAAACAAACCACTGATTAATCTAATTATTTAGTATCATGTTTGAAATATAAAACTTTTTGGATGAAAAACTTTTCTTAAATTTCTGCTTAAGCAGATCATTTATGACTAGGATGAGAGGCCAACATTATCATTATATCATAAAACAATGATGATTGTAAAGAATTTCCATAAAATAAATTTGAAGAGATTCCTATAATGTGGTTTCATTGTTGCTGTCTATCATATGGAAATTTTTCTTAACAATTTTCAAATAGGAATATTATGTCCTTTAATTTTAGTAATAATTTTAAAATATTAGTACATAAAAATATCATTTTTACAACTTTGTGTTGATCTCAGGTCGCACTTTTAAAAATTATTGCTTTGAAATACCAACTTTGCATCAAGCATTGGTGGTCAAGTGGTCAGCACAGATGCCTTACAAGCAGTTGTCCCGGGTTTGCGGGTTCGCTTCCCAGACGATGCTTTGACACATGAAAAAAAAATACCAACTTTGCTCTAAACCTTATGTAGTTATAGGTACATTAACGGAATACTCTGATTAATTGAACAGCCTTTACATAAAAAAAAATGTCAAGCAGTAGTCATTTTTTACTACATATATATAATGCACTTAAAAATATTTAAAAGTTAGAAAAATAGAAAATGATATTCCACAAAAATGTATGGGCCATTAATTCTTCAAGTATTCATAATGAAGAATGATAATTTAAACTCTTCTGAACATTTATAGAGCAGAAGATAGTATAATATCATTAATAACATACACTCTATTGTTTAAATTTTTGAATACTCTATAAATATAGATTACTTTATCAAATAAATAAATATATTTTAAAAGGTGAGTTAACTGGTTTTGTGATTTCTTTCTGTTCCTCAATTCTTACTACCACTTTCACACTTCTTTTCTAATTGATTATGACTTTGTCTCATAATGCATTACATTTTCATAATATTAATAGTAGTATAATATAAAAGATCTATTGTTTAAAGCAAAATAAAATTACAAAACGATTCTTATTCAAAATAAACATTCTGCAGTAATATCAGCATGTGTAAGCTTATGCACAACATGTT
This sequence comes from Epiperipatus broadwayi, assembly GCA_028023455.1. Classification (NCBI taxonomy): domain Eukaryota; kingdom Metazoa; phylum Onychophora; class Udeonychophora; order Euonychophora; family Peripatidae; genus Epiperipatus; species Epiperipatus broadwayi. The sequence continues at coordinate 683,182 of JAQFVV010006398.1, forward strand.
TGTCTGCATAAACTACACTTAAAACATTTTGTTTATGTATAAAATTAGCAAATAGACTACTTTAATTTATTGGATAATCTCTAGATAACTAATAATTTTGAATGTACTGCTTAATAAATTAGCTGCTCTATTTTTTAAAAGTTAAAACATATTGGACAATTATATATATATATAATTTAATTTTAACTTGAACACCAATATATTTTTGAAAACTGAATATACTATCACTATATATATATTATTATTATTATTATTATTATTATTATTATTATTATTATTATTATTATTATTATTATTATTATTATTATTATTATTATTATTATTATTATTATTATTATTATTAAAATAATATGTGAAGAAAAAGATAGGAAATGTAACATTAATGGGACATAGTTCAATGCACAAATGAATACATAATGATACAAAGATCAAACAGTATTCAAATTAGCAAAGATGAGTCTTCTCAGCAGAATAATCATGATTATGATGTGCATGAAATGAAATTATACTGGGATTAATTGATTTCATTCAATATATTTAAAACTCTGTTTTGGTATTTTTTACTATTATATATGTATGTGTATTTGTGTGTGTAAATTATTTAATAAATGAGAACGTCATATACAAAACTCATATCTATAATGTCTGAGTATTAGCTCATACACAACAATCTGAGTAACTGATCAAAAATGGTTGCTTTCTGATGATAAACTGTTTGGACAAGTTTGCTACTGATTTTTTTAAGCATGCAGAACAAGTCTGATTGGTTGTTGCACTTTAATACACTTTGACTGAGGATTTAACTTCATTTATATAACAGTTTCCATTTATTAAATAATTTGCATTTTTTTTTCATGTGCCAAAGCATAGACATGGAGGCGCACCCAGGCCAGCTACTTGGAAGGCTGCTATGCTAACCACAAGGTCACCAACATTTGACATTTACATCTATTTTAATCCATTTAAAAATATTAAATTTATATATATTAGAGAATATTAATTGTAAAAGTATTTTATAATTATAGATTTTCATTGTTTAAAAGAAAAAAAATATTACACAATATTAAAATAAATATATATGAGAACTTTATCATTCTAACATATATATATATATATATATATAATTGAAATAATAAATTTAATGGTTTACAAACTATTATAAACAATCCTTAAATCCACTAAAGTACTTTTGGTTAATTTCTTAAACCTGCCTCAACTTCCATTAAATTTGAAAAAAAAAACAAAGCAGAAGCAAATGTCATCAATTCAAATCCCACAAATCTCATATTTTACTGTTAGCAGCTTGTCAATTTATTAAATGCATTTTATTCCTGTTTATAAAAATTGCTTCTTTTTTATTATTATTATTATTATTATTATTATTATTATTATTATTATTATTATTATTATTATTATTATTATTATTATTATTATTATTATTATTATTATTATTATTATTATTATTATTATTATTATTATTATTATTATTATTATTATTATTATTATTATTATTATTATTATAATTACAATTTTGTTTTAATTAATGGATATTTTATTTATTTTATAAATATATTTCATACCTATTATACTTTTAACGTTTATGTACTCATTGAATAATTCTTTCAATATCATTTTATTTATTTCTTAAAAATTTAGATTTGTAAGACACATTTATTATTAATCATTTTTTTGTGTGTACAGGTTTGGTTTATTATAAATTCAATTGATGGGATTTGGGAATTGTCATGAGTTTAGTAGTTGGTCTTACAAATCAGAGTTAACATGCTAAGTGCAGAAAAGCTGACATGCCGTATACTGATTTCCAACTAAATTATTTCAATTGAATAACCCCCTTTTCTTTAAAAAATTAAATACCAAATTGGTAGCCTCAATGAAAAGCTTTGTCCAACTAACCATGGTAAGAGCAATATATATATATATATATACAAAAGATTTTAATTATAGCAATTATTGAATAACTATACTTAAAATGACTTCTCATCAATGATAGACTCATATATTTTATTATATAACTAATGATGAATGGTCTCCTACTTTTCACAACTACCACTTTACTTTTGATTTTCAAATTACCATGTGTGTTTTCCTATTATTATTAATTCTACCAAGATATTGATATGTTTCCAAAACATATTTTCTCTAGTAATCATCTAAAATAAAACCTCATTATATAATGAACTAAACCAAATTGTAACCTTATATATAATGTCATTTATTGTGTCATAACTTGTTTATTAACACCAATAAGTCATACTATCTTATCTAAAAAATATTACCCAAAAATTTTCTTTTATTATTTACAAAATGTCATAAAGTACTTCTTGTATATTACATAATTTTTGTGTCATGTTTTGCTCAAAATTTTAAATTAAAATTTGCAATTCTATTCAGTTTTTTATTGTAAGTTTTATATAACATTGGCAAAATTAATTTAGATGTTTTAAACACATTTCAATTATAATTATTTTTATCTCAATATTATTTGCTCAAATGTCAGCATTTCAAATTTTAATTGTATTTAATTATATTCAATACTGATATCACAAAATTATATAACCATTTTATTCTTGAGCTACCAAAATTGTTTAAATAAATAAAAGCTAATACCATATTTACTAATATTGAGCCAAAAAGTAATCATACAGCTTGCAAAATGGATGAATCTTTTTGGAAATCTTTTTTCCTAAAATTATTGATTATATATTTTTTATTAATTTAGAGATTTTCTGAGATATTATATCTTAATGATATTATATTATATATATCGATATGATGTATATACACATTTATTTTTCTTCAATGTTTTTCAATTTTTACATTTTACATTTATAAATCCTTACTAATTTGAAGAAAGCAGCACTAAATTTAAAGCAGCAATTCCTTCTTTTGACTGGAGTGGTATCAGTTTTATTATCTATTAATTCTTTATTTCCTTTAATTTGTATGCTATTCTGGCTTCTTGACAACTTCTACACTTTATTTAGACAGGTTGCTTCTTCATTTTTAACCATTTACATTCCCATGATCTCATATTATTGATTTTTTTGTTTTTACCTGATTACTTACTTTTTCAAAACTAATTTTTGGCTACTCTTAATAAGATTAGAAGATTGTTATGGACTCAATATATATATATATATATATATATATATTGATCTTCTAATGATTATATCTTAACATATATATATATATATATATATATATATTGTTAGATATAATCAAATTGATAATGACCTGATTTAATTATTTAATTGATTCTATAAATTCTTAAATTTTTGCCATAGCATGCTGGAGTTTCTTATCTTTCATGCAGTTTGAAATGATATATTGCTATTGATTAAATTGAGATCAAATATCAGCAATACTTATTTAATTTTCTATTTATAAAATAAATTAAAAATTAAGATAAAATTATGTATAGATTTCACTATATAACCAGAGATGTAATCAATATATTTTTAAAAAAAAACGTAGTTAGATTTGAGACCACGGATTTGTTTAAAACAACATTTATTAACAATGAGCTAAGTGAACATACACACACACCCATATAAATATATATATATTAAAAACAAACAATTGCTTCTCTATAAAGCTGTTTTAATATTTCAACCAGATTAATACCCTTTAACATTAGATAAACATTAAAGTATTTATTTAATATACCTAGACACTCCTCTTTATTCAGTATCCAAATACTCTCTTGTTAAACAATAATGCTTAAATAAATAAAATGAAATATCATAGTTGTGAAATTTAAATTAACCTATTCAATAAGATGTATTATTATTATTGTATGATAAGCTTTTGCTATTATTACTTTTAATAGTTAAACATCATTAAGCTGTTGCACATGCACTTTGCAGATTTTAACTATAAATGACTGAATACTAACACTTCAAACACATAATGAAAGTCTTTGGGAAAAGATAGAATCGCCATCTATCTTTTTGAAACCAAACGCTTTTGTATGGGCAAATCTTAAGTGTCTGAAAGTGAAAGCATGAAGATATTAAATAATCACTTTAAATTACTTTTACATGCTTGAATGAATGACGCTGGTGAAAATTATCTGAATTTACAATATGTCATTCTTATTTGAAATTAAATGTATGTAAATAAATCAATTATTTATATAGCGCGAAGTTTATAAACTGTAATAGTTAAACAGCATTAAGCTGTTGCAAAGCGCATGTGCAACAACTTAATGATGTTTAACTATTACAGTTTATAAACATCAAGCTATATAAAATAATTGATTTATTATTACTTTTGTAAATAAGCATTTATTTTTATAGTGCTATGTCTTATAAATTGTAATACATTAAAGATCAGCCTTTTCAGGCTATTGTACATGTGCTTTTTACAAGTGTTAATAATAAATAAATACTTTCATTCCCAACACAAGATATAGTATTTATGAAAGAATAAAATGAATCCACTTATTCTTTCCAACCCAAATGCTTATATATGGGCAAATCTTAAGTACTTAAGATAAAATGAATCCACTTATTCTTTCCAACCCAAATGCTTCTATATGGGCAAATCTTAAGTACTTAAGATTTGGCTGTATATAAGCATTTGGGTTGAAAACAATAAGTGGATTCATTTTATTCTTTTATAAATACTATATTTTGTGTTGGGAATGAAAGTATTCATTTATTATTAACACTTGTAAAAAGGGCATGCACAGTAGCTTGAAAAGGCTGATCTTTAATGTATTATTACTTTTATAACACTATCATTAATAATAACTATAATAACAATATTATTCTAAGGAGATTTTGGGATTATCATTGATTTTAATGAACTATTTATTCACCTATAAAATGTCAAGAGTGATTTACTTAACTCTGTAGATAGTGTGACATTTTAAAGATGACTCATAACATTTTTTTATAATTACAACTATATCACTTTTATTTTATGGTCTCTATTATTGAATAATAAATCACTATTTTTTATTTAAACTATAATCATTATGTTGAACTTTAAATAAAAACTAATTCCTAATATGGTTTCTTAACAATAAATACACTTTACTACATTTGCAATGTATTTGAGTGCTGAATGATGTGATCAAAGCAGTTGGCAATAATATTAATAATAAATATTTACCTAGATAATTGTAATACAATATCTTATACTGGATCAATTTTTCTTCCAAATTTCAAATCATATTTTTGGTTAATATACATATGACACTTAATACTCTCTGATAATGGTGATGATTCCCCACAAAAGAAATACACCTTTAGACACTTAGTGTAACTTTAAAACATTAATTTTAATAACATCTTATGTACAAAGTTTAATAATGCAATAGAATTAATAAATAAATTAACATAAAACAAGAAACATTTATACAACAACATAATATAATAAGATACTTAAAAGAATTAAATATTTATATTCATTTTACTTGCAATGAGCTATTCAAAATAAAATTTCTTGATAATACAATCAAATATTATGCAATAATGAATTTTGTTAATTGCATTATCAAATAATGTGTGTCTTAAACAATCAATCCCTTTTTTAAAAAAAACACTCTTTTTTCATTAATTACACTTCATAGATTGTAATGAAATAAGACAATTAAAAAAAACCCACATGGATTGATATTTTAGTTTTAAGTAAAATAATTTTATTATAATATTATGACCAATTACATTTTATCTGTGTTTATTTTATATTAGCCATTTGATCTCTCCCTTTTCCTTACTTAATTTTCTTATGGGTTTATCACTCAATAATATTATAAAACTATAATAAATACATATTATCCTTTGTCATATCCAATCTGAATATTTATCTATTCCTCCACTAATCTTTATTTACCATTCAGAATATTTTCTGAATGTATATAAGCCACTTTCTAATGCTAACTGCATCAAATAATAAAAATATTTACCCCAATATTACCTAATAATTTAAGTCATACATTCCGATTTCAAATTTCTATTTGTCTTATGCCTGGATTATAAATACAGCTTGGAAGACTTATAAATTAAAATTATCTAATTGTATTATAATGGTATTATAGGATTAATACTTCAACATCAGATCAAATTTTAAATATCACCATTTGTTATTTAATATTATACTGGAATGCAGATACACCCCCCTTCTTCTAATATCTTTCTTTACTATTTTTGTGTGTGTAATTTACTAGATCATAACATATAGATCTTTATCTTAATAGTTTAGTGACATTCAATCAAATAAAATTTTGACCAATAGCATAGATTAACAAACTATGTTAATTATTGATTTATCTATCTCTTGATTTATTCCCCCATATTAATAATTATTATTTTAAAACATGAACTTAACTATATATACAACTATTACATTACTCTTTTTTTTTGAACATACAAGTTAATCAGAAAAAAACTTACATAAATTTTATTAATAATATATCAATTGTTCTTCTCCCTTTTCATGCTTCCTAATTATCACATACCAATCTTCTTATCCTTTTTCCTCCTTTTATATTTATCTAAACACTAGTAAAACTATTGAATTTTTAATGCTCTCATGTTATCCACCAAATTTATATTTCTTTTTTTTTTCATGATTGAAGGTTCTTTTTGTCCAATGTGATATATTTTATGTATCTCCTTTTCACCTTGATAATACTGATATTCATATTATTATCAATATATTCCTTAGTAATATTCACATGTAATAGATTATAGATTGCACCATCTTTTTAAACTTAATAAAAATGAAATTATTTTCAACTTAGTTTGGATTTTTATGGAAGCTAATGTCACTGATCACGATTTATTTTATTTTTCCTTCCTTTACATATTGATTTTTTTTTATTGACAGTACTAATAATTAAATATTTCAATCACACCATAAACCCCTATAATTTTTTTCTCTATAAATATAATCCTTAGTCAAAATTTTCCATTTCCATTGAATCCTCTCTATAGTTTATCATAAAAAATTCTTATACTTATAAATTAGGTTCATTGATGAGAATCTGTTTATTTTTTTTTTTTCTATTCACAAAATTTTTATTCAGAGAGATATTCATAACTTGCATTTGATTATTATCCACATTTTTAATACACAAATATTTCCATTTTAATTTTTTTAAACTTAATTCCAATTATCTGGATAACCATACCTTTAGCTTGGACAGAACTGATTTTTACTTTTTAGATATATCTATTTCATTTTAATTTTTCATAAATATGAAGATATTTAAAAGACCAACAGATTTGATCTTGCTTAATCTTACAATTATATAACAATATATTATTTACAATATGTTTTTCCTGTTTCAATACTTCGGGATAAAACATTAGTACACATATACACTTTTTTCTTTCCATTGGTTTAATATCTTTCTAATTAACAATTTTAGAATACCTTGGTGAATTTATTGATTGTCATTTTTAGCCAGCAGAGATTTCCTTTGTTTAGCCATTCATCTTATTGAAACTTGTTACACTAATATTTAAAGTTCTTAAATTGATCATCCTTAATTATTTGTTTCTTAAAAAAAAAAATAATGAGGTAAAAAAAAAATGTCATCAAACTTTTTTTTTCAACCAAAATAAAACTCAGTTACTTGGCTTATATATATTTTCTGATCTATAATATTTCTTTCTTCCAAAAAAAAAAACTTTTTCCAACAAATATTATGTTTTTGCTCATATACTTCAAATGGTGCATTCTCATTGGTTAATTTTCCCACTTCTTTGATTCTGAATATTTAATGACTTGATTTTAGCTGAACTAATTTTAAAAACAAATATTATTTTTTAAAATATTTATTAGTAATAAAAAAACAATACTTTTAGTGAATTTAATAAAACTACAATTTAAATCATTTTTATTTCATACAGATTAAATTCGAGATTAATCCTATGAACTTTTAATCATAAAATTCCACAAATGAATGTTAATAATTTATTTTAGAAATTAATCTATGGTTTCACCAGAAACCATTATTGATAAATAATCTCAAATGCACATAGACATAATTATTCATGTATATAACACACATTTCCCTTTATCAAATTAGGTTTGAACTCCCTTATCATTTTAATTATTATCAAATAATTCTTTTTATGAAATATTATTAACTTGTAGTTTTTTTTATTTTATCATTTACATACCTTTAAAAATAAATATCTTAAAATTCAACTTTTATAATAGTTTAAATTAATTAAGTCCAAGTTCAAATCTTAGGGTAATTAAAATTATTATTTTTCAGAATTTAATAAATGGATAGTATTTTATTTTATAAAATTTAAAGTTAGGAATACTAAAGTTTATTCCCAATTTGTTTTTATGATAGGGTGTACCAATATATATATATATGATAAACAAAAATGCAAGTTAAAAAACTTGCTAACGCTTGTATTTATGTCCACAGATGGCGTCCTACCAAAAACACCTATCAAGCGTATTTTCGTTTACACAAACGTCAGAGTAGTTAGTATTCACTATCTCTAACTATAATTCCACTTTCAGATCATGATTTCAAGCTATTTGCTATCGTCAGTGAAAGACATGAATAAAGAAACTAGATCTAAATACAAACTCTGAGCGTTTATGAAACAATTTCTATTCAGCTTGCAAGCGTGAATTTTTTAGACACGTAATGTCTTCAAACTCAGCATAGCAAACCAGATAGCTATATGGGTCTGATCTCAGTTCAGCATCACCACATAGTAGAAGCCTCTGCAATCTATATCATTGCAAGAAAGACCTCAAAGGTACATTTATGATAAACAAAAATGCAAGTTAAAAAACTTGCTAACGCTTGTATTTATGTCCACAGATGGCGTCCTACCAAAAACACCTATCAAGCGTATATATATATATATAATATATATATATATATATATATATATATATATATATATTATAATGATAAATAGGTATTGGATAGCCCTGTAATCTCAGGCACCAAATTATATAACAGTGCAAGCCTTAATGAATTTGGTAAATGTGGTAGTGTGGAACTAGCCCTATGAGTATGCCAAATTAAACAACAACATATACATAATTAAATATCTATCATATTTATTCATTTATTCTCAATGCTAAAGTATCATGATATGCATTTAAATAATGATGATAATATCCCTTAACTATGCCATTTGAATCAGAGTGCCAGTTTACAGAAAACTATCAATATAAATGAAATGTCTAATTGTCAGTTGAAATTAAGAACATGATTGTTAGAAGCATTATCATACTTTGATGACATTATTTTTAGTAAATTTATTTTGGAGACAAAAAGATATTTTATTATTTTGCAAATATATAAATCTCAAATATTTACATTCATCATATCTCGGGAAATATTGAATGAATATGAATAACTGATATTTAAGTGACTTTAATATGTTAAGTTAGCAAATATAATCTTATATTCAAATAAAATACTAAATGTAATTTTAAAAATAAAATAATTTATTTTATGAAAATATTAAACATATTTTTCATACGAAGGTTACATTTTAATAATAAGTATTTTCTGTCTTATTTTTAATTTCAAGATATCAATATGTATAGATCTGTTTTTTTCTGAGTCTACAATGAATAATCAAAATATAATAAATTAACAAGTATTATGGGTAAATTGTCATTATTATTTTACGGATAATAATTTATAAATTAATTAATTCTTATATATTGCTGTTTTCATGGAATTGACTAAATTACTATTTGTCTATTCATAAAATCCTAATACTAATAATTCAGTGTAAAATATTTTCCAAAATAAATACAAATATAGTTCAAAATCAAAAATGATTTACGTCTCTTTTCTAATAAACAGAGCAAAACTCTCCATACAGTTTTGCTCTGTTTATCAACAATTAATGTGCTCGTATAATGTGATCATGTGATGCTTAATGGTCTCTTTTCTAATATAAACAATCTGCATATTTTTATGCTAAGAATAAAATAAAGAAAAATATTCACTCTGTGATCGAAAATGTTTATAAAATATCTGAGTTATTATTGAACCTTTAACACTGCTTTTGTCTCAAACTAAAAAAAAACAATTCACCCAATCTTGGAAACAGTTGAGTAAAAAAAATTACTATTAAAACAATATAAAAATAGATATTTTCACTAATCCTTATCATAATATTCATGAGTGCATACAAATTAATTGACTTATTTGAAATTATACATATTCAAACAAAAACAATATAATAATTATAATAATTATAAATAAAATTTTAATTATCTCATAGAGGATTGATTTCCTTTAGAAATGTTGTGTAGCAAAAAAATTATATATTAACTTACAAATCGAATTATATATTTCAGAATGCACATAAAATATCTTATACAAATGTTTTTAGCAAAAAAATATATATCTAATAGATTATGCTCTCAACACTTTCTTTTTCTCAAGTTCTTCAAGAATTATTGAGGGCTTGGAAGAGTAGTAAATTACCACATTATGTAATGAGATTTGGAGATGATTTGACCTTTAGGAAAATGGTAACTTACTTGTTTAAACTTTCCATATCCTTCTTTTAAAGTGACATAATGAAATGGCAGAATGAACAGCTAAAGTGGAATTGGCTCCCAGATACCAAATTTATCATTCTTCTTACTCTCTCATCTCTTTATTTACAAGCAACTTAATAAATATTGTTTTTTTTTCAATGAATAGAAAGCAAAAAGAATGACTGTCTTCTTTTCTGGTTGCTATAGGAGTAAAACAAATCAACAACTGTTTCCCTTGATAACAGTTTTCTGACAGCATGTGCAATGCAAATATATTGTTTTGGCTTGGAAACCTCATGTATTGACCACTTTTTAAACAATAATAATGAAGTTAATTTATAGTACAAATTATGGGATGTTTTTAAATTTTAATTTAATTAATATATAGGATATATGAGCACAGACTTTCACACAACCCACCACTCTCCACTCTATCTCATAAAACTAATACACTTGAACACATATATGTCAAAAAGATAAATAATCACCAATATACATAGTTCATGCTAAACCAGAAATCATCAGTTTGTCCAAATTACCATCTCTACACATATATGATATAAGTGCTCAGATATATAATATTAAGCTAGCCAATTCTCATACTTTAATGGACAGGCTTTAATCTACTCCACACTCCAACTCTTCACCCATCCATCCAATTGAAAATCTAATGATGGAATGCTCAAAGGCCACCCCGAGGCTGAGAAAATCAATACATACTTTTTATAAAATAAAAAATAACAATACATAATAAATTATTTATTTTCATGTGGATATTGACTCTTTTCTTAAAATTGACTGACCTTTTTTAATGGTCACCAGACCTATAATTTTTATTACCTTGACATTTTATCATTTCAAATATTAATAAGAAAAAAAATATTCAGACAAAGTGTTTATTTACTCTTAAAAAAACAAAGTTCAGATTCTATAAACAAACTCTTAATAACTCCATGTATTTTAAACAGCATGATGAAGGATTACATAATAATATATTAATCAAGATTAATACACCAATGCTTATTTATTAAGTAAATAAAATACTCTCAATCCATAGTACAAGAGAAACAACTTTTCTTTTAAAAAGTTTTATCTTGTGATTTGAATTGAGAGTATTTCATTTACTTACTAAACAAATGTTAGAGTATTAGTTTTGATTATTCTATAGTATTAGCCCTGGAAAAGTTTATATTGATATAATGTATTATTCGTATATACAGATTTTTCTGTTTTTATTTTATAAAAAAAAACAAAAAACATTTTTTTCTGGATTTTTTTATTTTTTTATTATTTTTAATATTTTTAATAACATGTTTATGTAATATATGTATATGTTATAAATATATATTATAAATTAAATAAATAAAATACAATAAATAGAACATAAAATATTAAATTTTATATTATTGGTGTTTTAACATCTGAAAATGATTTTATATAGATATTAACATAAAAATTTATTCATAAAAACTATAAAAAAAAACAATAAGGTTTTTTTGGTAGCAAAAACAGAAATGTCTATACAAAAGTAATATAATTTACATTTATGATTCTGATACTGAAGTAAACCAAATAGTTTCCAGACAATGTGATAGAAATAGTTTATTAAATAAATTATTAATAAAATTATATATATATCAACATACATTAATAAAATATAACATTTAAATGAAATTATTATTAATATCAAATGTCTTAAATAAAAATCATTCTAAAAAGATAAATCTTTTTGATAATAAATACCTCACAGTTTGTTTATTAATTATTATTGTGTTATTATTTCAATATAGAATACAAAAAAACTAATTGTTTTAGATAAATTAATCATAGTTTTGTAGCGAAAACAGATTTAAAATTTATACAATTATCTTTATAAATAATATATATCTGAATTACATCATGCTATTTTTATTTATGAAATTATTCTAGATACAAACATACATAATTCATTTGTATTTATACATTGGATTATTTCCATTATCTAATATAAGTATTGAATATGTTTAGAAAAAATTAAGGTACTCATCTTATAGCTAAAGACGCCGGCGCGGTTTTCGTGCTAAAACACATAAAAATGCTGTTTCCGCGGCCGACACGTTCGAACCCGCGTTTTCTATAATACAACTTTTTTGTTATGCTACAGAATGCAGGCCGCTATGTCGCGTCGCAGAGTATGTATGTTACTAAGCAGCAATTACATTTTCCGAATTCGCACAGTTTATAAAATAATTACAGCTTGATGAGAGAGTTTGTATTTGAATTGTATTGAAATGTTGTTTTCATTGGATTTTTTTTATTTTAAACTATTGAAATGTTCAGATTTTTTAAAACAATAATTATAAGACTTTTTACAACGTACTGTATTGAACTTTTATTTGGGTAAATGTTAAATATCTATGTTTTTATTGAGTTGCAATTAGGTAACGTGTCAAGTAAGGTACTGTTAGTAACATTCCACGAGACAAAGAAGATTCTACTGTCTGTATATTTTTGAAGTAAAAAAGAGCGGTACGAAAAAAATATCCAGTAAGAAAAGCCCAAATATAGAGGTTTTTTTTTTTAATTTAATAAAAAAGCAAACATTATAAACATCTTTAATAAGTAAAGAAGACATTTGTATGTGTTTGTTGTTGTTTAAAAAAGTTTGAGTTTCTTTCTTCTGTCCGAGTACGCTTACGATTTAAATAACATTAATTTTTTCTAAAGTTATTCAATATTTATACTAGATGATAGGCATAGCCCAATATATAAATAAAATTAAATTACCATCAACACAATCCTTTAGGAAAACAATACATAGTTCAATGTTTGTTCATCTGCAACATGAAGAGTATGTTTATGGGGAACTTCACAGAAAGGGCATGTACCATTAGGATATAAAGAGAAAAAAACCACCTCATTATACAGATGAACAAATATTTGCAAATTTGAATTAACTGAAACACAGGCTTGTTATATACCTGTGTCTATATATATATATGTAATATAGAGTATATGAACACGGATATACCTGTGTCTATATATATATATGTAATATAGAGTATATGAACACGGACTTTCACACCACCCACCACTCTTCACTCTATCTAATAACACTGATACACCTAAACACATATATGCCGAAAAGATAAATAATCACCAATATACATATTTCATGCTAAACCAGCAATCATCAGTTGGTCCAGACTATCATCTTTACACACATATATAGTATAAGTGCTCAGATATATATTGATAGACAATCCTCATAGTTTAATGGACAGGCTTCAATCTACTCCACACGCCAACTCTTCAACCGTCCATCCAATTGAAAATCTGATGATGGAATGCTCAAAGGCCACCCTGAGGTGGATGGACAGTTGAAGAGTTGGAGTGTGGAGTATATTGAAGACTGTCCATTAAACTATGAGGATTGTCTATCTTAATATATATCTGAGCACTTATACTATATATGTGTGTAAAGATGATAGACTGGACCAACTGATGATTGCTGGTTTAGCATGAAATACGTATATTGGTGATTATTTATCTTTTCAGCATATATGTGTTTAGGTTATCAGTGTTATTAGATAGAGTGGAGAGTGGTGGGTGGTGTGAAAGTCTGTGTTCATATACCCTATATTAAATTTGAATTACAAATACAAATGAAGAAAAAAAATCTATAAAACACACACACACACATATATATATATATATATATATATATAATAAGGTATTTATTCATTTACATATAGTTTAAAACACATATAGTTGTATATAGAATAATATTTATGATGTAGTAGTTTAACATTGTATTATTTTTTAATTAAATTAATTTTATTATTAGTTATGTAAAGAAAGTTTTTAATTAAGGCTGCATTCTTTTATGTGCAAAAAATATTTTAAATTAATCTACATATAAAATAATAGATATATATATAATATTCAAATTTAATTACTAAGCACAGAGATAATATGTAATTAAAAATAAAAGATGTCCACCTTTAATATAAGCACTATAGTGATCTTATAATAGCTCAATGATGTCATGTTGAATACTGAGGATACTCTCCAACTCAAACACGATGCAGACATTTGAAAAGGTAAGAGTGACCATCTTATTTTTAAACCTACATTCTAATTATATAGACCAGTCTGAAATGTCTTAGTTTGAAAAAATGAAGATATTTCTCTATTTACTTTTACATCCATTATTTTCTTTCGCATATTAATGCTACAAAGTTTTTCAATTTATTATATGTTAATATTATGAATTTTTAGAAACTATGTAATATTCAAATTTATTTACTTAATGCAGAGATAATATATAATTAAAAAGAGCAAGAAGATGTTTCTCTATTCACTTTTACATCAATTATTTTCTTTCACATTTTAACACTTGCAATTTTTTTCAATTTACTATGTATTAATATTACAAATTCTTAGAAAGTATGTAATATTCAAATTTATTTACTAAGCATAGAGATCATATATAATTAAAAAGAAAAGATGTTCAAGGCTTAATGAGTTTATAAGTAATCATTAAAATCAGTCAACACTTATACATTTCCAATATCAATAACAATCAACAATCTCAATCTGTTGTCAAGGTAACTTCCTTTTAACAATGAAGAATAAAGGAAGGAATGTTACTTTGACAACAGGTTGAGATTGTTATGTATTAAAATTGGGATTGTCTTAGTGTTGACTGATTTTAATTATTATATATACATTGAGTAAAACAAAATAAGAATAAATCACATGAACTAAAAAACAACCTTTAAAGTGTACACCTTTGGGACCGCTTATTTTTTTAATTTATGTCTTTAATTCAGCAAATTCACTCTTCTAAATCATTGTGTTGTTTAGTGTGATAGTTTAATTATAAACTTAAGAACTAAAGACTGATGAATCCCAACTCAATATGTCATTTCATATGCTGAATAATATCATCTATCACAAATGATTCTGATTATATTTTGTAAAAAGAAAGAGAATAATATCATTATTAAATTTCATTTTTACCAAATTTTGATTATTGAATCTGGATAAAATAGTAAATTTAATTTGAATTAAAATTCAAAAAGGCTAAAAAAAACATTTAAAAAAATTTTAAATCTATTCTACAAGTAATGGACTAGCCTATGATATCTTCAAATTCATTTAAAAAGTAAAAAATCATATGTCTACTTACTGGTAAACAATTCTTTAGCAACATTTAAGCAAACATACAAATAATGCAAAACAATCAAACCCACCCACAATTGCAGATCACAATCAGATATAAAGTTTATTTTTTTTTGATTGGCCTATAAATAAAAAAATAGCAAATGTCTTCTAAACCTGTAATTATGAAAATATATAATAATCTTCAAATATACAAATCATTAAAATTCTTTGCAAAGTAAATTTTTAGGATCAGTTTTTTTTAAAAAAGCTTGCAAATGACAATTGCCATCCTTTTTTTTTTAATTTCTTATAGAAATATCAGTGACTGTTCTACAGCATATATAAGAATTTGGAAATGAGTTGACTGAACTTTTTTTAATGTAATTTTTGAAATTCATTAATATGATAGGGTGTTAGTTACAAGTTTATTAAAAGTGATTTTAATAAAATTAGGAACATGTGAAGTGCAGGAGAGAGAATCTATAATGAGTACACATTATAAGACTATAAAAGAATCAGCAGCTTAGCACTTTTGAGGCTAGCAATAATAATAAATAGTGCAGGACATATTGTTAATAGCAATATGCAAAATACATGCAAATTTTCTATGTAACCTAGCATTTGGAGATATTGAAGCAGGTATCACATCTATTAATGGAGTTCTTATTACCAGTAATAAAATATACCTCTTTATTTTTTTTCTTGCTGTCATTTTTCTCTATGCATACTATTTTTTGGGTTAGCTGGTTCAAATGTATGACCAGTCTTTTTTGAATGTTCTAAAAGAAATTCTAATTTGTAAAATTCTTATAGTAGTTTTACTTCAAAATTATACTTTAAGATATCACTATATATTTTCAGTATAATTGTTTATTTATGAGATTGTTACAATTAATTCGTTTTATATTTGCATTGTATTCTGAAATTGTGAGCCATTTTTGATAGATGCTTTGCTATAATTACCATTAATATAATGCTTTATTACAATAAAATATCTTTGACTTATTTAATACTAATATAAATTCTTGTTGACCCTATGAAAGTGTAATAATTTTTTATTTGATTAATGGGAGAGCATTTTGCAAGTTTATTAAAAATGATTCTAGAAATTTACATTTATAATGAATTTTTCTAGTATGCACAATTACAGATTACTATTTTTTTTAAATTTAATTATGAAACATTTTTCACATCTGTAAGAAAATGTTTTTTTTTTACTTTTTGCAATTTCAGTGATGTCTACTGGAATCAGTATTTTCAGCATCATATATTTTGTGAGTCATTTATTTAAAAAGTTTCTAAAATGGATGTAATTTATTATTTACATATTTAAAAACAAAATCATAAATAAATAAATACATGTTTATTAAATTGTTTTCAAACATTAATTTGTATGTAGGAAAATTTTAGAATGTCTTAAAGGAATGCTGTATCTTAACAATAAGTTATTATCAAGTAATAATATTTTATTATCACTTACTTCAACATAGTTTTAGGGTAAGTTAAACTGCAGAAAAAATGAAGTTAAATGCTATTTGTTATACTGTGTTATGGCTTTAGTGATATGTACCTTCAAACTAATGGTTTTTAAAAAATAGTTTCTCTATTTCATCTACTCCTAAAATCAATAAATATCGTTGATAAACAGAATATTATGTAGACAAATAAATACATTTTTGACAGAAAAATAATCCAATATAAACTTTTAAAAAGCACATAACACAACAAATAAAATCATTAATAATTCATTTTTAAATAGTTATTTTGAAATAATTTTATAGAGTTTTAAACTAAAAAATAAATACTGTTGAAGAATACCATTCTTTATTCAAGTTTTTATTATATTTTTAATATTTACAGAATGACATTTAAAAACTCAAATGCTTTAAACAATTATTTTTTTTAAATGTTAACAAGGAATTAATAATAATATTAATAATAATAAAAGCACTTGAAAATTAATATTTTTTTTCTTTTATAATCTAGTTTTAAGAAATTTAATTTAATAAATTTAATAATGTAAAAAATATGCAAAAGTAAATTATTATTTTATTAATTTAAATTTGACTTATTAAAAATAAAATTCTAAAAAATTTTCACTACTATAATTAAATAAAAGACGTTTAAAAAATATTTTATTCTTGCCTAAAAATGAAACCAAGATGTCAGGGAAAAAGAGACTCCCGTTGATAAAGATCACTAAACAATACAATAAAAATATTCATGATTTTTCTATATTTTATCTTGAATAAATAAATTTTTTATTTATAAATTGTTTATTATATGTGTATTAATGATATGTCACAATCTTGAATTTAACTAACTACCTGCACTAATGATATTTTTAAATACGTACATTCGAGATTATTTATTTTTTTCATTTTATGTTGTCATGTGTATCGGTTGTATAAGATGGAGTCGATGACTAAAAGGAGCATGAAATTCGGGTTTAAAATCTTTTCTAATTACATCTAGCTTAAGTATATATACTATACTTGTATTTAAAAATTAATGATTCTTTTAAAACTAAATAACAGTAATTGAGATTTTATTGATTTCTTGTATTAATAGCAATATCATTAATGCTAATTTTTACAAAGCAATTTTTTAACAGTAATCCATAATTACATTAAAAAGCAGTACATTTATCTAGTAGATTAATCATCTTTTATAAGTAAGTGCTCATCAATAACATGAGACACCGTGATTAATTTTTAAATTGCTGAAAAATTCACCTGTACATAGTTTATTGATAAACTTATAGTTAGCTGATATTATTTATATTTTGTTATTGTTTTTAAAGTGAGAGATCTAATAGGTTTTGATTCATGCTTGCCATTCTTACAACTTTGACAGTAATACAAACACTGCAGATATAATAAATTTACTTTTACTAAAAAAAATCCAATTCTTTCACTATACTAATATTGGTAATAACAATAAATCATCAAACTCCCCAATTGATCTCACTTTAATGTAATTTTGTGTAAGCTTGAATTATTTACATACTAAAGATAGAGATTTTCAATGTAACTAATATACATCAATTGCTCTACTTACACTAGATGGCGCTAAACTGAACTGCTTTTACATTAGCGAAAACTCTAAAAGGGAGCTAAATGATCCTGGATTCATGCTCAAGTTGTCACATGAGCTCCAAATTTTGCTAAATTTGATTTTTTTTTTACAATATTAATAATACATATTAAAATACTAAACAAACTTGCACAATGTTGACAGGTTAAAAAATAATTTCTAGCAATACATATTATACACTTTTGTATGGATATTTTATAGAAATATCAAAATATATTTTAATATGCTTTTATTTTAATCTATAAATAAACATATTTATATAACATAATGACTACGTTTTATAATATTTTTATTCACTTAAATTAGAAATGTGAATTTGTGATTTTATCTAATGATTAAATTAAGATTTTTTTATGATGTTCACATGACATGCCTAATGTCAGCTTTTTTTTTTCAAATGAATTATGAAGCAATCTATAATATTTACAGTGAAATATCAGAAAAACATTGTATTTTAATGGAATTTCATATTTCAGTACACATTTTCTGTAAAAACAATTATTATTATTATGATTATTTTATTATTATTGTTGCTGCTATTATTATTATTATTATTATTATTATTATTATTATTATTATTATTATTATTATTATTATTATTATTATTATTATTATTATTATTATTATTAATAATAATAATAATAATAATGATGATGATGATGATGATGATGATAAAAAGAACAAGATAACATAGCAGTATCAATTCAACAATAGCATTTCTATAAAATGACCTATTTAAATGTATTACTCCTGTTTCTTTCTGATTATTCGTAATATTTTTAGTGCAGCATATAGATATTATTCACAATAACATTGTTCTGAGTAGATTAACAAACTATCATCAACAGCATTTGTACTTCTTTTGTCTAAATAAATAGAAAAGAGAAAGGAAAATAAAAATAAGTTCAAAAAAAATAATGAAAAAATACATACGATTCTAATAAAGATAATTGAAGAGAGAAAATATAAAATTAGATAGATTTTAATATAAGCCAAGAAATAAATAAAAGAATATATGAACAAAATGGTATCTAGTTGTGACACCAAATATTTTCTGGATTTATGTTAAGTTTTGTCTGAAATTTTTTTTACTATAGTTTATTCCAGTAATTAGTTGTTATACACTTTATATATCAACTCTTTATTGAAATCCATCATAAATTAGATAAAATTAAATTAGAATAGAAGGTTAAGAACAAAAATATAAAGTTATATAAAAACAAAGTAGAGTAGTGACAATTTTGTAGAAAGATCATAATATATATTCAATACAAAAATAAAAAAAAAATAAAAATAGAAAATGTATTTAAAAATTCTGATATAAAAACAATACAGTATATATTATGATAATAAAGATTTATTATGATGAGTTAGAAGTTAACAGCTATAAATACTTTGGTCAGATTATTAATACATATGGAAACATAATGGATGAAAATAATCATAGAATTAAACTTGTTGGGGTGCTTTCGGTAGAAATAACTTGATTCTAAAAAGAAATCTGCCTATGTGTTTGAAATGAAAAAAATTTAATAAATACGTTTTACCAGTTCTTACTTATGGATCTGAGACTTTGACACTTAATAGAAGAGCAATACAGAGACTTCAGACCACTCAATGAAAAATAGAGAGATGCGTATTAAGAATAGTAAGAAGAGATCAAAAATTCAATATATGGGTAAGAGAACAAACAGGTGTTACTGACCTCATTGAAAAAATTTAAAATGGAAGTGAAGTTGGGCTGGACATATTGCTAGAAGAGTGGATAATAGATGGACAATTAAAATCTTAAATGGGATTACAAAAGATTGTAAAAGACCCAGAAAAAGACCACATGTGAGATGGATGGATGAAATAAAAAAGTGTGCAGTGTGATGTAAAGAAAAGAAGCTAAACATCAGAGAAGATAGATTGAACTTGGAGAGATTTTCATCCTGCAGTGGTTGATGATGATGATACATTGACTTAAATATAATTTGTCAAAATGATTGTGAAAACTACATATAATAAACAAACTAAATTATAAAATAAAAGACAATGTAAAAAATAACAAAAAGTGTCTGTGAAACTATTCAAATGAAAAGTAAACAAAACATCATAGATAAAAATACTAATGGATCACACAAACACATATATAAAACAAAAATATTCTAAATTCATTTAAATTAATGACTTCTGAAAATGATGTCCAAATTAAATATAGAATTTAAAATTGTAGGTCTAAAAAAATCATAATGCTAAAAAGAAGAAATAGGAAACATTAGAACCAATTTTAAAAAAAAATCAAAGTAATATAAACAGCAGTAAAAATGTTGACAAGAAAATAATATATATGATTATTCCAAAAATTACTCAAAAATGGTAATGGAAAAGTCATAGCAAATTTGAAATGCCCAAAAAGCTTCAACAATACTAAAAAAAAATTAATACAAAAAATCTGAAAAAATCACTGTTAAAAATTAAAAAAAACTCATGGATAGTAATATGTTTATTATGAAACCATTAGGAAAAAGAATTTAAATACTTACATTAAAAATGCATATAAAAAATATTTTTACAATTATAAAAATAAACAATTTTATATAATGGTAGAAATAACCTAAGCATAAAATCATCTTCTTAATTTCAAAATTGATAGTTCATGCAACACAATTATAATATTACAAAACCAAAATAAAAACTCAAATTCATATAAAATAGAAATATTAAGATGAAAAATAAAATAAAAAAATATACATATATTAGTAAAAATTAGCAGACATATATATATATATTCTAACCGTGCCCGCCGTCGACCTCGTACCTCCACTTACAAATAAATAGATTACTATATTTAATGTCACCGGGTTCTAGCTCTAATAATTAAATATTATATTTAAAAATGTTTTACTCGCTCAAATTTCTTAAAAATTAACTTAGGTTCTGTTTTAAAGTAAATTAACACAAAGATTTAATGTATTCATGAGACGAGAAGTGGAAATACGAGTTGGCAAGGTAGATCACATTGAGCCAATATCCCACAGGATACCATCTCAATGGCATAAGAACACTATCCCCCCTTTATACTATTATTTCAAATAATAACTACATAGTATTCTTATGACTTTTGCAACGTCTACTTACTAAGACTCATTTAATAACTATAATATTAATTCTGTTATCTTTAATAATAATAATCATCATCTAGCTCAATAAATTATAATCTCAGGTTCTTAATCTTTATTTATACTTCAACAAAATGCGGTAGCACACATGGTAAGGGATTTTATGCCATATCTACTACACTGCAATTAATAACAATAATGATTACAATCTTTCTTACTTAATCAAATTGGTATAAATTTCTTTTATTGCAAATTTATTACCATAATAAATCAATCAATATCAATATCATCTTTTGTCTTTAAACAATAAAGTAAACTAAGAAGTGGTAGTGTTTACATTATTTATAAATAAAGTAAGTGGCAATTAATAGCATATAATTTATCAAATTATTAGGATAGTGGATTTATGACCAATAACTTAATGCAATTTTATAATTACTTAATTATAAGAACATCAATAATAATTTAGATTAAACATATTTTTAGTTATCTTTTGTGCAAAATGTACTTCAGTGGTTGTGAAAACATTCTGTGAATTTGTACCATGATGTAGTGAAAACAATACCCAGACACAAGTTTTAATAAAACAAATTTAACAAAGTTTATTAACATCAAATAAATTTAAGTAAAATAAAACAAATCTATTTACATCTTATTTACAATGGATATCCTTCTTTCCTTACACATGACAAATGTTAATTCTACAATTTTGTACTTCTTTATAGTTAATCCAATCATTATACATTTTAAAAATTATTTTAGTTATTTTCTTTAGGTTTATCACACTATTTATTTGAACTACTTATGGGTAACAACATTTTTTATCTTTTAAATATATTAAATTTACAATATTCTAAATTATTTTTGTGGATCAATATTTTATAACGTCACACTTTATAATCAATATGGTCTTAAAAAAAAGAAAATTTACATTTCTTGTTACTTTAAACAAATTACACAGCATATTATTAAATATTATGATTAACTTTAATGTTTGTTCTCCCATGCTCATATAAATTATAATGCGTTTTTGCATAAGCCATACTCCTGTATAATATTATAATGTGTTTAAATATCACCCTGTTACAATTTCAAATATATGATAATAATTATCGAGTGTTATAGTATTTTTAAATATGCAACACTTATCTCTTTAAAATATAATTAATAATAAAAAGAGCATGAAAATATATTTTAATATTTTGTATATTCTCATTTGATATACTTTTACAAAAAAATATAGTTTATTTCTGAATTAAACTGATTCTATAACTTCTTCCATTATTTAGGACATCTGTATCTTTCTTTCAATGGTTATAATCTATTCTTAGTTAACTCTTAACTATTCTTATTCCAAGTAAAATCATAACATACATTCTAAAATATCTATTGTTTTCCCCTCAATAAAACTTATCATATACGATGTAGTAGCACGAAATACAGATTAAGATAGCAAAAGATGTATAGGATATTGGGAAGAAAGATGGATAACTTGTTTTCAATGTACTTCAAGAATGCATGGAACAGTGTGAACAGGTTCAACATTTATTGTCTATTAACCCTTAAGATAAGAAAGTGATGTGGCAGCTATTTATTCAGCTTTACCAAACATCAAGGCAACTCACATGAAATATAAAATAACACTGTCCAAGACAACATGTGTATCAGTCATAGGGCTACGTTAACTACACTGATTATCACCTATAAAACGAAATGTGGATCAGCCATAGGGCTATGTTAACTATTCTGATTCTCTCACAAAACTACTTATTTCCATTCCCTGTATCATCCTAGATTTTCATACATCATCTTGGTTTCCAAATCACCCCTGTACTCCCAAGTCACTACCCAAATTATCTCTCTAGATTTTCACTATATCAAACATCGATAAATACAAACAACTTTTAAAAAAAACAACAAACAAGATTCGCAAATATGAAAATCATTTCTCTATTCCTTAAGAATAATTTATCTCGCTTTATAACACTGTATATTCATCCTTTACATTTTTTTTTTTTTTTATAATATTCAAATATCCCCATAGGAAAAATTAATAGAAAAGGTAATACAATCATTGATTATATTAAATTATTATTTATCAACAAATAAAATGACTATCGTATGCATATTTTCAAAAATCTAATCACATCTCAAAATGTTTCAATGTGTTGTTTTAAATGCGTTTTACAATAATAATAATAATAAAACTTTTGTACTACATTCATTCAATTTTCAGCTGATCTAAATAAATAAAACATACATTATATCATCAATAATTATAAAATGTTACCAAAAAAAAAAACAATTGTTATCTTCGGATTAGGCCTTGCAGTAGGCTTCTTTTCCTTCCTTCGAGCATCGCAAATATACAATTACACACATACAATTTTATTAAAAAACATTCAAAATCAAACATATTTCATATAATATTATATGTACCAAAATTAATGTATTTTGTTTCCCTATCGTTTTCTGAAACCTAATGCTTATAATAATAATAAAAAATAATTCAAACCATAATTAAATATTTTTCTGACGGTAAATCTTGTTTAGTCCCATAATATTACTCTTCTTCTTTTATCTGAATGTTCTCCATTATGACTCTCAAAGTTTTAAAATAACTTTGTTCATTTAATAAATTTGTTTAGACGATCTTTAATTTTAGCTTTTAGCATCAGATTATTAAAATATATTTTAGTTAGTTATCCCTCGAAGTTTTTTTTTTTTTTTTTAATGTTCTGGCAAATATTCCCTCGGTGCGTCGATGCATCTTTCTCCTTTTTAATTAGACTACGAATATTTAATACTTTAGGTACCAATTGTGTTTTATGGATCCAATATTTTTTTATATTCCTCTTCTGTATTTTTCTTTATACAAATATTTCTCTTTAGCAAGCTTTATTTCATTCATTCTTAATTTTATGTACATTATTTTTTTTTGATCTTTAACTATTTTTTTTTTTTTTAGAGTATACTTCTTTTTCGGGTCATCTTAAAGAAAGCAATTCCAATAATTTTAATTTTAAAATTATATTTGTCCATTTATTCTTAGATGAATCATAATGATTTTTATATTTTATTCTCTTTCTGAACTTTGCGCACAATGTCTTTTCATCTATATTACACGCGTAAAAGCAGTTTCCTTTGGATACACTATATAAGCGGTATCAATGAACAATATAAACAATTTTGAAATGTTATAAACTTTAAAACTGGTTTTAAAGGATCTATCCATATTTTTTACTGAAAATTCCGACTGTACTTCTATAGAATTCACTGGCAGGTTCGATTAAGTTAGTGATACATAATTTATGAAAACTTTAAAATATTTATTTTAAGACTCTCTCTATGATTTTAAAAATTGTCAGTTAATTTGTTCTAATGATATTATTAGAATTATATTGAAAAAATTGAATAAATTGGAGAAAAGAAATTATTAGAGAGCTCAAATTTTTTACCTCTTCACTCGAGTCTGTCAATTCTTGTTCTCCTCGATTATACAATTAATTGGCGCGATTTTGGGAGTCTGCCAAGCTCTATTACTATTGGTCAATCCTACTTGGATTTATAAATAATTTTCTAAAGTTTTAAACTGATAATGTAACACTTAAACACTATCTAATTATTATTTAAAACTAATTATTATATTTAAATCAATTTAAACACTTTTAAAATAATTTTCAAAACAATATTTAATAAAATTATTCACTACTTATTTTTATTATGATGTTTAATAAATTCTATCCATTTCTACTATAATATTATTTAAATACTTTAAAATATTGGTATTAATTGAAACAAGTGCTTGTATAAAATATTCCAGACAATTACGTAATCGTTTCCTGTGTTTTGTCTATTTTTGTCTGTCTTAATAAATTTACTGCACTTATATTATATAAAATTTTTATATAAAATTTTGAAGAAATAATTTAGAAAAAATATAGAAATAAATACAATTCTCAACATCATAATATTTACTATTCAAATACATTACACTAATTTTTATTATTTAATATAGTTTATAAATTTAAATACTATATAATATTAATTTATTCTAAGTTTTAAAGTTATTAAAATTGACTTATTAAATACATTTTTATTACTGATAGCTGTGTTATTTTAATATGGCCAGCTTTTACAACCATATGAGCAATTCTTTACTCTTTATTTAACTAATTTTTTAAATGATTTTACGTATCAGGTATTTGCTTTAGCTTTAAATTGCTCTATAAATTTAATATATTCAATACATCAATAAATATATTCTCAAATTTAAAATTTTTTAGTAATTGACCATTATAACTATTTCTTGACCTATAGAAAAGGGTACAATATATATATATAGTAGTTATAAATTTAAAAAAAAAGCTTATATTGCTGCAGTTATGTATTTAGATTCTAATTTTAGCGACACCAACTCGAAAATAAATATGTAAAAACAATAAAACTTACATAAAAACACATTTTAAATCATAAAAATTATGACCTCAGTCTATAACAAATGTAGATGATTGATATATAATTTTATAGGTTATTGGTCGATTGTTTGTTTCCTAGATTCAGTCTATTTTCAAAAAATGTTAATCATTATAATAGTTTTAATTTTTGCACATAATATTTATTATTTGTAATACCTTAGATTAGTTCACTGTAGCTTTATAAATTCAACTCCATCACATATTTCTGTTTTTTTTTTTTTTTGTTTTTTTTTTAATTCACAATATTAGTTATCATTTTCGTTCAAAATGACATATTCCAATATAATATAATTTTGTGCTTATCTGAATTACACAATTTACATGCTCAATATCTTAAAACTTCATTTATATATAATTATGTAATATAGGAGGTTTGAATACATACTTTCAAATTCCCTTCAGCCATCCATCCTATCTCCTATAACTAATGCACATGACCACATTCATGTGAAAAAGATAAATGATCTCCAATATATATATATATATATATATATATATATATATATATATTTTGCTGAACCAACACTCATCAGTTGGTCTAGATTATTATCACCAATGCATATATATATATATATAATAAGTGCTCAGTTTTATACTAATATAGCAAATTCTTACACTTTAATGGACATAATTCAATTTATTTCACTCTCCAACTCTTCAACATCCATATCACTAAACATCTGATGATGGAATGCTCAAATCTCTTGTTAATGACAATATTAATATCATACCCATGTTAATTTTAACTCACTCAGACACCTCATGTATAGGACCTTGTCCATTTAAATACACAGAAGAGGAATGAGCAGAATACAGGCTGCATTTGTGATATTTAAAATAAAAGTATATTTTATATACCTAGAGACTAAATCTAATATAGAAATTTGAAGACAGACTTTCAAGCTCCCTTCAGTCATCCACTACATCTAATACAAGTGATTCACATGACCACACATATGTGAAAAAGATAAATGATCTCCAATATATGTATTTCATGGTGAACTAACACATTAGTTGGTCAAATTTCATCACACACACACACACACACACACACATATATATATATATATATATATATATATGTGTGTGTATATGAATACATTGATATATATATATATATATATATATATACAATCAATGTATTCAATAGTCAATGTCAATGTGGGTATGATAACAATATTCATTTAAACTCCAGGTATATAAAATATACTTGTATTTAAAATTATATATATACCAGACAACCACCCACCAACTATGTATAGTAGATATAAACAACAAATTTCTAGCTCAAACTTATCACATTTCTTTCTTTTAAACATTTCTAATAATTTTAAACTTACTTATTTCATGTCTACTGTATTATTATATTAATATTAATGAATTGTTTAATAATAAAATAATAATCATGAAAATAGTTATATAATCATTCAGCAAGGTATCCCAGTTTAACATTGACTATTTACCAAAAGCATATTTCAATGGCATAAAAATATCACAGAACACTACTTTCCTAAAATATCCAAAACTCACTATATATATTACCACACACAGCAAGTTATAGTAATCAATGGATGCCAGAAGGCTTGTGCATAAAATCCCCATCTAGAGCCTACTCATTCAATATATCCAGATTATTTTCTGGCTTATGGCCTTTGTCAATGAGAAGTCTTGGATCTGAGAGCACTGCATCTAGATCTTAGTATCTAATGCAACCCTCCAGCAACCACCTTTTATCTCCATTTAACTACAAAACTATAAGTCTTAAACTGAAAACACCTTAATGTCTTTAATCCAATCCCATTAGCTTATATAGTCATATGGGTCTGAACCCAGTTCAGTACCCATACATTTTGGTGTCTTTGGTTCTTTAATAACCATAGCCACCACTATTCTATAAGGCAGAATTGGTTTTAAGCCAATGAACATTACATGACCACCTCCTCTTATGCTTGTGTATAAATCTTGTTAAAAGAAGCAAAACTCACTATATATATTGCCACATAAGCCAGAAACTAGATGGGGATTTATGCACATCCTTCTGACATCCATTGATTACTCTAGCTTGCTGTGTGTGGCAATATATATATAGTGTTTTGCCTGTTTTAACAAGTTATATACAAGCATAAAAGGAAGTGGTCATGTGATGTTCATTGGCTCCTAAAATATCAATGATACTGCAGTGACTTACAATAAAATAAGTAAATTATATTTAATATTTAAAATATTCTATGTTAAATTTAATAATAATATAATTTAATATAATATTCAATACCTTATTGAAATTATTTTATACAACTTCTTTAATAACATTTCTTACCACAATAAATATTTCAAGTTACTATTTTTTTTTAATGAATAAATTAATTTTCATAACCAAATTTGGAAAGAGATTTTACTTAGATCTAGCTACATTTAAAATAATTAAGAAACAAATATACTACTCCATTTTTCACCTTTAACCTAACTAACTAACTTTTTCTATAAATGGACTAAAAATAAATTAAAAAATATTAACGTAACACTTATCCCTCTTAATTTTTTTAATTAATTTTAAAATAATTTTTAGCACAATTTATTATAATTCAATCATTTTTATTTTATATGACATGGTAATTACTGACTCTTTATTATGATCATTGAGACAGGTAAAAAAATGAAATTAGTTAATATTTTAAATATAATATTAAATGTCTGGAATAATTATCTTTTTTTATTTATTTATTATCTAATTTCAAATTATGTGCAATATACCAAATATATCCAATTATTATAATATATGTGTGGAAAGGATGATGAAAATAACTTGAGAATAAGAACAACACTAGTAATTTAAAAAAAGAAACAAACATTAACATTTATTATAGTAGTATTATTCAAAATTTAAAAATAATTTACAAATCTTATATTTAATAAACAATATTTAACACATTATAATTAACTTTTATTAACTAAGTAATTATAATAAACTAAAATAATTCATACTTTGAAATTATTTACAAATAGGATTCAGTATAGTCTAATACTTTACCTATTAACATTAAAAGATTTTTTAATATTTTTTGTATTAAAATATATCAACAAAAATATATACAATTTGTATTTTCATCAGCTTACAAATATTTTATAGATGCATTCTTTACATTCTCTTTAACTTTTATATAATATTATGTCTAATTACAATTCTATAACTTATTTTATTTCTTCTATTTTTATTATTTCATTATAAAATAAATATTTGTTTATTTTATATGCTCATTGAGATGTGGCATTCTTATTGCCTTACATATAACAATAAGAATGAAATATAAGTTTTGCTTTCAACATCATATCTCTTATACTTCATACTTTCGTTTTGTATTTTGACCTCCTATATCCAATTAAACATTCATAAAATATTTCTTCTTACATTCTTTACTGTGCTATTTGTTTTATGTTTTATCATTCTTACAATAATTTAATCTACATTATCACCAGTTGAAAGTCTACCTATTATTATTACTACCTATATCTTCAATTCTCTTGCACAATGTTTAAATGTGGAATAGATATCTTATAAAACTATAAAAAATGATTCCATTGTCTAAATGTAACTTATGGCCACATATTATATTGTGTCTCCTTTAATTTTCTTTCTTGGCTACTCTTTCAAGCTCTTACAGATTTTAAAAAATGTTATTATCCATTATGTCATAATGCTATTACTAACAAAAGGTTGTCTTAACAATAGCTTGATTCTTGATTGTTATCTATATTGGGATTGGCTAAATATTGTCTGGTTTCTAATGGTTAATTATATCATAAATATTCGGAAACTTGACTCAACACATCCACAACATTATAGGATTTTCAATAAATATACTTTCCCATAACACTAGTTAAAATCTTACACTTACATCACATAAAATATAATTCATTAATTTTCTAATAACATTTAAACTTATCAGTAATACATTATAATACTTTTGACATACCAAGAAGATTAAAAACAAACAGTTTTATGATATAATTTGCCATAAATATAACAAATCAGTTATATTTAACTTACATAGAGATTAATCATACATATACTTATACAATCATACTAATATTATAATAAATATATTCAATCCTTTATCCATTACATTCACATATTATAAATATCACATGTGTGTATTTTACCTGATTCTGTGTTTAAAGTTAAATACCAATGTTTTATTAAAAACTTATTACTTTAATCATAATATTTTATGATTATCACTGAAGACTCTTTTATGAATATTATCTCTTTCATGTTATAGAATTATAGTCAAGAGATTTTTTTATTTATATAAAAAAAATTTAATTCTTAAATCTAAAATAATATAAGAAATAAATAATTTGAAGTACTTAATACTATCTTAATATTATAGCCAATTCACCTAAAATACTATAAAAAGTGTTATTCAATTTCTTGAAGTAAAACAAAAAAATCAAAACACGTTGATAGGAGTATAGTTACCACGATGACATCATGATCAACTATTGTTTAGAAGAAGAGAATTTTTTTTCTTTCCCCTTTGCACTTTTCACTATTATAAATAGCATAATTTACAAATATAAATAAAATCCAAATAAAAATTATTTAACAAAAATAATAAGTTTTTATAACAAAAGTTCATCCATCCTTATATATGATATCTATATGATTATTTCATCCTTTAATAAAAATATTTTATTATATTTTTAAAAAGTTTCATTTCTTGCTTCAAACTTTAAAAATATATACTTGTTGAATTGAAATGTTCTAAGATTACTCCTCCAAAAAAATCATGTTTAATATGCTAATAAATTATAAATATCTAAACGATATTAAAGTTAGTAATAATAAACTTTTGAGTAATAATTAATGTGCATTATATCCTTCTTTTAGGCAAAAATTATCATAATAATGTCATAAAAAATTATATTTTTAAATATCAATAACCTTAATGAATATAAGTAATTATCTATATTATTACTAAAGATAACACTTAGCAGAAAATGTTTTTTTTAATCATTGGACATGTAAAATTAATAAGAAATATTTCTTACTTATTCTTTTCAGTTTAGATAACAAAAAAGTTTTAGTAATATGCAGTTTCTCTTGTTGAAGTACATTTTATCCCAGTGAATGAAGTTTTGTTCCAGCAATATAATTTTGTAATTAGCATATGTAAAGAACCAATGAAGATAGTTTTCATCTTAATCCATGATGAAATTAATTAACAAACTTCTTAAAATGAATTATGTTTTTTAAAATTATTATTATTAATTTTTACTACTAAAACAATAAAATTTTAATAAATTTTACACTTAAAATTTTTATGACAAAATACATTTTCAACCTTGAATGCTTTCTTGATTATTTTCCCAAATATCTGCTTATCTTCTATTTATATGACAAATTTTGAATATCTGATTGGTTAATTAACTTTGGATGTCCAGCTAAAATGATTAGAAATTACACTCTACAATTTTAAAAATGCATTAAAACTACTATTATTAAATCAATATTTATTAATTTTAATGATGCAAACTTTAAATTATCTTTTAACAAAAAAACCTTTATTTGAAATCAAATTTTAATTCCTAAGTTTTATAATTTACATTATTATTCTTATTATTTTTTTTTATTAACATTTATTATTTAAATAATTAGCAAATTTCCTACTGTACCATGAAATAAATTTC
Organism: Epiperipatus broadwayi; assembly: GCA_028023455.1. NCBI lineage: Eukaryota > Metazoa > Onychophora > Udeonychophora > Euonychophora > Peripatidae > Epiperipatus > Epiperipatus broadwayi. The sequence goes on from JAQFVV010006398.1 coordinate 715,214, forward strand.
ATTTATGCACACATCTATTAACACACATTTCAATTCTCATTTCTTTTTTCATTAATTAAATAATTTTAAAATAATAAATAAATAGCAATTTTCAATTTATTATTAATAATTATAAGATATCTAATTTTAATCATTATAATTACTAATTTAAATTACTCTACATGATTGTTTTTTTAATAAATAGTACAGTTTAGGACTTAATTTTATAACTTATATAAATTATAACTATCTAATAAAAATTAACTCACATTTAGCATTAAATAAACAATCAATTTAATTTTTTCAACAAATTGAATAATAGGTTTTTGATGTCATAACATAAAGTTTATTTTTTTTACTAAAATTGACCATTAACAATAACCATGCAATGATATACCAAATAGAAAGACTACAATATATATATATATATATATATATATATATATATTGTGCCCTTTTGTATGGGTCACCATCTAATTTTGTGCTAATCTATTAAAAATTTTAAATTTAAGATATATTTGAATATGTGATGTTAATTTTGCTTATGGTAATATTTCAAGGGGTTTAATTAAGGCAATCTATGAGTATTTGATATGTAAAATTGTGCTGATATTGAGAGAGACATTTTAAATGATGATGATTATAATATATGGTTGGGAAAAATGGCCATAGTCAATACTGCATTAATATATTTAATAAATAGGTATTTAAAGCTAAAAGTATTTAAAAGATAAGTAAAATTAAATGCATATATTTATTGTTGATAAAATAATATTATAAAAGAATATAAATATTTTAATTATTGTAAGTACTTAAATAAAAGACTAATATTTGATTTTAATAGTATTGGATAATTATTTTAAAATCTATTATAATATCTTATTTATTTTAAAAATATTTATTTTAAAAAATGCAATTGTTAGTTTATTTTTGGACGTTGACAAGCGTTTCTTGTGTTATAAAAAAAACAGATGTTAGTTAGATATACACAAGCATGCTTGGAAGTTATCTAATAAAGTTGCAAAACTATTTTAAAAAAATCATGTTATAAATTTATAAATAATACGTGAGTTATCACGAGATAAAATAAAGATAAATCAATGTAGAATATTAAATCTGATTTTAAAATATTGTTTTAAAAATATGACGTATAAAAAATACTTAGTTTATTTAAAAATAATCTTATAAAAGTTAAAATTAAAATCAAGTGAAATAATAGATTTTTTTTAAAAGTGTTTAATAGATTTAAATAAACGATAAGAATTATTTTAGAAATTTAATAATGTAATAAATATTAAATATTAAATAAGTCATTATTTATTTTTAATTTTGTGTTGTTGGTAAAATATGTAAATAAGCCAGCAAAGTTGATTGTTTAATCTACCAATCAAATGGGAAGTTTCTTCCGGTATAAAAGCTTAGTTCAATTGTTAGGAGAGGACTTTGTGATTGATTTTTCAAGTTAATTGTGTTATTAAAAATAGCTACGTAAATTTTGTAAACGCTTTTAAAATCATTTTTCAAATTTATAAGAGTGTCTTTGTAAATAAGTTATAGAAATTTTAAATGATAAACCTGCAGTGTTAACTTAATTTTTCCCTATCAATCGTCTCTATATTAAGCTCAATTTACATGCAAATGGTCATGGGAACATCATATATAGTGAAAATATATCGGAAACTTTATACTAGAGATATGACAAACGCTGGATTAGTTTGGAAAGTTACGAGATGGAGAAAAGTAGTATTTTGGACAATATATAATTTTAAAAGCTAATTATTATTGACTATTAGAAAATAGATATTTTAAAGAATAAAATACTTCTTTATGAAGAAAGTATTTTTGCAAGCTATAAATTTGAATATATATTTTAAGTAAAGATATTAGAAATGAAAGTAGCTTTGAATGCTTGCCTTGTTAAGTCTTTATGTTTAAAAGACTGAATGTTGATAATTTTAAAGGCAAGTCAATTGAAATATAATTAGATAAAAATCTTAATATAATAAAATTATTATATTGAAATAATTTAAATGCGGGTCGTTTATAGATAAAGAAGATTATTCTTACCTGGATTATTTTTTTTTTTTGTTAAGAAATGCACAAGAAATATGTGGACGTCCCAGTTAATTTAAAATAATTAAATGATAATTTTTCATAAATTATAAACTAATTCAAGAATATAACTTTTAAATAATATTCTTTAAAGAACTGCATCCGGATCAGATAAACTATTTTAATTTTATTATATTTTTTATAAAAGAACTGGTTAACTTTTATTTTGGTTTTAAAAGAACATTTTCGTTTTTCATAAACTTTAAAAAAAACACGTGTTGGACCGGAAACAGGAAATGGTGTTCTAGTGAATGTGTGCCTCAGATTAAAGAACTTTATGGTGAAAAGGAAACATCGCTGGAGTCACGTAATATGAACTCTGTTTTATTTATCTAATATAAAAATTAAATATTATTAATTTATTAAAATAAGATAGGTACATATCTTTAAATAATAACTAAAAAATAATATAATGATTAATTGCATGAGTTTATTTTATAATTAATATAACACAGAATATTTTAAAGTATGATCGTGAGTATAAATGTGAATTATTTTATGAAGCTGTAATTCCGAAGAATATTGGAAGATGGACTGGACATTAATTCATTATCTATGGTAAAAATTGTATAATAATAATAATTTTGATGTATTTAATATGTTTTCTTTAGATCAACCAAATATTATGTTATTTTGAATGAATGTATGATTATTTTAAAAATACACACATTATATTGGCAGTGACAGTTTTATTTAGATATGCATAATTTGAATTTATGAAATAAATACGATGCAACATTACATAAGAAGCTTAGAAATAATTATATGATTCTTTCGTTAATAAATTTTGATATTTTATGTTATAGTATTAGAATTATATTTATTATTCATGGGTAATTATTTTTATTGCAAGTTAGGAATAGATTTAAAAGTCTATATTTTACTGTTGTTTTATTGGATAAATTATGTTAAGTTTTATGGAGAAGTTTATATTTAGGTTGAAAGTTTACCAAGTATAGATAATGAAGCATAAATAATTTGGAATTAGTATTTTATTTAAAGTTGAAAGTTATTTTCCGGAAAGTTTAAATAAGTTTTAGAGGATGTTTTTGTAGATAGAAAGTTATTAAGAAGGAGTAGTATAACACATAAAGTAAAGTAATAATTTCACATAGAAAAGAATCATAGAATTTATCTAATATAATACTTTATGAATTTGAAATTGATGAATAATTAAAATATTATTATTTTAACAGTACATATATGTAATGCATATTTGATAAAACATGTAACATGAATTGCAATAAGTGAAATATAAAATTATAATCAAATTTTGGTTATTACATTACAAGGATACATTAGTTTCTATATTATGTTATTAAAGTAATGCTGATAGTAAAGTAAACACATACTAGTACATGATGAAATAAGTAACAATAATGTTTAAGTGATGTAGCAATTTAATTAGTAAAGTTTAATTGTTTACATATGCTACATAAATATTATTTACATAAATTTTTCTGTATAATAGTTGAAGTTCACTGATATTTATTTAAAGTCTAAGTTTTGAAAATATACTTCAATGTTATTAGTACAGCATTTTAAAAAATGTATAATTACTTATTAGGAGTATGAGTTAATAACAGTGTAAACATATTGTATTATTATTTTCTTATTTTATTTTCTTTTTTTTTTCATAATTTGAACTGTAAATATTGTAAATAAATTCTTAATCAAAGTTAATGTAAATAAATTTGTTTAATTTGTTTTAAAAGTGTGTCGAGTTCATTATTTTACACCACAGCATTTGACAGCAGATAATTTGAACAAATATAATATTTGCACAATATGAATTTATTATTATTATTTAGAAATAAACACAATATTTTCCTGATTATCATTTATGAGAATTGATTGACATTATTACATCATATTACAATGGTCATAGAGTAATTATAATGCATGATATAAGAGTACAATATTATTTATTGCCACAGATTATGAAGTTGTAAGATTTTGATCTATTCTAAAATTAAGATACTATATGAAAATAAAAGATATACATATTATTATTTATTTAATGATTGATGATATAACAGAAATAGATAGGATTAAGTTATACCTTAAGACTAGTAGTGAGTATTATTATTATTAGAATAAGTTAGGTGTATTTAGGTTTGATATAAAATCCCTTATTATACTTATTTACATGAATTATCATTACTTTAAGATAATTAGAAGAACCTGAGATTATTTAATTATATTTTAAAAATTAAAAGTTAAGATTTATTTGTTTATTATTATTATTAAAGATAGTTTATTTTATTTTAAAAGTCATAAGAATGCTGTAGATATAGTATTAAGTTAATAAGGAGGTAATAGTATTCTTATGCCATTGAGACAGTGTCTTAGTAGATATTGACTCAATGTAAATCTACTTATTGCTTTGTAACTTTACTTTACAGTCTCATGATTTTGATAAATACTTATTTAATTAGTACATATTATAGAACTATATTGATTTTGATAATTGATAATAAATTTAATTAGAATATGATAATATAAAAGTAATTAAAAATAAATATGCAAATTTTAATTAAGCATTACAATTTAATTGAGCTAGTTGTATTTCAAACTATATTATACATCGAGAAGTAAGGGTACAATATATATATAACTATAACCATTAAATGTCTGTATTTTTAAATTATATAATAATAATTCAAACAAATATATTTAACACAGTATTCAAAATTAAATAATATATTCTTTACCAGAAGTACTTTCAATTGTTTCACTGACAATCTTTATCAACTGTTAATACAAACGTACAAAAAATAAAAACTTGCATTACCCATCATTCAATCTATTCAAACTTCCCACAATTCTGTTATCTTTATATTAGCTGATTGTTTATTCATTAAACCACCTCTATTCCTAGATATCATCATTGCCTCTTTAATTTTAGTTTTTCACTACACCTTTCAATTTGAATAATTTTTATATCTCTATTATTAAATTTAAAACCATAATTACATGTTTTATTATGATCAAATATAATTGATGGAGTATTCATATTTACTGAAGATATATTTTCTTTCTGTACACATTTATATAATGTCTTATGATCATTATATTGTTTTTGTAATGTACATTTGGATTCCCCTATATATTTTATTCCACAACCACATTCCAATATATATATATATAACAGAACTTAATTCAAACTTAGAAATCTTGGCTTTGGAATTGAAAGGTGTAGTGAAAAACGTAAAATTAAAGAGGCAATGATGATATCTAGGAATAGAGGTGGTTTAATGAATAAACAATCGGCTAATATAAAGACAACAGAAATGTGGGAAATTTGAATAGATTGAATGATGGGTAATGCAAGTTTTTATTTTTTGTACGTTTGTATTAACAGTTGATAAAGATTGTCAGTGAAACAATTGAAAGTACTTCTGGTAAAGAATATATTATTTAATTTTGAATACTGTGTTAAATATATTTGTTTGAATTATATATATATATATATATATATATATATATATATATATATATATTTAACAAATATATATGCTAAGAAAGGAGTTTGCTATTAACTGAAAGGAGACCCTTTGATTCCTCTTGGAGGCCTTAAAGGAACCGAGCAGGGCAAATTCCTAATGTCCACTCCATACGTTCTTGTCGTTGCAGCTGTTATTACTATGTGATTATTCATATAGTATACGAACATGGATGGGCTGCTCACCAACACGCATTAGCCAGTGTGGTGAGTTTATTGGCTTTTTACCTCTGAGTTTAAGATCAAGAAACACCATGGTCTTTCTTCTCAGTGCCTGATAAGGCAGAATGAATGTTTGTGTAAATGATAAATATTTTTCCAATACATATATACAATTATGACAGACAAAAATAAAGCATGGCCCTTATTCCCAGGAGGCTGTAAAGTCACCAACCAAGGCAGTGGTTGGTGGCTGAAGGAGGAGGGTGCTAAGAATCCCCTGATTGCGGACCCAGGCTGCCATTTGATGACGACTTTTTATTTAGGTACTTACAACTGCAGATCACTTTCAAGTGAAGGAAGATTGCAAGAATTAGAAGAAGAACTGTCTTATATTAAATGGGACATTATTGGACTTTGTGAAGTTAGAAGAAAAGGAGAAGAAACAATTGATTTAAAAAGTGGACATATACTCTATTATAAAGGCACACATATTGGAAATACAAGTGGAGTAGGATTCATTATAAATAAAAAGTGGAAGAACAATATTGTGGAGATTGATGGTGTATCGGACAGAGTGGCAAGATTAGTTATACAACTTAATAGCAGATACCAAATGCAGATAATTCAGGTTTATGCCCCAACAAGTTCTCATAGTGATGAAGTAGTAGAAGATTTTTATATGGATGTACAAAAGGCTTTTGATCAGAGTAAACAACATTTTAAAATTGTTATGGGAGACTTTAATGCTAGAATTGGTAGACAAATGAAAGATGAAATTGCTGTAGGTAATTTTGGTTATGGTAATAGAAATGAGAGAGGACATAGACTTGTGGAGTTTGCAGAAAAAGAAAAACTTTATATTATGAATTCATTTTTTGAGAAAAATGTTAAAAGGAAATGGACATGGAAGCATCCAAATGAAGGTACAGCAGAATTGGATTATATTTTGACTAACAGAAAATACATATTTCAAGATTGTAATGTTCTTAATAAATTTAACACAGGAAGTGATCATCGATTAGTAAGGTGTAAGTTACGTGTTAATGTAAAACTAGAAAGACAAAAATTATTAAGAAAAACAATATTTACAGTTGATATTCCTAATCTTCAGAAACATTCTAATGAATTTAAATTAGAACTTACAAATAGGTTTCAAGTGTTAGGAGATTTTGAACATGATACAGATTTGAATGAAATTAATATGAAAATAACTGATACACTTTTAAAAACTGCAACAAACATAGCTGGTAGAAAAAAGCAGCAATTGACTAATAAAATTTCTACTGAGACTAGAGAATTTATGAAGAAAAGAAGGAATATGAAGATATACAAAAATGATGTATTAAAAAGAATTGAATATCTCGAATTTTGTAAAATGGTACGGAAAAGAGTTGAAAATGATATAAGAAAGTATAACTGTGAAATAGCAAGGAAAGCTGTAGAAGAAAATAAAAGTCTCAAAAATGTTAAACAACATTTTGGTATTGGTAGGAAATTTATATCTGCAATAAGAAAAAAGATGGAATTATTACTAAAAAGAGAGATGACATCATGAAATTGGTAGAAGATTTTTATCAAGAATTATATAGTAATAAAGAACAAGTACCTCCTATATCTATTACATCTTCCGAATTGCCCAGAATTTTAAATGAAGAAGTGAGACATGCAATTAAGTGTATGAAGAAAGGAAAGGCTCCAGGAAATGATGGAATTATAATTGATATATTAAAAGAAGCAGGTGAAGAAATAGAAACAATTTTAGCAAAGTTATATACCAAATGTCTAAATGATAAAGATGTACCAGAAGATTGGAAGAATGCAGTAATAATATTAATATTTAAAAAAGGTGATAAAGAAGATATTAGAAATTACAGACCTATCAGCCTTTTATCAGTTTTATATAAAATTTTTACCAAGATAATTACAACTCGTCTACAGAGAACTTTGGATTTCCACCAACCAAGAGAACAAGCTGGATTTAAAAGTGGTTTTAGTACAATAGATCATATCCAGGTATTGAGAGAAGTCATAGAAAGGACAAACGAATATGAGTTGTCATTATGTTTTGGATTTGTAGATTATGAAAAGGCATTCGATTCTATACACATTTCTTCAGTGATTAAAGCATTGGATCATCAAGGTATAGATCCAGGATATTGTCATATTTTAAAGAATATTTATAAAAATGCAACAGCAACAATTAGATTACATAATGATACTGGAAAAATCAACATTGAGAAAGGTGTAAGACAAGGTGACTCCATATCTCCAAAACTCTTTACAGCAGTGCTGCAAGAAGTATTTTGTGGATTAAAATGGAAAACTAAAGGAGTGAAAGTAAATGGAGAGTATTTAAGTCATTTAGATTTCGCAGATGATGTAGTTGTTTTTGCAAATAATGCTTCAGAGCTGCAGGAAATGTTGCAGGAGTTAGCAGATGAAAGTAGAAAAGTAGGACTAAAGATAAATGTTAAAAAGACTAAAGTAATGTTTAATCGATTTGCTCAAAATATGAAAATAAAGATTGATTATGAAGAATTAGAAGAAGTTAACAGTTACAAATACCTTGGTCAGATTATTAATACAGATGGAAACATAATGGAGGAAATTAATCATAGAATTAAACTTGGTTGGAGTGCTTTTGGTAGAAATAACTTGATACTAAAAGGAAATATGCCTATGTGTTTGAAAAGGATGGTTTTTAACAAATGTGTTTTACCAGTTCTTACTTATGGATCTGAGACTTGGACACTTAATAGAAGAGCAATACAGAGACTTCAGACCACTCAAAGGAGTATGGAGAGATGTATGTTGGGAGTAACAAGAAGAGATCGAAAACGCAATGTATGGGTAAGACAACAAACAGGTGTTACTGACCTTATTGAAAAAATTAAAAGATTGAAATGGAGTTGGGCTGGACATATTGCTAGAAGAGATGATAATAGATGGACAATTGAAATTTTAAACTGGATTCCAAGAAATTGTAAAAGAACCAGAAAGAGACCACATGTGAGATGGATGGATGAAATAAGAAAATGTGCATCGGTGTTGTGGAGAAGAGAAGCTAAAGATCGGAGAAGATGGATTAAACTTGGAGAGACCTTCATCCTGCAGTGGATTGATAATGGTTGATGATATATATATATATATTAGTCTCCGAAGATTCTGATTTACACTTAAACAAAAATTATGATGTTTTTTATTATTTTCAGTCAAAGCAAATTGTATGCTTTTGCATAATCACATTGTCTGTTTCACAGTTTTACCAACTTTTTTTTAGACCGAGGGATTTCTAAATATATTTATAAAAGTTTGTTGATTGTGCTGATTTTGTATTGATTGCGATCCAATATTGGATTCAAAAAAATTTAAATAAAAATAATTTTATTCTTTATTGGAAAGAGCTATTGCACTAATATCATTAAAAAATCAAATTTTAATGCATATTTTATTAGGAGTAGTAAACTAAAGGGGAAAATAAAGTTAAGAGTTTTACTGGTAACCTATTAGAGCTGTTTCTTGAATGTGGCTTTATTTATTTATTTATTTGTTTATTAATTAATTTATTTATTTTTGATTTATTAAAGTAGGCTTGATTTATTAATCAAATGCTTTAAACATATTCTAGTTTTCTTACTATATATATATATGTGCATTTATGAAGTAAAAAAGATAGTGGTGTATTTATATATATTAGTATTTTCTAAAGATTTTGTGTCTTATTTTACAGTTATATTTTGACACATGCTCATTGTATAGAATGATGATTTCCATCCTTATTCTTCAATATTAAGTATATTTAAATAGAATTATTTGCACAATTACTTTTGTAGATAGTCCAAGTTTTTTAATTAATTCATAGTTATAATATTGATTTATAAGATGATAATCATTTGGTACAATACAGAATACATAATATTAAAAGAATTAAAAGTGTAATATTCGTATATAATTACTGATAAGATGCTTGATGGGAATCTGTGCTATTGTGACTAGCTAGATACAATTTAGAAGCAATATATATTCACCCATTTCTCAAAGCTAGCTTTAACATGCCAACAAATTGATTTAAGTAAATAATGGACATTATTGATTCATAATTGAAACTTTGTCCATTATGATATTCAGAAAGATATTATGAATGACATATAAGTGCATATATATATATATATAATTTAAGGTTTAGAGGTAAGTACTTTTTGTGTTAATTTAATAAACAAATTATGTAATAGTTACATTATCCAATTACCTATAAAATTTAACTGAGATTATATTAAAATACATACTAATTTCATTTTATTTAGATCTCTTTAATTACTTGTTAATATGTGTACTACCACCTGCTATTGGCCAATTAGATGTTTTAAAAAGTCTTTAGATTTCTTTGACCTAAGTAAACATAAATTAACTTAATAGTAGTGATTAAGGGCTCTATAGCAATCCATGGTTTAATGTCCTCACTAATAAATTATAACCTTCTTATATGTCGATCAATGATTATTCCCCTAATAAAAGCTAATATTTAATGTACGGCATTCTAGATGGTAAATCTAGTGTCACCCGAATCTGCAGGTATGCCAATGTCTATGACAAGGGGGTGCTATTAGACTTCATCATCTACACTTTCTTGAATCAACATGGTTCTAATCACAGACTTTTATAAATCCCTCAACCACTATGAAGAGATTTGAATTCAGACTTTCAAGCTCCCTACAGCTATCCACCCTATGTCAATCAGTTGTATACAATGGTGTAGATAGCTGTAATAAGCTTGAATGTTTGTGTTCAAAGCCCTTCTAAATTAGTCATTAGTTCTATAAAAATAACTACAAACCTTTTTTCTAGATTAGAGTGATACATTGTAATTTAAAAATAATAGTACAAATATCCAATAAGTGTTTGATTTCAATATGATTAAATACTTATATTGGAACCTCAATAATAGAAATATTATCTCTACTAGTATTCAAGTTTCAAGCCAAAATAAAGTCAACATAGATAGATACAAGATCTCCAATTTTGTCTTATGGTTAAAATCATTGTAAGTATCAACTAGGTGGCATTAAATCAAACTAAATTTTAGAGAGAAAATGCTATAACTACAATATAAGATTTACACACTTTTTGCAATACCACATCCAAAGCATGTGACCAAATATGGTTAATTTGGTTTAAATTTAAAATCAAAAATTATTGCACTTGGTAATATGAAGAACAAAGAAAATTATCCTAAAGATATTTTTGTTAAAAATCATTAGCATAATTAATTTTCAACTGTTATTAAACAAAAAATGCATTATACTTTCATTATGTTCTAACTATTTATTAAGTGCACAGACAGCATGTAATTATAAAGAGAAAGGCTTTAAGCTTTTTCCACAGGTGCTTTAAATGTTTATAATAGCCAAACAATGAACTTTTTTTGACTATAGAGGGAACTGTCAAATTTTGACATGAGATACAGATTTTATAAAGTTAAGATTAGCTCATATGGTTAAAGATAAGTTCTTATCTTTATAATAACCTATCTTGTGTCAAGGTTTGTGAGTTCTCTCTATAGTCAATAAAATAAAATAAAAAACTACATTGGTTGGCTATAATAAATCTTTAAGGCACCTGTTATAAAAAGTTAAATCCTTTCTCTTTATAACAGGTTATCAATTTTTATTAAATATAGTATTTATAAAACAAATTCTTACTTAATAAGATGAAACTTCTTTATTAAATAAACAAGCATGATATTATATTTTGTACAAGTAAATTCTAGATGAATTACCTGTTATATTTACTATTTTAGAAGAATGTTGTTTTAATTATTGGACAATTGTTACCATAAATGTTTAAAATATGCTGGCAATAATTCTACTTTATATAATAGCAAAAATAAGGTGGATCATTTTAATACTACATCTATTTAGCCTCTTCATCAAAAAGTTCATAACAATAAATACTTTCTATAGTTAATTTAATTCTTAACATTTTATTTCCTGTCTAGTTTAGAACATTGGTTGAATATTGATTCTAAAATTTACCATATTTTACAGCTCAATTCTGTCATTTCTGGTAGATTTCATGAGAATTTTCACATAAATTTCTAAGTAATAAGCCATTCAATAATTTTTTATTGTATTTTGTATTACATCTATATTTTAGAAATGTCTTAGATATATAGTCAAATCAGAAACATTCAAAAATATATTATTAGTGAAGGTAGATTTTGATTAAGAAGAATATACCCTAGTATAAAGCTATTTTATTTTCCACTAAATAATGATGTTTTTTTCATGTGCCATAGCATCGGCTGGGAAGCGAATCCGCTAACCCAGGACAACTGCTTGTAAGGCATTTGTGCTGTCCTCTCGACCACCAATGCTTGACTATAATAAATAAATATTTCAAGAAACTTTTTTTAATGAAATTATATTTTTTAAGAATTTTTTATGTTAATTTGTCAGAATATTTTATTATCAGACTGTACCCAGGCTGCAGAAAGGCGGTGGTGTTTTTTAATTGGTTGCTTTAACAAATTTTTTTTAGATTTAATGTAAATTAAACAAAAACTCGTAATATTATATAAATAAATGTAAGAAATTCACAATTAAAATTGGAATAAAAAAATTTGGAAACATCAGGTCTGTTTGGTATACTTCAGAAATATACCTGCCAAGATATTAATAAAGGTAATAAAAATTTTATTTTTTAAATATGCCTATTATATCTGATATGACAATGTTACAGGAAACTGCAACAAATATTATGTTAATGGCAAAATTATTTCCTTCACATAAAATATGCTTTGTAATAAAAATTACAGATTATTAAATAAAAACAGGCATTATTTCTTTTGCATAAAATGCTCATAATATAAATTATGGTTTAGTTAGGTATAGTTATTTATTTATAAAAACTCATTTAATGTTGTTGTTTTTTTAGATTTTTCAATTGTGAATTTGACAGCATTATGGACAAATGTAATAGTTTTTTTTAATTGTTTGAGAATTTGATATGTGATGGCCTTATGGACAAACATTCACAATTTGACACCAGATAAACTTATGAATAAGCATTCATACATTTACATGGGTTTTATATATACTGATTGCTACATTAAAGTATTTTCTGTATAGCATAATGTAATCTGTATATCGTTACTGATACTTTTATTAATAAAACATATTAGCCATCTACATTTATAAGTTTTATATTAAATGCAGAATTTCTTAAAATTATTGTTCTTTGAAATGATTTAATTGTGTCTAGATGCTTACTGATAGTTGCAACAACAAATTTGTACTTAATTAAATTCTTTTTATCTTTTGTTTAAATATTATTTCCCAAGATAATATATATTTTGCTTTAAAAAATAATTCAAAATAGTTGACTGTTTTAATAATTTAAATTTAACTTCAGTTAAATGACTATATGTGTTTGCACAATATTTTATATATTATATAGAGGTGTTAACATTTATTTTATTTTACATAGTTTAAAAATTGTTGTTATTTTTTAATACTTATTTTCTCATTATTCAATGAGAATTATTTTTAATGAGAAATATTTTTTTGTAATGACTATCATTAAGTTATATGTTTATATAGACAGTTTTTCATATCAGGCAAGGTAACTAAGCAAAATTATAATCAAGTATTAGCATTGGATTTTGGTCAATGATATTAGCAACCAATTATCAACTCCTAAAACAATTAATTCTCTCAGTTCAGTATTTAGAGTACATCAATTATATATTCTTTGCTAATTCTTTCTTTCAGTGGAAGTGTTGGAGAAGATTTTGCTCTACAATGAGATATTTAAAGGATATGTTATTCATTTATCTACCAAAAGTTATGAATTATTTATGACATTAACATGCAGTTGACTATGTGTTATGAATATTTAATGGAATTAAAATTGTATAGACCTTTTACAAATAGGTACAGTATATCTTTATTAGATAAGGGAAGTATGTGGTCCACAAGCCACATGTGGTGTCATGATTTTTAGGCTGCTATATTTAATTCATGATATTTTAATTGTATGGACTGATTCATGATGATCATAATATCATGAAGCCTACTGTATAATAAAGATTGCTTATGCCAACTTAAATACTAATTACAAACAAAAAAATGAATTAGAATTTATGCCTATTATTCATCTACGAAATAAACATCCATTCTTTTCTCTCTATATATGTATGTATTGGAATATAAATTTTTATAGCAAAAAAATAAAAGATGTTTTGAAAGCTTGTTATTATTTCATACATATAGAACATTTACACATGTATTCCCCAAATTAGAAATGTTATATAAAGATTTTAAAAAAAAAAAAAAAGGGAAGAAAAATATTCAAAAATTATTTTCTTTTAAAAATAAATAGTCTTTCAAATATATAGAATTTTCTATTCGATACAGCACTAAACTAAGAAATTTAATTATACGATTTTTTTTTACCAAAACAAAACAACAAAATAGATGCTTAGTAATGTGAAGAGAGAAAAAACATAGTTTCTTGAGAAAATCAACAAAAGTGTAAACATGCAGTAAAAAAAAAACATTAGATTAAAACAAGATCTAGATAAATAAACTGTAACATAGAAAGAAATTATAAAAAAGTGAAGTCCGAAAATTAAAACGGAAAAACATCCGATAACTCAAGGAGAAAATATAATTATTTTATATAACATAAAAAATAACAGCAACGTACATAATGTGCGATATTTGCTCATAAAATGGGCAAGTATTAGTAGATATATATATAGAAAAAAATAAACAACTATTTTATGTAATCTGGTCATTCTCATAAAATAATAATAATTAAAATTATTGGTTTTTATAGTTGTAGTTGAGGGTGGAGTATGCAATTATGTTATAAAATACTCTTAGATTTATTTATTTTTTATTTTTGCTAACATGATACTGTCAGAAAATAAAATAAAAAAACGTATCATGTTACGTCTAACAAACTTGGTCGAAGTCTGTAGTCTAAAACAGATATTTTTAATGATAGTTACATTTAAAATTGATTAATTACCGTGAAAACTAAAGTATTCAGTCTTTGCTTTTAGTAAACTTTTACTGTCTTTTATTATAAACCAACTAAATAAAGGCTTGCTTAAAGTTTAAAAAATAATCATTTTTACCGCATTAAATATTTAATTATAGTATTAATTTATGAATTACTCATCATCAGTTATATGCTAAAATGAAAGTCCTTCGCGACTTTATACATTATCTTTTTCAATAATCCATTTTTTTTATTTAATCTAAGATGTCAGCTTTCATATTTTTATTATAAAGTAAAACAGCAACAAGACTTTTAAAACAGATTTCAAATGTGTTGTTAATCTAAGTAATATTTAAATTCACAATTTTTACATTTTTGTTTAAATCCGTACATTGAGAGGTATAGCAAGTTTATATAAATCACAAATTAAAAAAAATTTAAAACATTTTATTTTAACTAGTTAGTTATTTGGCAAAAATCAGATATTTCCCATCAAACCATATACCTAAATATTTCCTTTACGTATTCATTTTTTATATATAAATTGTTTTTTGTATAAAATAGACTTCTTTTTCATATCCTTGTAAACAATATATTATGATATATTTAATCCATTTTGACCATATCATCTGGTCATTTTCAATATTTATTCCAAATATTTTGAAAGCGAGAAAAAAGGAAATATTTATTAATTTATGATATTTTTAAACTTTTCTTTCTCCTAATTTTAACAAGTACTTACAAATTATTTTATCATTTTTTAAATAAATGTTCTTTTTCTATTATTTTTAAAACTGCTTTGTTAATCTCATTTTTCCAATATGTCTTTTATTTTATTCCATGTCCATACCTCCATTTTTCTTAATACTCTCATATTTAATTATTTCAAGTTGTTTTGGGGTCAATATATTATTATACATTTCTTAAATGTCTGCATCCATATCATATAAAAATTACTTTGAATAAATTATTTAATAAGTCTGTTTTAAAATAAAATTGTGATGGCCAATAAAATATTTTTTTCTTAGTTTTATTAAAAGTTTTTTTTTATTTATTTTAATTCTTTTAACTTCTTATCATTTCTTTTATCATCAGTTATAGATTTTTTCAAATATTTATAACGTCAATAGACTCTAACCTTCTACCTAATATTTATTCATAATGTTTCTATCTCAATCATTACTCTACAACATTTTATTAAATTGATACTTATTATTTGCAAATATTCCCATTTCATCAGCAAGTATAGTAAAATAAATCATTCTTCCTCTTATGCTATCTTGATCATCATGAATATAATACTGACTTAGCAAATCATCTAAATATAGATTAAATAAAACGGGAATATTTCTAATGTCATTCATTATCTCACAAATATTTCTGAGTAATACAAACTAGTGAAGCTAAATTAGTAGCTATTTTTCTATCTCATAGATTATATTACAAATATTTATTTAGTTTTTCAAACCTTTTACTTCAAATTCCATATTTATTTAACAGAAATCTTATAAATTCCTTGTTATATATTTAATCTATGACATCCCCCCTTTTATTTTTGATTTTTTTTTATCTTATGACATACATGAATTTTGTTATTTTGATGTCATAAATTATTTATATTTTTTCAACTTTTCAATGCACCCACATTCTTCACTAATAATTTATAATTTTTTTAATAACTTTTTTATCTTTCCACATCCTCTAACAGTATCATTTGTTGTGTTATAATTATGTAAGAGCTTTAGTAGTTTGTAACTGCACTTAAAATTTAAAATGATTGAATAAATAATATAAAGAGAAGGCATGGGAAATGTGAAATACTGCTGACAATAATCAAATGTAATCTCTTAATTATTGTACTTTATTCTTCAGTAAATATAGCCAACTAAAAATTTACAATTGAATTTTTTATTACACTTTTTTTTTTCCAAATTCAGAATATATATTGATTTAATTTCTTAAAAATTGCACAAATTTTAAAACTGTTGCATTTGTGTATGCATAAAAACGTGATTTAAATCTTTGGTCAGTAATATTAAAATGTATTTTTTTATAATTCATTATACAATTCAAAGCTTATATGTATATATATTAATTCTAATATTTTCATGGATAAATGAATTCATAATATTATTTCTGGGAGCTTCCATATAGTAAAAACATAACTAAATAATGAAGTTTCAGTACAATTACAAGTACTTTCCTCAGAGATTTTTCTTTCTCAAATCATAAGAATATGTGTGGTGAGATTTAAAATCATTATTATTTCCTTTTGTTATTTTCTTTTTGTTCTCAAATTCTATTGGTTGAGAAGTTTTAAAAACTATTTTATCCTCAAATAACTTTTTCCAAATATTGTTAATTTTTTTTTAATTTACACATTTTATTTATGCTCATAGGCCTTTTAAAAATGTCTGTAGCTTTCCTTAGCAGTCCCTGATCATATTGTTCAATTTTTGTCAGAACATGTGTTTTATTAAAATTGATGTCATGGTTAGTTAATTTTATGTGAAAATAAATGACTGATGAATTGGATTTTTCTCTAACTGCCAAAATGTGTTCTTCCTTTCTTATGTTTATTATATGATTGGTCTACCCAATGTATGAATGTGAACAAACTCCACTTGGAGTTTCATATACACCATGACACTCCAAAGGAATTTTATTTTTAGGGCATGGAAATACTTCATTATTTTTTTTCAATGTAGTATAAACTGTGCGTTTATTATTTTTTATTAATATATTACCAAATTTATCACTTTCTTCCTTTATATATAGCATAACAGTCTTAATTTTTGAAATATTAAATTTTTTTTCTTATTGTATAAAAAACCCTACTAGTAATCCTGTGATCAAAACCAGTATGAAGCATGGCTGTCATAAACAAATCTTTTAGTTATATCTAACAATATTTTTGCCACTGAAAATTATTGTATTAGATAGTGATGAGAAGAAAAATGTAGATATCTTCCAGTGCATGTTTGCTTTCTATATATACCATGGGATAAAAAAAAAACATGTTTTTCTTTCAATTAAAACATCTAAAAATGGAAGTTGATTATTATTTACTACTTCCATTATAAATTTGATGTTGTTGTGAAAATTCATCAAAAGCATCTTACCTTGAGACCTCAGCCATGCAGGTCATTTTTTAACCACAATTATATCAAAATTTTCCTTTTCCAAGTTCTCCATAAAAATAGAAGCTATTGCTGGAGAAATTGGTGAACCCATAGCTAAACCTGATATTGTTTATACATCCGACCATCAAAAACAAAAAAAAAAATGTATTCAATAAGCAGTGATCAGTCAAACCTCAATAAAATTAGGCAGTTGAATATTTTTTAAAAACTTCAATAGCTTCCTTTAGAGGAACACTAATGAAAAGTGAAACAATATCAAAACTTCCCAAAATATCATTTTTAGTTAATATCCTTAACATGGATGGCATTTCTGTTAAATGTGGCAGTAGAAAAGAAGATAGAAAATGAGCTAGTATCTGTGTTAGTGAACCATCTGCAGTTACAATCATTCTCAAGAGAATATTTGGGTTATGAATTTTTGGTAAACTGTATAACTTTGGATAAAAAGAAAATTTTTCTCTAGATCTTAGTTTTTAAATCTAAATGAGTAATATAATTTAATGCTTTAGTTTTCTTTTCAAGATATGTCATAGGAACTCTGTAATTTTTTTTATAAATGTGATCATTTAATAAATTATATATTTTTTGTCACGATCACTAGTATTCAAAATCAATGTAGTATTATGTTTATCTGCTGGTATGTTATTAATTGATTTAACATTTTTCAATGTAAACAAAGTCTTCATCAACAGGTAAATTACTTTTGCTTGCTTTATTTAAAATATCATAAATTTTTACTGTCATTGTGTCTTTCTCCATGCAAGGTATTTTTTATAATCCTCAAACAATAATTTTGATGATAAAATACAAAATTAAAACCTTTATTAAGAAATTATAAGATAATTTCTGATCTGATAAATTTTTGATAATTTGTATGTTTATTTGTCCAGATAAAGATAATGATAGTGTTTCCTATTTCTTTTTTAACAATTTGTTTAATTTATTTTGTTGCCTTCACATTTAAATTCCTTTTTTTTAGTGACTTTAAAATAAGCGATTAACAATATTTGGAAAAAGTTATTGGATGATTAAATAGTTTTTAAAACTTCTCAACCAATAAAATTTGAAAATGAGGAGAAAATAACAAAAATAATGATTTAAAATCTCAGCACACACACTCTTATAATTTGAGAAAGAAGAAACTCAGAGGGAAGTACTTTTTATTGTACTCAAATGTCAGCTATTTAGCTATTATATTTTTACTATATAGAAACCCCCAGAAATAATACTATGAATACATTTATGTGTGAGAATATTAGAAAATATATATTGTAGCTATGGTTAAATAATTTTATTGCTTGGAAGCTTATAGAAAATTTAAATGCCATAATTTCCTGAACTGGAATCAATCCCAGAATCTTATATTCTTTACTACATTAAACCATGAAGGGATGCTTTTTTTTTACTTTTACAATTAATGCATTGGCAATTATTTGACTTAATCCTAGATTAACCTAAGATTAACTAAACATTCAGTGACTTATCAATAATAGATCATTAATCATTGAAAATGATGATAACAATGACATTAAATGATTAGCTATATTATTTCTGGATTATGTATCAAAAATAAAATTTCTAAACTTGTTCAAGATTTAATCAATGCATGTGTATTGGATGTAATGAGCTAGATATTTTGGTTACATAATTTTATCTATATAACTTTGTAATTCTTTATACCTTTGGAAGATATGTAGAATAATTTTTATGACATAATAGGTTAGGTTAGGGTTAGGTTTAGAATTAGGGTCAGGTTAGGATTAGGTTTAGGATTAGGGTTGGGTTAGAATTAGATTTAGGATTAGGGTTTGGTTAGAGTTGGTTTAGGATTAGGTTAGGGTTGTAAAAATTAATTGAAGTCTTAGACTTTTTTATGAATATTTAGATCGACATTAATTGGATTATTAAAAATAGTTCTTATTTCTTTGAAAATCCATCAAAATCTCTTTTGCATAAACATATTCTTGTTCTCTAGTAATATAATTATATTCCTTCAATAATAAAATATTTACCCTATTATTTTTTTATGTGTGTGTTATTTCAATATTAGCAACTATAATCTATTATATTCATAGTGTGGTGTTTAAAATTTCCATATTTTTATTGTTTATTGATGTAATCTTTATATTTTATTAGGACTATCAAACTAGGTCAACTTTGAATAACATGGCTGATAAATCATTCATTCTATTGATATCATGTTAAAAAGTACTTGTTAAAAATTCATTAGTGTTTTTTTTTTAATTCAGAACCTTTGATAAATAAGTTGTTTATATTTTCTATTAACAAAAATAGCCTCTCTTGTTTTGATTTAATAGTAAAATATTTACACTACTTTATTATTTAATTTATTTAGTGCTTATTAATCCCTAAGTATTATTATATATATTATATTTAATATATAGTTTGACAATTATAGATTTAGCCAGGCTTTGTTTAAGATAATAAATTTTAAATTTTCATACTTAGATTGCTTCTTCAATAAATTTTTGGAGGTCATTAAAATTCTTTGCACTTTATTTTGTTTATTTATAGGTTATATAAAATCAAACAGTTATTTCCTCAGCTAGATACATTTTTTTAGACTTTGTTAAAAGTGTATTTATTTAGGGGTTTTATTATAAAAAAAATTTCATTAAATAATATCATTATCATGAAATTTATTAAGGATTAAATATTTTGAAATGCAGTAATTTTTTTTTTTAAAAAAATGTTTTTTTATTCATTCTGTTTTTTTTTTTTAGATTTGGTTTGTAGTGTGGATTATTGATAAATTACATTTTTTTTTAATCTAGAGAATACATTCCGGTCCACATTGAATGAAAAGCTGTTTATTAAAATGTAAAAAGATAATACAGCATAAAAAAAGACATCTTTATTAAAAATAGGAAAAGATATTTAATAAAATGTGTAAAAAGATAATATGACATAATAAAAAAGAACAATAATAATGTTATTAAAAATATTTTAGATAAGATATAAGTAGAATCTATCCTAGGAACCCACATTTCAGAGCCACATTCTATTACTACTTTAAACTGTACAACACATATGAACCATATATGATATGAACTGAAAATGATAATTTCATCACATGCAAAATTTCATTAATTATGAGACAATATTTTAAAAATAAGTTTTATTTTAAATAAATTATTAATAATAATGTGTTATTTTTTATATAAATTAGAATATTTAAGCACTTTCATATATATATATTTGGTTAATTATAGTGACAAAAGTGTGTTGGCCTGTCCAGTTTTGTGTGATGTAAACAATAGCCACAACATTTTTAAGTAAAGTAATATTATTCTTATATTTAAATAAAAACATATGCAATTAGAATGTGTTTATAACTGTACAGTAATTCAGAAATCTAAACTTTGCACTGAGTGGCACTACGGTATGGAGAGTTTTGCCTGTTTTAAATCTAAACTTTACATATAAGTTTTATTAATTATAGTGACAAAATTGTGTTAGCTGTTTTGTTTAGTGCAATAATAAGAGTATATATGTAGTATATTTTGAGCTTGAGTTTCAAATTTCAAGGCTTGAGCAATTGTCCCAGTAAGTTTAAGTAAAAAAAAGTATTCATCTCATATTTAAATACAAAAATATGACAGTCAGAAAGTATTTATAACAATGAAATGATTTTAAAATGTAAACATTTTTATTTACAAATAAGTTTTATTAATTATCCTGGCATCTTGGCGCTTCCATGATAAAACATCTTTTTGCTCCGCACAACCTGCATACCCGCGTGCAGTGGTCCTGTTTATAACCATATATTAAAATAATGGAAAGCTATTACTGATAAGGAATCATAACATACTTTTTCATAGCTCACTTTTGCAAAGGTGATTTTAAGATTCATAAAGTGTGAGTTTCGATAAATTACCTAATATATATATACATGTTAAAATGATGATAATATTGTGTTCTTTTTGGATATATCTTTTTTTTTTATGTAAAATAACTGTTTAAAATAGTGTTTAAAATATTTTATAATCTATGTAAATATCAGGTACCATAATTTCCCACATATCTACCAATTCAATTTCAACATATAACATTTTAATTGGCTAATTTTAATTGTTTTATTTTATAAATAAAATAATCTCTGTTAAGGCGGAGACAAGCAGAAAAAAACTAACTAATTACTGAGAGCTTAATATCCATCCATATTATTTTACTGATTTTAAATTAAAAAAATAATTAAACTTATTATTTACTTCTCTAATATTGTTAACTGTCAAGTTTATAAAATACGTTTAATTAAAATTGTTTTACTATTCATAGCTAAAGGGTTAAATCAATCAATTAAAAGACTAAAGTAATATGTCATTTATTTTTATTTTTTGCGTCTGCATTAATACAATCATTGAGGTACTTTAATGACAAAAAGTTGTTGAGTGATTTTTCTCTCTATGGAGGAAAAGTTAGCTTGTATTAAATCCCACATGAACTAGCTGATTAGATTCACATTAGGAATTAATCAACATTTAAAATCAGACAATTATTGTTACAAAACCCAAACTTTTTTTTTATTAATTCCTGAAAAGTAACAAAAATTTTAATAGTTGCCAGCATTGCTGTTTGATAACAATTAACTGCAGTTTGTGTTTTATTTTTAAGTAAATTGTATTACATTTACAGCATTATTGAGATAAAACAGGAAAAAAAAATGTATAATTCATTTTCAACACATGCTTCACTATTTCAAAAAAAGAAAAAAGGTTTTAAATAAAATTTATAATGAAGATATTAAAATAAGAAAAGAAGCATGAAGAAAATTATAGAACAGTGGAATAAGATAGAGTCATTATAGCATTTAAAAAAGTATCACTATTACTTATTCAAATCAGAGCTTGTAATGAATTTTTCTACCAATCAAAATTCGTTTTATGTTTTTATCAAGTGCGTTTATAAATTATATGAGATAGTAAAAATCAAGGATATTTAGTAGGACTTAAAAATCAATACTAAGCTTTGAAATATTTTTATACTTATCACTTGAAAATAAAATGTGATTTAAAATAATTATTGCCAATCTACGTATATTATGTAATCAGTCGGAGATTCTTTTTTTCATGAAAAGTTGATGGTAATTTATATTGTGAATAAGCAAATAAAAGCAGTTAATTTTCATCGTTTTCAATTGCTTTTCATTTAAAGTTTAACCAAAACCATTATGTCAAGACATATTATAGAACAATGATTACTATTTTATGATAAATTAATAATATCTAAAGATTTAAAGCATAAAACACTAATTAGCCATTCCATATATATATAGGTTCAGTTCTTTGAACCAAAGGCAGATAGAGAACCTAAGCAATGGTTCTAATCATCATTTGAGTTAGTTTGCAGGGGATTATCTCTTATTTACACAAGGTAATTCAAATATCTCACTATTTAGAACCAACATTAAGTTTTTCATAACCTTTTACATCATAACGTGTAATAATGATATTAGCGATTAAGCCAATGCACATGCGCTTTAAAGATAAATTATAAATGAATACTCTCATTTTTTCCAGACAAGAGATAAAGTATTTTAGAAAGAATGGAATAAATCCACCCATTCTTTCCACCTAAAGTATTCATTTATAATTTGTCTTTAAAGCGCATGTGCATTGGCTTAATCTCTAATATCACTATTACAATATTAAAACATAGCACTATATAAAATAATATCTCATCACAATGTGTAAAATATTCATATATACACATGCTAAGTAAAGACAATAAATAGTAAAAAGTTATAAAAAAAAATATATGAAAACAAACAAAAAAAAAAAGATATTTATTTATTGACTTATTCTTTAGACTTTGATTCACTTGAGTTTTTTTTGCTGATTTTCAAAAATACCAATTTAGAAGATTTTTTAACATAATAAATAATATTTCTGTAGTGTAATTTTCATTCCACCTCTTTCACGTAAGCTAGCAAGGTAGTGACTGGTTTCTAACCATTTTTAACATTGTATGGCATATGAACAAGATGTAGGATTGAAAGTTAGGGATTGATTTCTATCTCATTTGAGCAATTTGTGGAGGGGTATAATATGACCAAAGACATGAAAAAGATACATGATGCATGGGATCATACATCTTTTTCTCATGTATTTGTTCATATTTTTATGACCCTTCCATAAAGAGTTAAAAGTGAATAAAAACTAGACTCTATCTTGTGTGAGAGTGATGTGGTTAAAATTGCACTACAGAAATATTAATTGGATAATCTCTAGTTTAATGAATGCCTAATAATAATTATTATTATTAAGTTTTTTTGTTTGAATCAGCTTCTACTTTCTCAACCTTAAACAATATTATGTCCAATTCTTATGCCAAATTGAAAAGCGGTAGATGGAGTGCTAAGAGTAGTCAGACCATATCCTAATGTAATATTTTAATATAGTAGTGCTCATAGCAAAAATGACTATTGTTAAATAATACTTTTACTTATAAAAATTAAAGTATATAATTTTAAACACCAGCAATATATATTTTATTGACAATTTTTAGTGTTTTAAGTTATATAATAAATCGCATTCTTGTATCATAATGAAATTTTTTTTTTTTTACTTTTCCATTGAAGCATATGTGCCTAAAGATTTTTATGGTAAGGATATCTTCTATTTATTTTAGGAGTTTGATGAAAGTATTTTTATTGAGTACATTAGTTTTCAATGCTCCTGTCAACTTTGAATCACTTGATATAATAAACATGCTTCAACATACATAAAATATTTTTTTCCATTGATAGTAGTTGTTTGAAAGATTTTCTATTCATAAAAGTTGTGCAAAAAGAAATTGAACTTTTGTAACATACTTTTCCTAAAATGGTTTGACTAGAAAAATAAATTACTGTTTAAGTACTGAAGTGGTCATATATATATTGTACCATTTGTGAAGTGGTCATATATATATTGTACCATTTGTTTATACAGTGCAAATATATTGGCATCTGGTAAGATATTTAAAAGCAAAAAAAAAAAAAAAGTAAATTTAGCATTCTTATTAAAAAGATGCAATTAAATTTTTCATTTGTATAATTTATTTTTTTTAAAACGTACAATGAAAGTAAAATTTTCATCCATTTTTTTTTTTTTTGTATCTAATTAAAGTAAAAATTGGAAAGAACAAAAGACACAGAAATTACTAATCCAGATAAGCTGAAAGAAAAATATTTTAACTAATTAAAGATGGCAGAGGGACTTTGTGAAAGGAGGACTTTGTAACTTTAATTTAAGAGAGAATGTACAAGATTATTATCTTATTTGCTGATGAAAGGACAAAAGGATGTGCAGAAGTTTCAAAACTGGATCGATGTATAAAAAGAGGACAACTTTGTTCTAGGTCTTCTCTTTACCTTCTAGTTACATGTCTGAGAGTTGGAGGTTTCCATGAGCATAACCTGTGGCAGTAATATACTTTTGTACAGGTACACCACTTGCTGTACCAAGCTGTCGTGCAAGCATGGAAACGGGCCTTGTGAAGACTGCTTTTTGCAAAGAAAGAGTCACTACAACCATGCCTTTTTTCCAGCTATAGAAGGGAACAATAATGGAAGTTCTGGCAGGAGAGACCAATGGAAATTCTTATGAGCTCAGGATCCCACAAACCTACACCAACTTACCGGTAAGTTAAGAGTAACTTTTCCCAGTTGTGATAAAGTTTGCAAACAATTCTTAAAATAAGCTTAAAATAATCCTGATGAAGACTTTAAATTCTATTATCAAGAGACTCTTGTTTACCTAAGAACTATAACTGTTGAACTGTTTTTTTTTATTAATTGAGTCATATCTGGATTAGCGTGTGTGTCATCTTTCCAATCAATTAATTCATAATGTGTTTTTTTTATTTTTTTATTTTAATATGTCAAAGTAAAAATATTTATTTCTAATACCAATTATTCATTGTACATTATTAATGATTATTAATAAATTTATTAATGTTAATTATTAAGATTTGAAAATATAATTTACCTTTGCCAACACTGTACTGAAACTCAATCCTCTGGAGTTTCCAGATAATTTTGTCATAACTAACTAAATAAAAGGGGTTTAGCCCATGGATTCCAATACAGAATCCTGGCGCCTTTTAAATAAATTAAAAACTGGCTTACTTGATTCCATTATTTCAGTAGTTACATTAGTTAAAAGGGTGTTGTGTGACCAGGAAAAATAATTGTGTCCATTAAATTTTACTGAATTATCTGACAAAACAAATTTAATAGATAGGATGTAATTTGGTCACCAAATATGTGTAGTGAACTCATAAAAAAAAAAAACCTAATAGAGCAGTGGTCATTACAATGTATATGTTGTTGCCATTATTCTAGGCATTTTAAAAAAATGTATAAAGAAATTTAATTTTATTATAAAATTTAATTTTATTATGCAATTTAATATTGTTATGTTATAGTAAGGGGGTTTCAAGTCAGAAAAAAAAATGTAAATAATTAATTAAAATCAATTGATGTTAAAAGAATGTATAAATTAAATTCTAATTTTGTAATTATTTAGGAAAAAGGTAACAAAATTTGTGAATACATGTAAGGATCAGATAAATCAAAGACCTTCAGAATTTAATTAAGAAATGCAATTAGTATAATTTTAAAATTAAACTAGATTGAGATTGCAATCAGCAAGATTTTTGATAGTAAAGAAACTTCTTGTAAAGTTTAATTAATCAATTTATTGAGATTGCAATCAGCAAGATTTTTGATAGTAAAGAAACTTCTTGTAAAGTTTTTTTAAGCTGTTAAATTACATCATGCTATGACTTGTGAGTAGACCACTGTAATTTCCCTGTCTATCTCCAAGAAGCTGACTATGGACTCCCCTGGTTCTATAGCATGCAATGCCATTAATGTTCCTGCCTACAATTGTCAATCCAAATTGCTGATATACTTTGCCATCACTGTCATTAGAAAAAGCCCAGTATATAATTTTATCTAGTAATCAGCCAGCCAATAGCCAAGAAAACTACTCCATAAACCTATGGACTATGCCGGGAATTTCAGTATAGTGTTTGATTATCAAAGTCCTTCAAAGATCTGGTAAAATAGTGATTATTTTAACTTTATAAATTTAAATTCACTGGTAAACAATTAATTCCTCTATAATATTCTACATTCTTAGCTTCCACAATTTATTTATTAACATTCTTTAAAGTGTGTTTTATTCTACTACTATATAAATATTCTTATTGTATTATTAAAATGTTTTGTTATTATAGTATAATGCTTAATTAATTGTAAATATTAAGAAAGATTGACTTTTGTAATACTTGATCTTTTTTAAATTTTCTAGATTTATTGTTTAAGAATCATACAGAGATAAATTTAGTAAAATATTTCAAAAAATTAAAATATTTGATATTATCTAAAGAAAAGTCCAGTAATTAAATAAAAGCAAGATATTTAAATCCCTCCTCACGTATTCTAATTTGTTTTTTATTATTTTCTAATTAAACTTATCTATTCAGAATCTATCATTTCAGATACATAATCTGAGCCATTAATAAAATTAAGAATGATTCATAAACATTTAAAAAAAATAAAACTGAGTTTACAAATAAAAATTAAAACTTTATTTTCTTTTAGAAGGAACAAGTATATATGTATATTGCATATATGTGATTCATAATAGCTTGCAGTTTTAAAATAAAATTTAATGTTCGAAGTTAAAAGTTAAAACTTCATTTCTTTTCTTTTGACAAATATATATGTATACTGTATGATGCGATAGTTTATTCTCTTAAACTTTCAATTCAATTTAACATATTATCAATGTAGGCTGTCATATTAATAATTCCTTATATATGTATTACTTATGGCATGAATCTCTAATTAAGCAGATGGTAATCTCTTCATAAATTTTTTAAAATATAATAACTGTGTAGGCTCCATTTTGTCTCATGTAATTAATAGATATTCACATATTGTAATCTCATGACATGACCATTCACATTTTATTTTTATATTGATTTGAATTTAAGGCCAAATAATATTTCTTATATAAATTTAGCATTGCTGGATTATATAACTTCATGTTTATTTGACTGAGTTTCTTCAGTAGGCATATATATCTGCTTCAAAATATAGAATAGGTGGGTCTTTTTTTTAATATGACCCACACAATGGCAGGAATATTCCTTTCTATTTCAGATCCAGTGGACCTTCATTTTGTTTCACCAATTGGGCAGTGGATCAGTTCTGCCTTTTGGTGAAATTTATTAATGATTATGGGAAGATACTCATCCCTTCCTATTGTTATTCATTTATTTCATAGAGACTTGTTTATGGCCTCACAAAGGCAAGTATATTCCAGTCTATCTTTCACTGTATTTATTTATTACTGTAGTAACCCAGTACTGCCTTCCTTCTTGGTACATGTTCAAGCCTGGTATTTAGGCATTGGTGGCCCATGATCATGAGAATTAAGTGATTATCTAGTTTAATCATATTTATTAGATAATTAATTCTCTCATTTAAAGCTGATTTACTTAGAATCATGTATCTGCCCTAGAGATCATCAAATATAACATCCAAAATATATAATTGTGTATTGAAATTCTTTGTATATATGCAATGATGAATTAAATATCATGCAGTCCCTTATATATATATATATATATATATATATATATATATATATATATATATATATATATATATATATATATATATATATATATATGTGCGTGTGTGTGTGTGTGATATTTTGAAATTAATGTAATTTCCATTATTTTGTATAAGTCTAGCAACAAAATTTAAGTGGTAGTCATTTCTTTTATTTGTTTGTAACTTTAATACTAATAAAATGTTTGTATCTTATATATACATTACATTGAATGTCTTGTTTGCCACAGGGAATTCATATATTTGTAATCTAATTTTAAGAGTCTCTACCTTTCCCTGATCACTGAGCCTAATTAAAATAAAGTAGTCTGTGGGTTGGAATGAGTTGTGATGGTTGAAGTCCCCTTAGTGGTGATTTTGGCTGTTGTAGGCTTGTTCTGACTGTTACAGTACTTACATTAATGTTATTTAGTTTATGCCTCTACTTGTTGACACATGTTAAAAAATGTATTTTCATTGTGCTCTTGTTCTACTTTCACTTTTAATTATTTCCAAACATTCTTCCTATCTTGTATATACATGTGTGCATTGCATTTTGTACAATTCAATGCTTTAAAATTGAACTTATTTAGAAGGTCTCAACCAAAAAAAAGGTGTACCACATTTTCATATACTTGGTCGTAGTTGATGCAGAATTATTATTTTTCAAAATGCAAATTGCTACAATCAATAATTATTATTAACATTGTTTCTGAAATAACCCCATTACAATTGTAAAATGAGATTTTTCAATCTAATGGAAATACATCAAAACAGAAGACCAACCTATAAAATTAAAACCATTACTGTTTAATATATCAAATTACAATCTTGAAGTCATGTAAAATTCTGTAAAATTTCAGTGAGAAGGTAAAAATAGGTAAATTTGATTTAAATTAGTCATTCAATCTTTAGCAACATTTTCCAGATTATAACAGTTTGTATATCAGACATAAAAGTAATTATTAAGAATAGTTACAAAATATCTGACTTATCTCTTGCCTCTATCAAAACAAATTTCTCATAGACTTACCATGGCAAACAGTTTCCAAAAAAATAATAAAAATATTCAAATGATTTATCACTTGATAGTTCATTTGATGTTTGAACACTCAAAATGATTGTTTTGAGCTACAGTAATTTTTTTTAAGTTATTGAACTATCACTTTACTTGTTATCTCCTGGTTTTTATTATAATATACCAATTTAATATAAGATGTCGAACATATTAGTTATAAGTGCAAAATATATTCTCTTCGAAGTGATCCTCCAGAAAAGTTTTCTCCATTAACCTCTATAAAATTCAATATCCGGTGGGAAAATGTGAGCCTCGAAAGAGATATTACATATTTAATATATTTATTTTAAAAAGCATTAACATTGTGCATTATATCAGTATATATTGGGTATGTAAATCTGTAATTTCAATCTATTTGCTGCATATTTTATATAAATTTAGATAGAATATATAAATAATTTAGTGTGTTTTATTCACCAGATGGCAAAATATCTGTCACTCAGTGTGTGGTAATGTCATAAGCCAACACAATTGATTAATAGAGAATCACTTTTTTTAAATGTAAAATACACTTCGTTTTCTTTAAGATTATTCTTTATCATTAACAAAAAAAAAAAAAAGCATACTCTTATCTCTAAAAATCATCAATCACCCAACACCTTGAATGAAACTATTATTTAAATGTTGTCTGAATGGGGAGTTAGCTTGTTGTATTTACTTTTTAATAATACTGATATAAATAATTATTGTGCTTGGATGAATCACATTGTAATACTCAAATAAAAGCAAATATTATTATTAATAAAAAATAATATTTAAATATAATAATTATGAGCTAGTAATATATGTATATCAATTCTACTATTAAAAATTATATTTGTTGTTTTTTTATATTTTATTCTGCTATGGAAACCATTATCATTATCATTTGAAGCCACTAGCAAACATGTATGTCATTGGTACTTACTATCTTATATTGGTTGTTCATACGACCAGAAAAGTTACTACTCAGTTTTCTCGAAAAAGCGGTATTGTGTATTATACTTCCAAAATGAATGGACACCTATACTTTGGTAGATAATATTTATTCAAATATTGAACATCTTTATAAATAATTCAATCATTTTGTGAATAATATTTTATTTCCGCAAAAATATTTATAGAAAATAAACAAATTTTAATGTGTATCCATTATTTGGTCCAATTATTTTACATTTCGTAGAAAATATTTTTAAAGAATGTTCTCTGTATTTTTTTTTGTGAGTTTGGTGCCTTTGTTGACTTTTATCTAATTTTTTTTTTACTTAAATGAATTATTTGTTTTATAAATTATTCAATTGCTTCTATTATTATGGTTATTATTATTTTATCCTCTTTCTTAATATAAAGGTTTAAATAAAAATGGCATTATTATATAAATTATAATTTTTATATAATAATGCCATTTTTATTTAAACCTTTATATTAAGAAAGAGGATAAAATAATAATATGATTAAAAATTAGTTTAATGCATCATTAAAAATAATGAGCCAATGAAAACATAATATAATAATCATAATACTGTCAAATTAAATTACAATAGTCCCCGTATCTGTGATTTCAGTTATCCATTATTTTAAATAAATATTAAATAAAAAATTAATTGGTCAAGCGTTGGTGGTCGAGTGATCAGCACAGCTGCTTTATAAACAGTTGTCCCGAGTTCGCGTGTTTGCTTCCCGGCCAATGCTATAACACATGAAAAGAAAGAAAAAATTAAAATAAAAATAAAACTTTTTTTTTCATGTTAATTTTTTAGATTAACAATAGGCATTTGGGTTTATAAAATTTCAGAAACAAATAGCAAGGACGAAATTTTTATTTCTCAATGTAAACCTTTCTTTATACAACCAAATTCTTCTGAATATTTAAATGAACATTTTAGTATCAATAATTTTGTAACATAGTGCATTAAAGGTCTTCCCATACCTCACATATGTATGTATAAATGGATTATTTTCCTGTACATGAGGGGTCAGATTGACTAACGTCAACATGGGTAGGATGATAATCTTGGCACTAACGGGCTCTTTGAACGTTCTATCATCAGATTTTCAATGAAATTGACGGTTGAAAAATTGTGGGTTGGAGTAGCCTGAGGCATATCCATTAAAGTATGAAAATTGGCTATCTTAATATAAAGCTGAGCATTGATTGTATATATGTACGGAGATGGTAATCTGGACCAACATGAATGCTGGTTTAGCACAAATTACTTATATTGGGAATTATTTATCTTTTCAACGTGTGTGTGATCAGGTGGGTCAGTAATATGAGATGGCATGGAGAGTTGAGGGTCGTGTGAAAGTCTGAGTTCGAATCTCTTATATATATATATATAAATTTATACATACAAATATTTTCTGTATACTGTGTAATTTTTTTATTAATAAAAATATTTATATGATAATGTTATGTGGATAAAAAAATTAAAAAGTAATAATCAAAACAAAACTAAACAATAATTTATTTTTACTGAAATTTTAGGTGATATTAATTCAAATACTAGTTAAAAATAATAGCATGTCAGAAGGTAATCTTGACAAGTGTACTCCCCATGAACTCTTGTTATATATATATATATATATATGTTAAAACGAAGATTTGCACGGGTTAAATATATAAAATACATATTTTGCAGTGTATTGATATTAAAAGTTTTTAACACGGATGAACCCGCAAAATATGTATTTTATATATATATATTAAATCTAAACTCTACAATGTTGTATTTAATATAAACAATGAGTTAATTTACTTCAAAATTTGAATTATTTTTTTTCAATGATTTTAAATTTATTAATTAAAACATTGATCGTAAAGTGGAAAAAAAAATCTGGACTATTTCTAGGTTTTATTCTTCACATCACTCCAACAAACTCTCTTATTTTATCCATTTATCTCACATATTACTCTTTCCTGGTCATTTATAACTTTTTGAGATTCATTTTAATATTTAAATTGTCTATTGATCACCATATTTTCTAACAATATGTCCATCCAAGCTTCACTTTAGCTTTTAAATTGTTTCAGTGATATCAGTAAATCCTATTTTTTAGTCCCTTTTTGTTACTCCTAACATACATCTCTCAATACTTCATTATGTAGTCTGAAGTTTTGGTATTGCACTTCTCAGAGCCATAAATTAGAACAGGTAAAACATATCTATTAAAACCTTGATTATCAAGAAAGTAGGCATCTTTTATTTTAATCAATAATAGCTACAATATATTTTACTAATATATAGACTACAGGTGATATCTAATAACACTTCTAATATTGTTTCAAATTTGATTTTTTATATAAGCATTAAATACAATATTTACTAAAATGATTATAAAAAAAAACTTGAAAAAATATAGTTACAAAATTGGAAAAATGAGGAAATATTTTTTTATTTCATTAATTTTTTACAATGAGTTAATATAATGAAATAAATTTGTTTTTATTCTTGTATCATTACTTATGATAAGTTTATAATCATTGACTTAAAAAAATGTGGTCATTTGAAAAAGATATAAAAAATTACCATCATTTAGACTACAAGCAGTATAAAATACTGCTCAATCAAAAAAAGGTGAATAAAATTTATACTGCACAGGCCAACTTCACACTAATTTGTTTTTGTTTTTTTCCAAAATATAAACATTCTTAAGAAAGTAATATAAATTAAGTAATATAAATTAAGTCATTTGAAAATTGAAATCAGCAACACATATTGCTTGTATCCATTGAAGGTTAATATTGTTACTTCTATCAAAATCACTCTATTCAAGTGTAATTCTATGATTAATTTATCTATTTTGTTTTCAACTGTGTTAATAAAGTATTCATAGTATTTGTACTTAACTTTTCATTCATTTATTATTAATCGTTACCTTCTTCTTTGAGAAAATCCATTGATTATTGCTCTAGTCTTTTTAGCATTAATCATTAGTCCTATTTTTTTTTACTTTCATCTAATAACTATTGCAATATTTCCTTAAGATTTGAAACATTATTGGCAAAAATAACAATTTTACTTACAAAATCTAGATTATTTAAAAAATATCCATTTACTTTTATTTCCTTGGCTTCCCATTTTAATCTACAAAATAGTTTTTTGTAAAACTACTGTTAAGCATTTAAAAAATATGGAATCACCCTGTCATGCACTTTCTCAATGTTAATCTTCATAAAATCACTATGTAAACTAATTGTTGCTGTTATATTTTGATAAATGTTAGCTTTTGAAAGAAACAATAAAACTGCACTAGTCCAAGTTTCAAAATTATTCAATGATGAAAGCCATAGCTTGAATGTAGTCTGGGAATATTGGATAGGACAGCACAAGATATAAATATATATTTATTAATCATTATTTTCTTGTATTTATTTGTTACTGACTCAGATGGTATATTTGGGCTAAAAAATTAATGTTTCTAAAATGGCAATATGTAAGCTGAAGTCATGTGATAACCATGTAATATTTTATTGTTTTTATAAATATTCTTCAGAATATGAGAATAATTTGAATCTGAGAATTGATGATTCAATGTTTTAATCACTGTAAAAATGCTTGTTGAATGAAATACCTTTTTACAATCTACAAATCCAAAGCATAATGGCAATGTATGTTCATTGGTGGTATCCATAACTTTTTGCAAAACTTAGATGTAATCCATTGTGGTAAAAACATTTTTAAATTTAGCCTGATCATGTAGTTGATTATCTTAGTAAAATGTTTATATTGAATTGATAAAAAAAAAAGACAAATCAGTAAATTTTAATATCTTCTTTATAATATTAACATTACTAATTCATTATTTCCATCATCTGGTATATCTTTATCAATTAGACATTTGGAATATAACTTTGTCAGCTATTTTGCTTTTTTCATTGGCTTTTTTAGATATGGATTATAATTCAATCATTACCTGTAACTAATTGCATATTTCACTATTTTGTGTTTTTATTTTTTATTGCTACATAATTTTTAATACAAATCTTTCACACTCTATTATATATAAACTAAGTTGTTTGTTTGTTTGTTTTTATTTTAATATTTTTTTTACAAAAGCACAAAAAACTTTTTATTGTGCACATCACTAATAAGTACATGTTTAGCAAATCTAAGACATCATACAATGAATGGTGGAATAGATATGGAAAAAATATCACTGTCTCTGGGGGGAAAGGCTTGGATCTTATTGGCTTTCATTAGATAAAGTGATTAGGAATATCAACTATTGAAATTCTGGTCTCAAGAGAAATAATTGGAAAATTTTGAAATGGAGAACTCTTTACCATTGAATCAAAACAAGTAATTAAAAGAATAATTGGTTTATTGTGTATCAAATAAATATTAATGTTAAAGAATAGCTAGTATAAACATCATATGTAAGGAGTAATCAATGAATGCATATATTATTATAAATGTTGAATACTATAGGATACAGAAAATTATTACTCTATAAACATTACATAATCAATATTACTAATAATACACTATATAAATAACACAGACAATTACCAATAGTGTTTTAAATACCTTTAGGCATGTGTAAATTATAATAAATCCATGAGGGCCAGCTTAAAACCCTAGGTACACATTGGTACTTACAGTAGCAGAAATTAATGAATGGTCCATTTTTCCATGGTGAATGTTGCTTATTTGTGGATTTTTTATCATATCTTTTTCAGAATCTTTGGCAACTATTGTGTTCAGTATTACAGAAATGTTAATTCTTTGGAATATCCCATTTAAATTATTATTTATAAATTACGTTTGTTATTACATTAAATATATTTTTAATTAACTAATAATTTACTTTAAGTACATATAATAACTTATTTTCTGTATTATTTTACCATATAAATATATCTGATATAAATGTTTATGCAAGCACAGCTTCCTGCTGCATGAAAAGGATAAACTTATATGGATACCATATAATCTCTTAAATATGATAGTGGTCTTTTATTTCTATGGTGTCTTTATCTTCCTATTGATGTATATAGATTATTAGATGCTGCTTGGATTTTTTATTCATCTACTTCCATTTCAACTTCATTCTTTAATATTTCCACATATATATTATCAAATTTCATTCACTGTTATTTTCTTCTTTGGTCTCAATGGTTTCCAAGTCTATGATGCTAGTTATTAGTTCATTAATATTGAGATTTTGGCAGCAGATTAGGTTTGTGTCTCTTGTGTATCAATACTGACTCTGTTTCTGTGACAACAATTTGACCTGCCATTATGTACTATATTGTTCCTTTTAGCCATGCTTTTTTAATATTGCCACAAATCCATACTCCTTCTATTTCAGGATTATTATTTTTCACAGTTATATTTTTTTTTTCCTTTGGACAGCAACAGGAATAGCTCTATTCACAGTTTTTGGCCTAGTAATTATTCTGCAGGTGATTTCCCAATAACAGTAGATAAAGTTGTATGTTTTATTAATAGTATAGAATATAAATCATTTTTACCTTTATTTTAGTTTAATCAAAATTTAATTTATGTATTGAATGACTTTTTTAGCCAATCCATAGAACCACGATGATAGGAAGGTGTGTAGACATGAACCATTCTCAATTCTCCTATGAAGTCTTGGAATTTAGCTAAAGTAAAACTAGCCTTATTATTGAATACTAGGATTTTAAAAAAAGTCATGGGTTTCAAAAATTCCTTTTAATATTACAATTATCTTATTGGTATTATAACTGTCCATTATTTGGTGTTTTATCCATCTAGAATATGCATTAATTAAAATGAGAAAGATAGATCCCAGGGGTGGGAAAGAATTGTTAGTTTAGGTGTGGTCATGGCATATATACTTTTAGGAGGAGGTTGGTGAGTGACTAGTAAGACTTGCATTGAAATTTAGCTAAAGTAATAATAGTTTCATTATTGGATACTAGGGTTTTGAAAAAATCATGAATTGCAGAAATTCTTTTTAATATTGCAATTGTCTTATTGGTATTATGTCGTATTTGGTATTTTCTCCCATCTATAATATGCATTAATTAAAATGAGAATGTGCCAGATATTCAGTATACCACACACAGCTACATACCAGCACATTCACTCATACTATGCCCAGATAACAATGGTGCAACAAGTCTAGAATTTGCTTTCAACATTTGCAAGGAATCAATGATTTCTCATCCAACAAAATATCCTTTATCATGCGGGGAATCAAAACTTTCTCATCCAACAAAAGAGGCCAATTTTATCTAATCCATTTAATCAATATTTGATAGGCTAAATTGTTCTTGATCCATCTCACTAATATTTTTCTATTCATTATTTTGCCCTTTAAGTCATCTATATAATTTACAGATATAACTATGTATTTCAGTTCTTGCATCAGAATGTTGGATCAAGTTGTCTTTGTGGTGTTTTATCATGAAGTTATAACCTTCCAAAAGATTTAGATATTAAAACAACCACATATTTACATAGTCAGAGTTGTTTTTGCAGGTGATATAATTCTAAGCAAGAACAACCACATATTTACATAGTCAGAGTTGTTTTTGTGGGTGATATAATTCTAAGCAAGTGTTTATGGTTTGTAATTATTTGAAAAATGCAGTTATAAATATATTTATTATTTTTAGCACCACATATATCTATGATTTTTTCATCAATATAACATTCAGGAGGTATATATAATTAGACATTTGTGGCTGTGGGTAGAGTGTCTTAAAAAACTGCTCTCATACCAGATTAAGAAGCTTTTTGCTTGTCTTTTCAAACCACCTTTGATTTTCCTTAGGATATCATAAATTGGTCATAAGACATGAGTTTTACTTTTTAGGAAATTCTCAAAATAGTTAATAAAGCCTAGGAAATCTTGTAGACTTTTAACATTTTTGCAACCATGGAGCATTCATAATGGCATGTATTTTAATTGATGTGAGCTTCATAATTTGGTTTGAATTGAAATGGTCCATCAAGTTTTCATGCTATACAGATAAACTTTTCAAGGTTTAATCTATTTTCAGACAGATAATTTTGTGCATACTTTTATACTATGCATTCCCCATGTAGTTTTCAAATTGACCATTACTATTATATCATTGGAAAAAAACAAATTCAGTGCTCTGAAATCATTTTGTACTGATATAAATTTGGAGCTGTAGTGATTTTAAATGGCAGTTTTTTTGTATTTGAAAAAAAAAAAACTTTTAAGGGTTTTGAGAGACAAAATCTCAGCCATTTTTTAGTTTTGTGAATATTCACTTAATTGCTTTCTATTATGCCTTTATTTTAAAACTATCATGTTTCCTTAGTGAGCTTATTAGACATTCTCCATAACAGTTGTTTTAAAAGAATGTCATTAACCTGACCTGCAAATGCACAGTCTTTGGCTAAATTTTCAACATTGTATTATATTCATGAAACATCTACTTTCTCATTTGCCATCTGGAATTATAATTATTTTATTTGTCAATGTTGATTATGTCTTGGTAAAGCTTGGTCTCCAGCAGGTTAGGTTCCCAGAAACAATAGATAAACTTTATCAATTTTTGCCTTACTATGCATAATAATATGATTATTCTATTAATGTTCCTGGATACATATATTCCAGAATACTGTTGTCTATAATTCAAATAGAATGAACATTCTAATAAATTATTCATATCAAACTCACTTATGTTATTTTGTGTTGCTGAAGCCACTTTCTCTACTTGACTAGATTCCTATTTGTACTTTAAATTTATGATGTTTCAATAATCTTTGTTGAATTGCAGCAATTTCTTATCTGCTATGTCCTGACCAATTATTTTTTTATTTGCTTTGTCCTAAGCAATTATTCTGCCTGAAGGTGCTT
This sequence comes from Epiperipatus broadwayi, assembly GCA_028023455.1. Taxonomy (NCBI): domain Eukaryota; kingdom Metazoa; phylum Onychophora; class Udeonychophora; order Euonychophora; family Peripatidae; genus Epiperipatus; species Epiperipatus broadwayi. The sequence continues at coordinate 753,634 of JAQFVV010006398.1, forward strand.
ACAAAATATAAATGTAGTATATTGTAGGATATGGGAAATTTATTAGCACATAACCATTTTTATTAATAATACATCAGACAAATTCACAGAATATCAACAGCCATTAGGTGTATATAAATTATAATAAGCCAAGACATTTAAGTATCTCAATTCCAAATTGATAACTATGTGGCAGAATTTATTGAGATGAAGAGGCTATTTTATTATGTAGTAAGAAAAGTAGTTGTCACATGTTCTTTTGAATCTCTGATGTTTGCTCTGCTGAGTGTCCATGTGCCTTCTTATCATTGTATTCAGTGCTTTTATTTATTTTACTTGCTCTAGAAGTTTCTTTCTTATTATTTCAATCAGAATTACAAGAATATTATTCTATTGGACAATCCAGCTTAAATTGCTATTTATAAATTAGATTTGTCATTACATTAATTATATTCTTAATCAATTAGTAATTTACATCAGATATATCACACACCTGAAAATTTTTATTCATTTGTTTGAAATACTGAGTCATATCATAATGAAATATTAGCTCATTTATCTGTTCTATAATTCATAATAAACATTATCTTTTTCATGCAAAATGAATTTCATTTTTTCTAATAAATTTACAAACCAATTTAAAATTTGATTATCACTAAGTCATCCAACATTAATATATATTAAAACTTGATTATTGAGTTTCAATTTTTTGTAATAATTGAGCAAATTTTCATTTATGGAGATCTTTTGCATTTATAAAATTGACAACCTTATTTGTGTGACTAGCACTATATTTGAAAATTAATGAGCTGTGCAATGCCAGAAGAAGAAATCATTTAAAAATCTCTATCTAGAAACCACACCCCAACTTCAGACCAATAGTTTCATGCTTTGGCACTCCTCATCAAGGTGCTAAGGTAATTTCAGACACTAGATCTAAAAATACCAATTCAAAAACAGCATGTGTATAAAAGTTATCTATTGAGAGGAAAATCTGAAATTTTTAGACACTGACATGTCTTCAAACCCAGCTATCCAACTTAAATAGCTATGTGGGGCTGAGAGATATTTAATTTTTATTGACTATTTATAGTCTTTTGCTTTGAGTCTTAAGCAATGTTATATTGCTAAGACTATTAATATATGATTTGGCTGAAGATCCCTCAGTCCCATATAGCTATTTAAGTTGGATTGCTGGGTTTGAAGACATGTAAGTGTCTAAAATGTCTGATTTTCCTCTCAATAGATAACTTTTAGATAAATGCTGGATTTGGGTTGGTATTTTTAGATATAGTGTCTGAAACTATCCTAGCACATCACTGAAGAGTGCCAAGGCATGAAACCCTTGGTTTGAGTTTTGGTTATTGTTTCTAGATAGAGATTTTTAAATGTTTTATCTTTCTGAAATTTATCAATAAAGCTTGTTAGAGCAATTAGCGCAGCTCATTGTTTTTTATTTACAAGCTTAAAAAATTAGGTTATATGATATATGATTTTAATTTTATATTTGAAAATGTTTTCAATCCTCGTTTGGCAAAAGATATCTCTTGATGGATATAACAATGAAATTTAATTAAAGAATGTCTAATATTTTGTTTATGATTTGAATAAATTCAGTATTTTTCCCAACCATTTGTTACAAAAATTTTTCTTTCACATCAATGTCTTGTAAATATATAACTGAATTCCTAAAAAAAATATTCAGACAAGTAGATTTCCTTTTAAAATTTATTCATTTTATTATTTTTCTTTTCTTCATTAAATTATCTTGCTCACTTATGTTCATATTATCAACATTGATGTATTTTAAATTACAATTAATTTGGAAGAAAAAAATATAGTGTTAATACTATACCTTTCATTGCATTGTGGCTTATTGGTAATTCATTCGTGCATTTTATTATCAGGTGTTTCGCTTTAAACTCGGCAAATAATTTAGTATTATATCACAAAAATGTTTCTTTTACAAATAAGTCTTCTGAAAGAGGTTTTCTTTGCGATATATTATAAGTACATAAAAACTAGGAACTGTAATGTTGTTCTTAAGAACAAAAAAGTTTTCAGTTATACTGGCTTGAGATTTGTATTGTTTTAGTTTTTTAAAAAAAAAATTTTTCACTTCTCTTCTTCTCTTAAAAAAACATTATTTTTTGTACTTTTCTTCTAAATGTCGCTTTACATTTTTATTATATACAAAACAAACCACTTGCAAACTTCTTTATAAATTTTAATTTATTAATGGTCTATTTTTAAAATAGAAGACTGGTTTGTTTGTTATTGATTTAATTTATTACATTTTTATTATAAATTATGTAATATTTACTAAGGCAGTAACCTTTAGGAATAAGCGTCTTAAAAAATCAAAGGTAGGGACCTCTACAGGTCTTAGTCACAAGCTTTCGCTATGAAGAAAAGAGGGAAATTTTCTTTACTTCAACCTACTTTTATATATGAATAGGTAAAGCTGAAGTGATTAGATCTAAGAGTGTGAAGCTAGTCAATACTTCACTAATTAAGTCCACAATTTTTATTATACATTATTACTCGCGAAATCTTACGATTTACAACGAATTAATGGAAAGATCTTATAGTAAGAAATCTATTACGATAATTTAAAGTTAGTAAGTATTACTTAATATAATAATGTGCGTTTAAAAAAATTTATAATTACAATTATAAATTATGCAAATTTTTTTCTCTACATCAATAGCTCTCCAGATTTATCAAACTGTTTTGAAATGATAAGATCTTAAACTTGTTTCATTCAGCTTAGGTTTTCTTAGCTGCTAAAAATTTTAATATTGAAAAAAAATGTATTTGTAAATTATTTCACCTGAAAAAAAGTACTCACTTGTTGGCAGTTGTAAACTTTATAAATATTGCACTAAATTAAATTAATACTTATTAAGAGAATAGATGCTGACAACGAGACTAACCTAAAATAAAAATATTTATGTTTAATTTATCGTGCAGTGCATAAATTCTTATGTACATGCGCAGTATGCCTTTTTAATACTGATTAATTATGTTCATACTAAGTTTGTATTTTACTAAATGTATTTAACATTTTTCCTTGAGTAATATCAAACTTAGTTTTTTGGGGCGGAAATTTTTTTGTTTTGTTTTGGGAAATTGTTTTATTATTATCATTATATAATAAATTATAATGTGCTTTACAATTAATATGTGGGTAACATAAAATAGTTGTGTAGTTATATCTTTGGCCAGCAGATCATAGGTTCTCCGTAATTGCTTTAGATCATTAATGATCATTTATTTATCGATGTTACTATTTTTTTGCTGTAGCTATTGAATGGCAACCAATAATTATTGAATTAGATCTAATCTGTTTAAATTGGGTTCAAAATAAATTTGGGTGAAACTGTTTAAACAGGTGCATAATGCTTAGGTAGATTGGAAGCATGTGGTAGATAGTAATTGCATTTACATTTTTTTTAAAATTAATATCTTATAATATTTTTTATTTTTTAAATTTAAAATGATTTTTCCCTCTTTATTTCTTTTTTTAGAATTATCTATAAATTAACATTTAAGATCCTTGAATTTATTTTTAAAAAGCAGTTATTAATAAAGTCTTAAGAAAATTATCTATTTACAGATCAATGTTGATAATATATATATAATACCATTTTATATCTTACAGATCAATGTTGATAATATATATATAATACCATTTTATATCTGAAAAATGTATTAAAACAAAATTTAGAAATTTGAGGGGAATTGTCTTAAATGAATGAAAATGTTTATAGTTTATTGGGCAGTGAATGATTAAAAAAGCTTCTAATAAAAACTAGCTTTAGATTTCAGTCAGCAGACACAAAGCATACACTATCAGACTTATTATTACTTATTAAGACTGTGATCAAATAACACAAGGAAATCCTCAGAGAAGATTGGTTATATATTAGTGAAGTTGTATTTCTCTTCACTGAAGTTAATGAATATTACTGTAATGATTTTTAAAATAATAGCTTGTGTTCTTTTTTTTTTCTTTTATTATTATAGAGTTTTTAATATTTTATGTAATCTCACTTAAGAAATAAGTAAGTGGTCATTATCTGGTTTGGATTAATCACCTGTTATCACAATTAGGCTGAAACTTTAATAAGATGCCCCTATAATTAAAGAATGCATTGAGTTTCATGACATTAATGTTTTCTTCAGCTTTTTTCATAAAACAAAGTTAGACTTTATTAAATTTAATATTGTCACAATTACAAAAGTGTGAATTAAAATAAAAACTTTATATTTGTGAAGTCATGCAAAACAATAAAAAACTTATCATCTAAAATACTGGGAATAATAATTTGTCAGATTAAGAAAAGACTTCACTTTTATTTTTTATTAATTTACTTAACACTAACATGAGTTTTAGAACAGTACATATTTGAGATTTACACAGTATCCCTATGTGTAGCATTAATGAAAAGATATAAATGCTGTGTTATAAGAAATGCTATGAAATATTTTAAATATCATCAATCTTAAACAACAGTCAATAAATTCAAAATATTGTTTTTATAGAGATTTCAATGTTGAATAGTAATTTAAGATGTTCATCAGGAACAAATTCTGATAATTTACAAGATTATTCTAAACTTTATATGAGATTAAATGAAATAATAATAATAATAATAATAATAATAATAATAATAATAATAATAATAATAATAATAATAATAATAATAATAATAATAATAATAATAATAATAATAATAATAATAATAATAATAATAATAATAATAATAATAATAATATAAGAATATATTAAATAACTATACATCATAGGCTAATATTAAACCTTTAGAAAATATATATCAATGCATTAGTACATAATAATTTGTATTTCATCAATAATCATTATTTTTAAAAACTTACAACAATCTGTTCTGGTTTATTTTAAATATCATTTAGTAGAAACTGCCACTCATTTCTGTTTTATTGCACAATCTCTAAAATGATAAACATAGTATATTTAAGTAATTTTTGGAAGTTCAATGCTTTTTGCGGGCAAACATATTATAATCCAAATTCTATATATATTGTAACATTTATATTGGCAATGCCAATGTTTCATCATTACACTTTTGGAAAATAATATGATATATTCATTTAGTTAATTTTCCTTTTGTCAAAAATAAGTACTTTAAATTTATTATGTAAATAACCCCAAAAGGTTATAAATACAACAAATGTTTTGAGATGTCAATTAAATTGAAAAATATTAATATAAGATAGATTTTTTTCTCTTCACTTTTTTTTGAAGTAGAAAAAAAAAGAGCAAATAAATTATCGAGAAAATAAAAGAAATATATATATAAGAAGTAAAAATTTGTAATTATTATTTTCATTTAAGTAGTGATGGAAATACTCTTTTTACTAAGGCTTGTATAGAAGATGAAATGCTAATTGAAAGTAAATAGCTCATTGGATCCTAATCTAGTGTGATGCCCAATCTATATTTTTTATCAACAAGTTAAATTATTATAGGTAAATGAAACTCTGCAAATGGATTGTCAGAGAAGAAATAAATAAACATCTTGTAGAATTACCCTTAATATTCATTTGATAATGATGAATGGGAGAAAAATATTTTAAAAAAGGACTTTCAAGACAGTAGTAAGATATTCTAAATCCAGAACAACTTTAATGTTTTGGTATGGTTTGTTATTTGTGCATATTCAGGACAAATAAATGAAAAAAGTATTAAACTTTCAAAAACCAAAAGCATAAAAACTATTTTGTCAAAAACTATATCATTACATTTTTATTCATGTAAAAACTATAAAAATATAATATTTGAATTATTTATAGCATGGTAATAATAAAGAAAATAAAATTATTTTCAGAAAAGTGATCTAGCAATAAATGATAACTTATTTTTATGAGTGAAATTATCATGTAAATTATCTATTTATTGATTTATTATTTTATTTTATTATTAATAAATTATTTCCTTATTTACAAACTTACTAATTATTATTCCATGCATTTATTAAAGCAAGGATAGAATAAAATATTTTGCTATTTTATAAAACACACTAATTAATTATATGGAATTAGCATATCACTATAATATTTTTATCCTATACATAACATTTGCTAATAAGATGTATATAATTAATGCCACACACTGCCTGTAGAATAATCGTTATAGCTCTGAGAACATGCTCTTTGATATATAATGTTTGGAATAGATGATAGCAAAAACAAATGGATATTTATGTGAAGAATCAGTTTTAGTGAATTAACTATTAGTCTCATATTATTTTACTTGTACATTTTGTTACTTCTGCTTCTATTGACCAGAGTTACCATTATAATATATATATATATAAAGATGAGGTTACCTTGACAGCAGTGAGAAATATTGATTGTGAATGTTTAGGGTTTATTGGTTGGTTTCTAATATATATATATATATATATATATATATATATATATATATATATATATCATATATATATATATATATATATATATATATCTGATATGATTTTAATTAATAAATACTATGCAATGTAATGACAAATATAGACCAATCTTTTTATATTATATGATTCATGTTTTAGCTAATGAATATATCTTCATTAGATGTGCTAAAAATTTGAACATTTATAAAGCATATCAGAATAGCAATATTGGTTTGAATATTACCATTTTTATGATCTATTTAAGGTGTGGATTTTATAAACATACATTCTTAAATAAATGTAAAGATCATTTTGGCACATTAAAGACATAATAAGAAGATAGATACAGATACACACAAATAACACATATATTATAAAACTAATCAAATTATTATGAAATAATTCCTCATATATAAGCAATTTAATGAAAAAGAAAAAATACAAAAGAATGATACAATTGTAATCTCTGTGTACATAGATATATACTCATCATCATCATTTTCAACCAACTCTAAGTTCATTCTACTTCAATATTTAATATCTCTTTTCCATATAATTCAAACAGACTTCTTAATTTCATCCATCCATCTCACATTTTTCAATGTTTTTTTTACAATCTCTTATAATCCAGTTTAAAATTTCAACTGCCCAACTAATATCTCTTCTAGATATGTGTCAAGTCCAACTCTAATTCAGTTTTTTAATTATTTCAATGATGTCAGAAACACTTGTTTGATATTCCATTCATGTATTTCATTTTTGATTAATTCTTGTTACTCCTAACGTGCATCTGTCTGTACATTGTTGAATGATATAAAGTCTCTGTATTGCTCTTCTGATAAGGGTTCAAATTTCGAATTCAATCAAATTTAATTCATCCATTGTTTCCCTCTGTATTAATAATCTTGCCATGGTAATTGTAGATGTTAACTTCATTTAATTCATCATTATCAATTTTTATTTTCATCTTTTGAGAAAATCCATTAAACATTATTTTAGTCTTTTTAACATTTACCTTTAGTCCTACTTTCTTACTTTCATCTGATAACTCTTGAAACATTTCATATAGCTTTAGAGATTATTTGCAAAAACAGTTATATCTGTAAAATCAAGGTGATGACTTAAATAATTTTGATTGACTTTTACCCTCTTAGTTATGCTCTTTAAGCCACAAACTATTTTTTGCAAAACTGCTGTAAAAAGATTTGAAGGTATTATTTCACCCTGTGCTGTTGTATTTTTATAAATACTCTTCAGAATATAACAATATGCTGGATTTACACCTTTTGATCTGATGCTTTAATCATTAAAATAGTGCTTATAGAATCAAATACCTTTTCATAATATACAAATCCAAAGCACATTGGTGACTCATATCCATTGATCCTTTCTATAATTTCTCTTAATACTTGAATATAATTTATTGTGCTAAAATTACATTTAAATTCAGCTTATAATTCTGTTTGATTAAAATTCAAAATTCACTGTAGATGAATTGTAATTATCTTGGTAAAAATTTAATATAGAAATAATTAAAAACTGATCAGTCTGTAATTTATAATATCTTATCATATTTTATAAATATTAATAATAAGACTCCATTCTTTCAATCATCTGATATATCTTTATCATTTAGAGATTTAGTATATAGCTTTGCCCCCCCCCCCAAAAAAAAAGATTTATTTATTTGCTTGTTTTGTGATATTGATTATAATTTCAATTTCATCATCAGCCTTTTCTTTTATCATAGATTTAATTGCATGCCTTACATCTTTATTTAAAATCTTGGGTAATTTAGAAGATATAGTAGTTGTAAAAAATACTTTTCCTTGTTTTTCATTACTATATAATTCTTGATAGAACTCCTCTACACATTTAATAATGTCATCTTTCTTTTTAGTAATAGTTTTAACTATTTTTCTTAGTGCATAAATAGGTTTCCTACCAATACCAAGATACTGTTTTACACTCTTGAGACTTTTATTTTATTCTTAAAGATTTCCTTGCCAATTCATAATTATATATTTTTATATCATTATCAACTATTTTTGCATCATTATATAAAATTCTAGACATTCAATACTTTTTAATGCATCATTTTTATGTATTTTTATATTACTTCTTGTCTCAGTTGAAATTTTACTGGCCAATTGCTATTTTTTATACCAGCTTTCTGTTGCAGTTTATAAAAATGTATTACTTATCTTTCTATTGATTTTGTTCAAACCTGAATCATTCAAAATATGTTCATATTTGAAAGTGATATGCAAGTTCTAATTTACATTAATTGGAATGTTTCTGAATATTAGTAATATCAACTTAAAAAACTGTTTTTCTTAATAATTTTTATCTCTCTCTAGTTTTGCATTAATATGTATCTTGCATTTCACTAATCAATAATTACGCCCCATGTTTAATTTATTAAAAATATGAAAACCTTGATATACATATTTTCTTTTAGTTAAAATATAATCAAACTCTGTTGAACCCTTATTTGGATCATTTCCATGTCCATTTTCATTTAGCATTTTTTTCAAAAAAGAATCCTTAATATATATTTTTTTTTTTCTGCAAATTCCAAAATGTATTCTTTCATTTCTAACATCGTGACCAAATTTATCTACAGTACTTTCATCTTTCAATCATTTACCATTTATAGTAACAAAATCATTCATGACAATTTTAAAATGTTGTGTGGTCTGACTAAAGGTCCTTTGTAGATCAATATAAAAAATCCTCTACTTTTTCATCATGATAAGAATTTGTTGGAGCAATTACTTCTATTTGTTATCTACCATTAGGTTGAATAACTAATCTTGCTACTGTCTTTTCAGATTAGTACTTAATTATATATATATATATATATATATATATAATTATATATAATATATATATATATATATATATATATATCATTACATAAATTTAATCAAGTTATGTATGTCTTCAAATTGTGATGATGATGGTTTATTAATATTAATTGTAAGAGAATTTGTAATTTTATTTCACTGTAAATCAAAACCTATTTACATAATTTCTGTTTTAATAAAATAAATATTTGCATTATTTTATAAAGTATCAGTAAATTTATGCCTTTTTTTTTTACAATGAATTATGTTAAGATGCATTATCAAGAATAACATGTAAAAGAAATGCAAGTTAATGGTATTTTCATTCCAAAAATGATTTTCCATTACTATTTTTAAAAAGGACATCTCTTTTTTCAGCTCTGAGTTAAATAAATCATTCAGAAATATAACAATTATTAACAAAAATATTTTTGATGTTTGATGTGTAATCAATACTTAATCAAAGCTATAACTGAATGATGGGATTAAAGATATGTTTTCCCATTACATAAATGAAATATAGGCATAATAATCATTGGTTAGTTTTTGTTGTTTATATATATTATACTAATTGTATTTTAATAAAAAAAAATATTAAATTTTCACAAACATAATGTGGACATAAAATCCAATAACATCTAAAAATGGCAATGTAAATGTTAATAGATGGTTAAATGAAGATAAATTTGACATTTGGTTAAAAAAAACTTTTTTTTCATGTAAAGATTTCTTTTCCAAGATTGGAGCTATTAATGCCATGCTTAATTGAAAGTTGAAATGATAGAATGATGGTTAAACAAAACAATTTTAATATGTATATAATTGCAAAAAAATAAAGTCATATATTGTATGACCTAATTTAACAAGCTTTGTATTACAAATGTTATCTAATGACTTTGCCAATAAAAAAAGCTTATTTAAAAAAGGCTTAAGAACTATTGGCAAGCTCATTAGATAATATTTATATATATGGCTAAAACCAAAAATATCAATTCAAGCATGTCTCTAAAAACATGGCAGAAAAACTGTAGTGAGAAAAGTTTATCACATAAGGTTATCAATAGGTGTAATACAATATGTATCATTATAACTAAGTATGTCTTAACTAAGAATTGTGTTAATTTGTTGTTTTTAACCATTTATTAATCAATATAAGTATGTTTTTTTTTCTTTTGGTAACATTACTTTTACATGCTAATGCATGCTGCATGCAGGGCGAACTGCAGGAAGATTGGCATTTATCCACTCCAAATACTAATCAGAATTGTTTTAAATATGGTTCAATAACAATGGTAATGATGAGATAAGTAATGTGTAAAAGAAATTTAAAAAGTAATTCGATACAATTTTAATATATATATATAATAATGAACACAGAATGCAATTCTGGATAAGACAAAGGAGAATAGAAAATATTGAAGGATATTATGATTTAGAAATAAAGGATGTATAATATATATACATGTTATAATCAATATTGATATTTTATTTAAAAAAAGAATAAAAACAGTTTTTAATGGAATAATAAAGATTTAGAATTAGCATTACAAACAAAGTTGCACATGCATTGATTAATATATTATGCAAGAGTTTAATAATGATGGAATTGCAAGTACATTTTACAAGAGAAAAAATAAAATTTAAATATTGAACTATAGACAGATTACGATAAATCTATACTCCTTAATTTCATGGACTTTGTGAATTTATAATTTTTTCAGAATTCAACAATAAATAAAGTTTTTTTTTTTTCATTGTAAATCCAAATTCTGCTAAAATTAAAAAAAAAAAACATTAATGTTACTATTAGTATAAGTTTACTTAATTATTAACAATATAATCCTTTAAAATAAAAAGTTTGACTTATATCAACATAAAGTATTTATATAGCAGAAATGAAAACATTAATTCAGAACAATGCTTTGTAATTTTATCTGAATAATATAAGTTTTTGAATTAGTGATGTTTAGTTTAATAGTTTTCTATACGTATTAATAAGTTGAAGGGATATTTTTAAAAAAAAAAAATATTATAGGTGATTCTTTTAAAAAATAAATAAACACTTAAAAAAAGATAGTACTATTTAATATGTTGAACCATTCAATTATAAATTGATATACGATTTAGTTAAAAAGATAATATTAATAATGTTACAAGTAAACTTTTCACATTTAATTTTAAAATCTACATTAACATTATATACAATTATATGCTTGAACATTGTATGTTAATAAGTGCAAATTAAAAATTACATATAAAACAGAAATATGAGTGCATGCATTACATTTTTTGTCATACAATATCAAATTTCGATTTTAAATATCATGCACAGAAATTCTCTCTTTCAGATAATAAGAATTTTGAATGCAGTAAGCTACTAAATTGTCAGTTTGATAGTAGTTTCATTTAAATACCTTTTTACTCTGGAATGCAATGGACCTTTTCTACAAAGATTTGCTGTAATGATCATCATCACTTTGTATACAAATGATTTTATTTATAATTGGTTATTTTTACAACAATTTTTTAAAAAATGTTCATATCTTTTTCAAAAAACACCCACCCTGCTTTTAAGTGACGCCCATTTTGTAAGACTGATGACATCATAGGATAATAATTTCATTAAAGTTATATCAACCAAAGATAATCAAGGGACATTCATGCTAAAAATGTAAAGTACAGAGTTTACTCATTATACAATTCTGTTTTGATTATAGAATTAAGATATAATTTATGTACTTATTCAACTTTTACTCACTATTATTAAAAGATAATTAGAGACTTTATTTATGATATATCTAAAGTAAAGAATTTTTCATCATTAAAATCTACAAAAGCAAAATAGAAGTTTCATTCAGTACAATGCAACAATGCTTAATCAAAATATAGTTTTATTATATATAGTAACAGAGACAATTAATAATAAATTTTAAAATGTATACATTAGATAAATATATTAAATCAATTTTGGATTAAAATTATTAGGAATGTTATTTTGTATGCTACTAAAATACAATTATAATGACCATCTTTTGCAATTATAATGAATATATTATGCAGTTACAAATATTGTTAAGCATAAATTCAAAATATCATTTATTTGCTCAATTTTAAATCAATAATCTCATAATTTGTTTTGGACAAATTCGAGTTTTTATCATAAAAATAAAAACAACAATGTCACTTCCGCTTTTGGCAGCCATCTTTGCAACTCGTCTTAAAAAAAAGCGTCCCTTAGCGATTCAGTTTCAGGAAGACAGGGACGAATGTCCCCTTACCTTTACATTTTTTATTCAAGGTAAGTCGGTTTTAATCATTATATTGTAATGGAAGTTTAAGACACCATTACAAAAAAATTATAGTTTTATAGAGGTGAAGAAAATAAAATAAATTTTTATATAAGATTTCGTTTGTAAAACTTGATTAAAAGTTTTTTAATGCTTATACAAATATATATGTATGTGCCTGGGAATTATATTTTAATACCACAGTTATATTTGGTTTTTAATTTTGATTTAAAAAAAAGGAAAACTAAGATTACTTTTTTTGTTAAATTTATGTAAAAGTAAAGTGTACAAATAGATTGCTTTACAGATTTGGGATTTATATTGATAAGAATAATTAAAAAAGAAAGAAAACAAAAAGAAAAAAATTTTTCATTAGTTAATTCCTAAATCTGTAAAGGGCAATTTATTTCGTTAATTAGATAACTATTGTTATCTAGATAGAGAATTTTTAAATTTTGATTAAAAATAAAAAGTTTGGTAATTGGTTTAAGAGATATGATTCAGATATAACAGGCTGAATCAGACCATTGGATTATCTTTGACTAGCTTTCAATACTTGCATGGGCTAGTATACTTGCACCAGCGCAAAGAGACAGACACCAACTCTGACAGGAGAATTGCACAAACTCTAGGACACTTCCACCAACTCCGAGAGATATTTGCACTAACTATTCCTGCATATTCTGAAAGCTGATCCAGTAATTATTCTACCTAGAATGAACATTAAACCTACAGCAAGAATATTTTCTTTACCATGATGTGCTATGCTTCTCGCCAGGACAGGTTCGGATGTCCTGTGTCTCCATTAACTGCCTACAATGCCATAAGAACCGGCTCCAAAGAAACCACTAACCAACTCACCCAAACCTACCGTCAGCGAATCCAGAGCAACGGACTATACTTAAGAAGTCTAGTGCACTAGCATTTAAATAAATTATAAAGGTACCTTACAGTTTTGCAATTTAAATAATGTTGTCTTATATGTGTTTCCTTTTTTTTTTAAAAATATAAATGTTTTTCACGTTGTATCTTATGTAATTCGATTTCTTTGTGCTTGATATTTTTTTTCTTTTTTTTTTAACGAGTGCTAGTTTCAAACCTATTACTGTCCATCCTATTTAAGTCTCAGTAAGTAAGATAGTAGTTTATTTTAATCTCACATTCCTTTTATTATAGAACGCATGTCTGGATATTACAGACTATTTTAATTGATTTCTGGCTCGTGACCCATTTTGTTATTAGTTCTACTTATGTCATGAAACTCTAATTATTTATAATAGATGATTATGAAATATAATCATTTTTAGTGTTATTTTTTCAAGCTTCCAATTTGCTTATTAGGGGCACGTACGATCGTTTTAACCCTCTCAATAGGTAGATCGTGAACTCCTAGCCTGTCTCACTCAGAGGGAGGTCAATCTATTGAAAGTAATAACTTTCAACACTCTTTTATTATTATTAATGTTTTGGAAGCTACCTTCGCATTCCTTCGGTTTCGACATAAGCTTACATAAATCTCAAATACGGAGATTCAGCCTTTTCCTAACTATGGGTTATGAGCAGGAAGCTAACCTCTCTTGTCTTGCGTGAGATCACTGTCTACTTACTAATACTTCTGTTACTATCAGTATTTTGCACTCTTTCATGCACAGGAAATCGCTTTCAAAGCCATATAAATATTTTAGTTTAATCATGACGAATGTACGTGTAGTACATATTTTAAATGTGCTTTAAAGATTATTATTTAGATTTATGTTTATTTAATCATACTCATAATAAAATTATTTATTTATTCATTTACCGAGTTGATTTTGTTTTCTGTTGCTACCTTTCCAACTCACTGAACAAAACATAGATCTCATTTGCTTGATTGAGCTACTCCGGTGCATTCGATTCGCATATCCTGTAACCCCTTAAAAATAAATGTCTAGTTACACATTTCTGACTAGTGGCACCCTGGCGGTCAGTATATGTGAGTCTAAAGCTTTTGTCTGGTATAATATATTATAGAAATTATTAATATAATCGATAACTTTCAAGATAATGTCAGCTCCGATCTCAGCATTCAATCTAACAATGCAGTCATCGGTCGTAAATTTTATAGCCTTAGATCTAATCTAAATGCATCTAAACTAACTTCTACAATGTATAAAAACCCACAAACCAATAAATCAAAAGAAAACATCATCGCAAATATCAACAAAAGTTTAGAAAATATTCAACTTACCCCTAATATAAACAATAGCATAAATATCTCATCAAGCGAAACTATTGAAATCCTTAAAAATACAAGCAAAAACCAATCATCTCCTCTCCGCAGACTTTACGCACCCTCAGAAGACTCTAATGAGCAATTTCCTTTGCCCAATAATTCCCTGAAAACCATATCTGAAAATAATAGACAAAATTACCAACAAGATGATTTCGGCGAAATTTTTAAAGTTAAAACTTTTCCACCAGAGGTCGACAAAACCAGTGCTGTGACATTACAGTTTGTCAACAGTAAATTTAAAAATCAAAAAGAAGAAATAAATTTTAAAACTGATAAATCTCATTCCAAAACAAACAAAGATTATAGCACAGAACAATCCATTGCTACATCAGCCAACTTACAATCTAAACCAATTTCCTCAATACCAATATTGAAAAATTCCTCTACGTACGCAAATATCGTAAGGTCTAAAAATTCTGAGAGCATCTCCGAAAATATTAAGGCCGATAATTTCAATGAACTATATTTGAATATCTCAGAATTAGACATAGAACAAGAATCAAACACTCTGGAAAATGTCTCATTTAATATAAATGACCTTAATGACGACATGTACCTTAAAATAAATAACGATTTCAACAAAACGATTCCTAACACTCTATATAAATCGTTTGCAAACTACTACAGCGATAAGTCGTTAATCTTAGCCATAACAAATCAACAATGTGCTTTATATAAGTTCCCTCTAGAACAACTATACAGTCTAATCAATCAAAAGCAATTAGGCAGAGGCATTCACATGATCCTTAATCATCCCAATGACCGCTATGTTATCGTTGAGTTTAAAACGTGGGCGGACCATATGAACTTTAAAAATAACTACAGATCTTTAGGAAATTATATACTATGCTCCATAGATATGAACCATCCAGTTACACTATCCGGCAGAATTCAAAACTGCCTTGCCCACTTGAAAGAACAAGAACTACAAGACATCCTTATTAATTATGGTTCAGTTAGCAAATTTAAACACCTATTAAACCCTCACTTCGAAGAACAAATCCTGTCCAATACAGTTATCTTCACACTTACATTAAAGAAAAACATTAAGATACCCACTGACATACCCACCATTATTACTGCAAGAGGCTCTCCTATGGTTTTGACATTCAGGGGAGTACAGCCACAATGTTTCTTCTGCCTTCAAAGAACACACCTCATTAAAGATTGTGCAGCAAGAATTTGCACACACTGTGGTATTAAAAAGAATAAAGTTCACAGATGTCCTGGTAGACCTATTAACAAGGCTATCACATCCTTAAATAGACAATCACCACATGGGCCTAATTCAAACAGCAACCTCACAAACCCAGACAATCTGATTCAAATAAATCCTCCAACAAACCCTTTCACATCCAAACCTATCTTTCAAAATGAAAATATTCAAGAAAGAACAAATGCCAACCTCTACACTAATAGTAGTGAATCAGAGAACCAAGCAATAACATATACTGCTCCTAAACCAATCACTCAAACCAATAATACTCAAGATCATACATATGATACATATTATACTAATCCCCGAGAAACAATATTAGGTCAAACTCTTTCCACAAAAGAAGACAATATGACCAAACCATCTGAGAGCAAGGAAAACCCAGGCGATGAAGAAAATACACTTAATAAATTTCAAAACAATTCATCCATAACAACTCCCACCCAGCTTAAAACCTTTGATACATCATCATTCGTGACAGCTAAGTCTAGCAAACCTAAACAAAGTGATCCACAAACTGTCCTCAATTCTTCAACTCCTGCAATAATTAACCATCCAGATGAAAAGACTTATCAAACACTTAACCCGAAAGTCAGCATAATTAATGTTTCACAACAGTTACAGCAAACCGAAAATGACTCAGGTCTAAAATTTAAACCAAATTCTTATAACAATAAAAAAACACTTTTATCAAAAGAACAGGAAAAAGAAAACAACACTATTAAACTTCAAAACCCTCAAAAAACTGACACAACAAATACCCAAAATACAAATAAGAAAATTAAAAGAAAATCAATTCGCTCAGATAAATCAAGCTCTGATGATGACAGCTCCCATCCGATACATTACTCACCACCACCCTCTAACAAACAAATTTCAGATATATCCAGCACAAAGCTTCACAAATCCATAGAAAAAAGAGGAAAACCATGGATCCTACAACCATCGATACCATTGATCCATCTGACGAATCTCAGACAGATTACACTACTTCATCAGACACCGAAGACTTCATGGATGCATTTCCTCAACCAACAAATATATCACCAATCCATCCACAAGTTCAATCACAAGATTCTGATTGCCAAACAACATCAGACCTCATTAACATGGAGATGTCCCACATTGACTTGGTACACTTTGCTGAGGATGGTTTGGATTAATCTATCATGTTCTGCAAAATTGCTGGCATTAACATTCGCGGCATCAACTCAATTGATAGAGTTCTAGCTATTAAAAACTGGCTCTCGCTCTGCTCCCCTCATATACTTCTTATGGGTGAAACTAAATATCACCATAAGACTGATCATAAAATACTATCTCTTCTCTCAGCTCTTGGATTTACTAGATTTTCCATAGGCCATTCTGCTTCAGGTGGAGTCGGTATTCTTCTCAGCAAGTCAACACCACCAAACAGTTTTAGCATTCTATTCCTAGATGCCAATATTATTATCATAGAAATAGACTATTGGGGTTATCCAATCATCATAGCTTATATATATACAGCCAAAGACACCTCTCAATATCTAAAAATAATCCATATCCTAAATGCCATCAACGCTAACAGAACCTCCCCTACTATTCTTCTGGGAGACTTTAACACCACATACAATGACTTCAACAAGAGATTTTTGCATCTAATAAATCGCAGATTAATGTGTGGAGAGGGCTTCTTCCCTCCCGAAGCCTACTCTTTCTATACTAAAACTAAAAAGTCCCTGATTGATTTGGTTTACTACACCCCAGACCTCCATTTCAACCTTGATGCAGCCTTGACCCCTGTTGCTTTCTCTGATCATATGGCTCTAATCTTACAACTTACACCTATTTCAATCCCTACACCTATTGATGGACCTGGTAAAACCATGCACATGATCACCCAATCAAATATGACCGAAGCGATAGTGTCTGAGGCATACATCCTTTTCCAGAAAATAAACATCCTTTCCCTTCCTGCTGAGGAGGGCTGGTTTTCCTTCATCGGAATACTACAGTCCATATTAAATCACCACACCAGGAAAATCAAAGGACCTAATGGCCTTCTAAATGACCTAACAGACATTAATATACAACTTCAAGCATCACAGCAAAATTTCACAAATACAGAAAAAATTATCTTCCTTAAAAATCTCTACAAAATCAAGCAAAAGTCCCTTGCAGAATATATATCCATCAGAAGAGCCAAATGTTTCTTAGCACAACAACACTGCTGGATGAGAGACTACCTCAGATGGGCACTGGGATACAATAAAAAACAAATCACTCCCTTATCCATTAATACTAATGGAACCAATCTCATTGGCTTTCCAATGATGCAGCACATCAGCAAACAATTCTGCCAATTAATGCAAAAAGATGGAGCTCCTCCTATAAACAGCTGGTTGGATGCTGGTGACCCTGGCGAACATGGCATCACAGAAATCCAAATCAAAAAGAAGATAACATCTCTCCCTGATGGCATTCATCCTGGCCTTCATGGCATCCCAAATTTCCTTCTCAAACACCTCAGTCAATTCACTGTGCCAATTATTAAAAAAATGATTGATCACCTAGCCTCCGGCAACAGAAACATAACAGATCTTTACCCAGTGGCACTCGTGCCTTTTATTAAAAAAGAAAAACCACTAAACGACATTAACAGTATCCGGCCAATTTCCATGACCCCATTACTTATTAAGATAATTGAGTCAGTCATTAAAGATCAAATCCAAACTCAAATTCTTAGCCATATCTCATCAAACCAATACGGAAAAAAGGGATCATCAACCTCGCATGCCATGTCCAATGTAACTGCACTCTTCAATTACATCAGAGTTCATCGTAAATCAAAACCTATTGCTGTCCAGCTGGATGTTGTGGCAGCATTTGATTCAGTCCAGATAAACATCCTCCTGGATATTCTGTTGGAATGCGACATTCCAGCTGGGATTGTTCAGATGGTCAGCAATCTGCTCAACAACAGAGAGATTTTTCTCTCTCTTGATGGCAAGATCACACCAGGCTTCAAGCCATACAAGTCGATCCCTCAAGGATCTCCACTCAGTGCCCTTTTCTTCACAGCATACATCAACCCTCTTCTGACGGATATAGAAAAAAACCTCCCTGGAATATTCCTTCCCTCTCTCAATAAAAACTTCAATGTATTTGCATATATAGATGACATCATGGTTGTGCTTCCCACCATTAAATACCTTACCCATCTCATGAACATCTTAAACAGAAATACAGTGAAACTTGGCCTACAAATAAATTTTAACAAATCTTCCATCTGGAAGATAATGTCTGGTAAACAAATTAACTCTCCCTTTTCTGCAAAACCCCAAAGATACCTAGGTTTCCCAATCTTCAAAACTCCAACTGCAATGGCAAGAGAGATTCAAGATGCAATCCTTCAATCAACTGAAGCCATCACCACTTCACTCTCTAGAGTATACCTTTCATTATATGGAAAGGTTGGCCTCCTCAACATGATCATAATGCCAAAAATTTCATATTATCTTCCATTCGTAAAAATGTCTAAACAGTTTCAAAATAAAATTAACCGATTATGCACCAAACTTCTCTGGAGAGGAAGAACAGTTGCTATTAGCTTGCGAGGTATCCAACGACCATGCAGGTTCAATGGACTGTCATTCCACTCAATACAAGCAATCATTTTACAGAAAACCCACAACACTCTACATAATCTGACCCTCTCCTGCGGATACTCCAACATTATTAAAAAAATTACACCGACAGATCATCCTCCGCCCTCTTCCAGTTCATGGATAGCATCCCTAATAGACCACCTACAACTCTATAACCCGATTATGCCCTTTAACCTTAACCAAAAAATCACCTTATGGGAAGCATACAATATAATCAACTATAATCAACAACCCATTAAAACCAGCCTAAAAGTAACCAACCAAAGACTCATTACTCACTTCAAAAGATGGAGTCTGGAACCCAAATTCCTTGACTTCATCATTAAAATAAATCTTAATGCGCTTCCCATGAATTGGTTTCTTTATCATCGAAGAGGTTTTACCAGCATTGACCCTATATGTGGTCTGTGTGCTCATGAAGATGAAACCATAGACCATATTATACACCGGTGCCCAAGACTTAAAACACTGAAAGATATAATTATAATCAATTCCAACATAAGACCTGATATGATTTTCTCACTTGAAAATGCCATTCATAATGGATTTTTTTCAATAATAAGGCTTTCTACCTTTGTCCTTTATTCCATATGGATAGTGAGATGCAAAACTCTCATGGAATTACCCCCACCACAAATCATACCATTGTTTTATCAAACGCTCAAAAAAATCAAGAAACGTGACCAGCTCCTTGCCCCCAATAAAGTCTTTGATGACACCTGGTCTTTAACTGCTCTGTCCTTTTCCTGATTATCAACTCCCACCTACCCAGCATTATAGAATAGCCAAGAAAATATTCATCATATTAAAAATGCTAATACCATTAAACAAGTTCTTAGAATCTCTTCAATATACCTAACCACATAAGAGTATAACAATTGTGCTCTCATAACATAATCTAGCCAGATGACAAATAGAACATTATATAATCATATTATTGTACAACTTATTCATTTATTTATCCTTTATTAGTATGTAATCACTATTTATTGTTAATAAAATTTTTGTTGAAATGAACAATGTAGTATCAGCAAAAAATAATAATAATCACATTATTAAAACAATAAGCAACTGTATATTACATTTCTTTATCCAATTTTTATTTAATTTCAATTGGATTTATGTAAAATAATTAAATTCATGAACTGATACTTTAAAAAGAAAAACAAATAAGAACATTACAAAATAAAATGAACATTTTATTACTTAGATGTTACAGAAATAAAGAAACTTTGATGGAACTAAAGTGCATGGAAAATAAATTTTAAAATGTATATTGCATTATTTTTTCTATATGCTTGATTTTAATTTAACAAATTGTGATTCAGATAAAATAATTCTCTGGTTACATAAATAGTAAATTGTTAACTATTTTAAAAACAATAAAAATATAGTTACTGAAGTGTTTATGCAGTACATTCATCCAAAGTGTAGTTCTTTTTTTTTATTATTAATTATTAACCTCAGTAAATTGTTTATTAATTAATTAACTTTTTTTTTAAAATTTCAAACTTTATTTTTTTGAGATTTAATATATTTTAAATTTAAAATAACAATTTTTTTTATAGAAACTCATTACAATTGCTTATTTTTTATGTAAAAATTTTATGTGGCATTTTGGAGCACCAATAGAGCTCACTATCCAAGGTAAAAAATAATCTAGTTTTAGTTTTGTTCTCTTTTTTTTTATTTTGTTGCAAGTAATTCAAATAGTCATACCAAGTACAACATGATGAAAAACTGTCTCATATAATTTAATTGTACAAAACAACATATACAAAATCACAAGAAGTTATTAACAATTAAGGTAAATTTGTCACAGGGAACAGTTAAGATAAAAATATTTAAAGTGAAATAAATAGTTCATTTTTCTTGTAGATTTATATAAAACATATGTTTAATACAATACTTTGAACATAAGTATTAATTTAATATTATGTCTATGTCATAATACAGTGGTGGGAAACCTTTTTACATTTGTGACTCCACAGTTGGACTAAAATTTTACATAACCCTTTATATGTGTTATCTTCCTATTATAAGCATATAAGGGTAGAATGATAAAAGTTGTTTTACCTCATATATATATTGTATAAATGATGTTTTACCTCATATATATATTGTATAAATGATTTAATATAAGATCTTTGTAATTCAAACCTAACTCAAAAACTTTGCATGCATGTGCAATAGTGCCTATATTATTTTAAAAGTATAAGATCTTTGAAAAAACTGCATATTAACAAAAAATGAATAATAATACCTCATTTTTAGTAGATCTGTAGACATTCAAGAACATAGTACCATGTATCAATATAAGAAGGAACAAAACCCTGAAAGCGAACAAGAGAAATGAGAGCAATATAAGTGAAGTGCCATAATAATGTGCTATTTATACAAAGTAAATTAGATTATAAAAAAGGAACTGTTTAAACACAAAAGTGCTCAGACACCAATAATGAGTTGAGAAGTTTTCATTTATTTTTAATAGGGTTTAGGTTTTTATTTTTTCAATTAAAAAAATATTATCCAACATTAGAACTTCTCTAAATTTTCACAACTCCCAACAATTTTTCTGAGATTGTTGAGGGATTTTGACTCGCAGATTAAACACCATTGTCATAATATAAGATCATAAAAATGGATATATAAAATAATGTGTTATTGGTAGTGGCACATGCTGTTTGTATAATTGTTGAGGATTGGTTTAAAAACTAATTGTTTTCCCTAATCTGGTATTCATTGGTTACATTTTAAATATAAAATGGTAACATTAAATCTAATTTTAATTATCAGAATTTGATTTGCATATGATGAAAGCTAATAGTGAGTGTCTGTATTGAATATATTCTGTATAAGCACTTCATTTTTATACTTATATGTGTAAAAAGCTTTCAAAAAGTCTACAAAGACAAAAACAAGAAACTATTAATCACAAGGCTTAACAACTGTTATATGATTTTGCATGTATATTTTTCTATTTACCCAAAATAGCAAAATATTTGTTAGCCATTATTGGATGACTACATAAGTCGATTATGAGAAAGATAAATCAATCAATTGTATTACATCCCATGGACAGATCCATGAAGTAGTAAAATCATCAATTTATCAATTTCTCACTCTATTCTCTTTATTGCTAAGTTCTATAATTCGATATAACTCTTCCCATCTCTTATATCACCAATCAATATCAATCATTTTGTTCTTTTACTTCCTTCCACTCACAATTCCCTCTAAAACATCTTTTATTAAACTATATTTTCTTCTTAATATATATCCATTATCTCTAATTTTTTCAATCACTCTTTTTTTTCAGTTACTCTTTTCAAAACTTCATTTGTTATTTTATTCATCCAGCTGATTTTTTCCCCATTCTTCTCAATATCAGCACCTCAAAGGCTTCTAATCTGATATTTCTAATATATATTTGAAAAATAATCTGGATAAATTTCATCATACACGCACATACACAGACACACACACACATATATAAAGAGAAAGATAGAAATAAACACAGGATTACATTTTATAAAACAAAATTTTATTTTGGTAAGCGTAATATGATTTTGGATAAAATATCATATTTGTGACTAATTCAAATGTAAACAAAGATAAATATGAATATAAACCTCCGTGTTGAAATCATATTGAGTTTATCATATAAAAATGTTACACCATAAGGAAACAATCTCTACTATTTATTTATTATATACTTTTCTAGCATATATATATGTGTGTATAATAAGTAACTAATTAAAATCTTTTATAATTATTTATTTCCTTGTTTTATTTTGTATTATTTTCTAGCACCTCATTTTTATCGTCAAATTGGAATGTGTCTAATATGTCTTTTTCCTGCTACAGTCCAGAAAGTTATTTTTCAAATCCACATCTAATTGTATACATAGTTCAACTTTACTTCGGGATATTTTTTTTAAGAAAATGAGATTTTAAAATATTTATTGTTTTGTATTTCCAAATATATTTTTATTTTATACAACCATTAATTTATGAATCATAATTTATATAACTTTTATAAAATATGGATTAAATTGTGCTGAATCCTTTAAAATTATATATATATATACCTTTTTTTTTTGTAAATTACATACACATAAACTTTAACTACTGCAGTTTTATTTAAATTTTGGTAGCAGAGCAGACAAACGATTTCTAAATATTTTTATCTATTTATCCAAATTAGTTTATTTTCCTGTTTTAAATTAGTTGATATCAAAAATATGGAATAATAAAAATCAAATACCAACTGCAAAAAAAAAAAAGGGAAAAAGTAAATACATTATATAATATAGTCATATCAAATCCTTCCTGTATTGTGTAAGTAGCTTTAAGATAAGATTATACCATCCTAATATATTACGTTTTTAGGTTGTTTTTTTAATAATATTGTAATATTTTTATTATTTTTTAGTATGTTTATACTTGGCAGCAGTAGGTTAATAACACAAAATCTGAAGGGCTAAAAATAAAATAAACTGAAAAAAAAAATAGAATAAAAATTTGAAGCAATACTAAAACAATTCTTATAAAAAAAAGCAATTTTTATCTATATATTTTATCAAAAAATCTTAAAGGAACTATTTAGGAACATTTTTGCATTTCTTTAAAAGTGATTAATAGTAATAATAAAAAGTCAGGTGTCACATGACTTATATATATCTTGCAATTACCAATATGTAAACTTAAGAGCATGCTAACGCTCTAAACAAGCTTTTTTTTTTTTTTATTATGATAAATGCTACTACAAGAGAAGGCACTCAAATCATCTTTATCTTAGATTATTAAATCAGGGTTCAACTTACATTCTACATTTTCATATATGTACTCTTCAATTTGAAAGGAATTTTTGACAAATTTAACTATTTTTTTCCATATTTATTATATAACTATTTTTTAAATAACTAAAATAATGAAAATATTTTAATGACAATGAAATTATCATATGAAATGTATTGATAAAAAACTGACATTTCTCTTTACTAAAAAATGGTAATATATGTATATATGTTTCTTACATTAAAATTATATTTATAATATTAAATTATATTTTTTAAATTATACTTTTTATATTAACAAAATCATTTTTAAAACTAAAAAAAATAACAATAAAAATAAAAACTTACTATTTTTCTCAGATTATAGTATAGATAATAGTCACCAAATTTCTTATGTTGGCTTTTTAGAATTTCTTATCTTTTAATTATTCCTACTACCTAGGAACAAAAATAATATTGACTCATTAAATTAAAATGGAGGTATTTTATGCAAAATTATGTTAAAAATTCCCAACTTAGCTGGTTCAATACTGCAACATATTAATATGTGACAAACCAGACAATTATCACAGCACAGTGTATTAATGTAATAAAATGATTAAATTTATAAAATTATAATTGAAGGAATTGTAACTATTTTTGTTGGATACTTCAAGTGTTGAATTAATGTACTACCTTTAATTTACTAGTATAAATAAAATAAACTTGAATCATTAAAAAAATTAATGAGCAAAATTGATTGACCTTAATTATATAATGCAATGGACAGTGATGCATTACTTAACTAAAAGCTCATTAATGTGGAATTTAGTGTTAATGTCTTAAAAATTTCTAATTTTAAGCTAGTAATGAAAAAAAACAATCTCTTAAAGTATAGAATTGTGCCTTCTGCAAAAGAAAAGAGACTACTGCCTATTATTTTATTAATATACATTGTTAATGTTTATGTTGTAAAGAATTAAAATAAATAGTAATATGAATAGCTATTGCTAAAATTAGAGACAGATAAAATATTCTCATCATTAAAGAAAACTCAGAATCCATTCTTGTCTAAAACTATTAAAAGTTCTGAATTCCTAATCATTTAATAATTATTATTAATCTAACAATAATGTATTGTATTAAAACTATTCCAGATAAAATCTAGTACAATAATATTTATTCAAAAGAATGAAAACAGAATATTTTAGCTATTTAAAAGCCTAAGTTTAATTATAAATTGATTTGATTTTGATTTTTGTAAATCAAATTTATTATTTGTTAACCTTATTATTTTTAGCTGTATTTCAGCAATAAAGAGTATAGTGATCATATATATTTCATAGATGCTGGCAATATTACTTTTGCTGATAGGTTTGAGTTGAAATGTACATACAGCTATTAGTCATAAATAAAAATGATCATTTCATCTCCAAGTAAAAAAGAAGGGAAAAACTGCTTTAGAAATGAATTTTATGATGACAATACAAACTATTATGTTATCAACCAATATATATATATATATATATATATATATTGGTTGATAACATATATATAAGTATGATAAATTTATATATATATATATATATATATAATTTGAAAACTTATCATTTCAATGAAGAATGGGAACTCTAGTACTTTTTTACAATGGTGAATGATAAATGTTGTTGCTTAATATGCTTTACCTCGATAGCCATTGCTAAAAAGGGTAATCTGGAGAGACATTTTTTTTAGCTTTACATAATAAGTATCAAAGAGATTATTCAGAGAATACCAAATTGAGAAGTAAAGTTAGGGAAAGTTAGGGAACATGCTAATAGATATTTCTGTCAATTTAATATATTGCAATGTGTTTTATTTTTAATTTTTTTGACAAAAAAACGTTTCTCTTGGAAATACTTTAATATCATGCTTAGGTGTAGCTTTTCAATGTTTTTTTTTAATTTTCTGCTATATCTTCCTAATTAAACAATAAAAATTGTACTTCTTTAAAATGTCTCTGAGTGAATCCTTGTAACATAAATCTTATCTCTCCCATAAAAACCATGTTCTAGTTAAACTACTTTTTAGGAAGTATTGATCATTCATTCATCTTCTATGCCCAGTTTAATGGTGTGATTTCACAATGGTGGACTCTACACAGTGAAATAAAAAATTAGGCTGAATCAATACACATGACTTCAATTATATGCTATCACAAAAATTATATAAACAAACACAATAATGTAAATATTTTACAATATGCAAGCAGTCATTTTCCCATCTCTGAGAACAATACATGATCATGTTTAAAAAATAATAATTTAAAATTTGTAAATAAATTTTACAATATTTCAGCAGTCAGTTTTCTGTCTTAGAATGCCATATATGATCATGTTTATTAATAAAATATCTTTGATTTATATAGAAAGCACATTTTATTCTTCTGTTATTATCTTTCCAAATTTTATGTGTTATATTTTACATAATAAAATGCTTTCTGAGATAATACTAAAAGCTTTACAAAATGTAGGAACTTACTAAAAGTTGATACTGACTTCAAAACATCAAAGAATTAGAGATCATAGTTTCTTGACAACTGACTACTGTTACATTTTTATAAAAGAAAAAATTGTTAAAAAAAATATCACCCAGAATATATTTAATTAAACATTTAAAGATCACATGATCACTATTTCCCATGCTTGCTCATAACTTTTGTTAAAATAGGCAAAACTCTCTCCATACAGTAGTGCCACTCAAAACAAGACCTAAGATCCTAAGATCTAGGTGCAGTGCTCACAGATCCAAAACTCCTCACTGATGAAGGCTATAAGCCAGAAACTAGTTTGGGGATATGGATGAGTAGGCACTAAATAGGGATTTTATGCACAAGCCTTCTGGCATCCATTGATTACTCTAGCTTGCTGTGTGTGGCAATATATATAGTGAGTTTTGTCTATTTTAACAGTATATTTAATTCCAATAAAAATCAGATTTAAAAAAAGATATAGTATAGTTTTTTTTTATTATTATTCTTACTATTATAATGAATGAATAAGTGAATATACACTAAGGCAAATATATGTAAATGTGTTCCCTCATTTGTTTACTATCTATATTATTATTATTTTTTTATAAAAATTGATTATATTATAATCTTAATTTATATTTGTGTCATACATATAAAAAAATCTATGATATAGATGTATGTGTTAAAAAGTATTGTTCACTTACAGTTCTCTAACAATATTTATTCTATTCTAATTAATGTTTATCAACAAAAATGTGAACTAATATAAGATAAATGTAAAATGTGCCAGAAACAAATATGGTAGATATTTCTGCTCCACTATGTAGTATTACATCTCTCAAGTTGGGAAAAAATATTGCTTAGTTTTATGATCTTGTCATTAAATTTTGAAAATTTTGCAGAATATCCTTTTATAAAACTTTTCTAATGTTTTTACATTGTGTTAATAAGGTGTTCATTTCACCTCCATATAATAAATTAGATAAAATGATAGCTGTATATATAACTAAGTTGCAATTGTTAGTTCATTGTGATGAAATATTCTGTCTTTTAACTTATTAAAAATTATACATCGTATTGAATACTCTATTGCTCTTTGATATCCTGTGATGAAATACACTGTCTTGTAGGTTGTTAAAAGAAACAGGAACATCTTGCAATCTGTGAAACACTTCAACATCTTTTTATTTATAAAACTACCAAAATTTTTAAACCGATTTACATTTGCAAATAGATAAATATCCAAGCTAAATGTTACTGAGAATATTTCTTCAGTCACTGGCTGATAAAATATTTGAATCTGTTGAACATTAATTATTCAATCCCAAATCTTGATTTGTTGCACTCAAAACATTAGGTTCCTTCAGCAAATCATCTTTTGAAATGGCAAAAATATCACAGTCATCAACTTATTGAATATCCAGAATCTAAAAACATATGATTGTTTTTTAATTGAGTCAAATTAAAAATTTCCACTATCAAACCTGTATTGCATCTTGATGCTTATTTCATTATTAACCATCTATAAACAGTTTCAAAGACTATTATAAAAAAAATTGAAAATATTCTTAGAGCAAATATACACCATTGTTAAACACCACTAGCATCAGTTTTTATTTCAAATTTCTCAGATTTTCCACCTTTATAATAACTAATTTCAATCAATTATATAGACCTATTTGATTAAATGGGTCAAATACTTTGATCAAATCAATCAAAGCAATATATAAATGACCCTTTTATTCGAACACTTTTTTTGTATTTGCCTGCGATGAAAATTTTGACTATGTTGCTTCTTGATTTTATAAACCTTCACTGATTCTCTGATAACAATACATCTACAGCTGAGTGTAACCTATTCAGCAAAATTATTTGTAGTTGCGGATAATAATGATAATCTACTGTAATTGCTGCAATCTTTTCTATTCTTTTTATTTTTAAAAATTGAAAAAGTAGAAATATCTTTAAGGTCAGGCGGCACAATTTGATAGATTCACATATTACTAAAATATTTCACTGGTTTTGATACTAACATATCACCATTATATTTTTAAATTTCACTGCTATTTCAACAGAATCTGCAGCCTTTCTATTTTTAAGATTGTGAAGAACTGTTTTTCGCTAATCTGGATATCTTTGCCCAAATCTAAATGAATAGGTAAAATGGATATATTATTAAATGTTATCATCTCAATCCTTGTATCATCATTCAAAAAACTATCAAACATTCCTTTCACCTGTTTAAAAATAGTATTGTTGTTTTGCCAGAGTAAATTACTCGCATATATATACATGTGTTGTAACAACCGAAATACGACTGTTAGATTAAATGTAAATGTGTTTTATTTTACAACAAACAAACAAAAAAAAAAAACATGCAAAATAAATCTAAAAATTCTTTTATAAACCTTTTTAAATATAGAATATTTATGTACTGTATTTAAAATTTTAATGTTACTATTATTCTTAAATAAATGCTATTTATTTATTTAAAAATGGCTGAGAGATATTGAAACTCTTAACTTCAATTGCTTACTTTACGCGAAGATAGGTATCATCACTACTATCTCAAATGTGCGCGAATTTGTTGAATAAAATGTCAACAAAGATCACATTTAAGAATACAAATTTGTTGTCAAGACGAAAATTCGCTAAAGTGAATCCCCTTCCCAGAAATACTATTTCTCTCTCACACACACATGTATAGAGAACACACTCATATAAATCAGTAATGTTCGGTTTTACGTTAAAAAGCTTAACAAACGATAGTTGATTTCAGTCTTAATGGATTAATTTTATGAGGGGCATTATTCTGTGAAATAACTATCGTCTCAGTTTTTATTGCCTGATCACTCACCTTACCGTAAAGCTTATTTAAAAATCTATGTTTGTTATCAAATCCACAATATTGTTTGCGCACACACACATATGTATACACAGGTAATCCGCGCACATATATCTATAATTTGCATGGCGTTTCAATTTACTCTTAAGAGATTTCCAATTGATTAAATTTACTATTTTATAATTATATCGAGAAATAAATCAAAAAATAAAAAGTCATTAAAAAATGTATAACTTTTAATTTTCTAAACCGTTTTAAATATCTATTGCAATTGGCCTTTTGAGGACTAAGGGCAGCCCTTATTCATTTGTTCCAATTCTGTAGTCATTCCAAAAATGCCTGGGTCATTTGTCTTACTGTGGCCACAGCTTCTAGTCCATCTGTTTTTTATCACATTTACACAAAATGTTTGCCGGCTGGAAAATTGTTGAGTTTTCTTTTATCTAAGATAACTTTAAGATATGTCATCACACATGGCAGAAAGTGATCCAAGAAAGCAAAAGTAGTAATTTAATTTATTACACATATATACACTCATTTTGTTTAATTTACTTGATTGTATCCAGCCAGCATGTGGGGAAAACTAGCCTGACATCCCTTTAACAAAAAGTGGTTCGTGCCTAGTCCATGTTAAAACCAATCATGCATAGTAACGTGATAACTGGCACCAGGGGGATGTTCTTGATAGTGATAATTTGACCCACAGCATGCCACTAAGAAGCAGCGGTGCAGCCGCACATCCATGTATAATATGTTGTGATTGTCAGCTACACTAGCGCAGACTTTCAAACCTATATAGCTGAGGATTATTAAAGAGTGATATCAAACGAAACGTACATTGATGACGATTTGGGAATATAATGTTGATATTTACTATATTTACGAGTCCCGTCACGATTTCTATTCAGGATTAGTTGGAAAGTAAATGAATCTGTGGCGTAAGTTTCTAATCTTTCATTTGATTATTGTTTACATCTGTAGGGAAGAGAGTTGTCAAACCTGACCAGCTGCTCACTCATCCTCCAATAGTGTGGTTTCTTTAATGAAGTGGGAGAATGGGAAAAAGAAATGAGTATCTGGTCACTCTGAATAATTATATTTAAGATAATAACTAATTTAAATATTTTGTTAATAAGTTTTATATTCTCAACATATTTACGTTGAGGGAAAATAAAACTATGGAAAAGGAGAAAAGTAGTGAGTGAGTTTTACAAGTTGATATCTCATAAAACAACTCTTCCGTTGTAGGCTTTTATTTTTTCTATCTCGTAATACCGTTCTAAGTTTATTAATTATTTCTTACTTGTAATATTTTTAAAGAAGTTTTTAGAATATGTAATATGCATGAAATGATTGTTTTTAACTTTATTTTTTTAAGTTTTAATTTAAAAAATATGCTGGCGTTCAGGAGTTTATTATATGGAGATTCTGCATGAATGAAAGTTACGATAATTGTAAAAAAGAAATTTTAAAGTAGTAAAATAATAATCGTTCTTTAGTACTAATATAAATTAACAAAGATTTATAATGAAAAAAACTGGCGTTAAATAAGGCGCATTGTTCGGTTCATCTATATTCATTATTATTTTTAAAATTAAAAAAAAAACATAAACAAATGATTGAACTATCAAAATGTAATTATTTTATGAAAAATATATGGATTCAAATATCTTATATATACCAAATAATGTATATGATATTGTAAAGCTTTGATTTTTTTATCTTAATTGTAAATGCACATTATAATATATATATACATATTTGAGCCTTTTATGTATATAAATATGATATATATGAATGATAATATATTTTGTAAAATATCTACATGTATGCCAAAAATTATATGAAGAAAATTTATTTCACCTCAAAACTGTATTATGAACAACGTTTTAAAGTATTATATACGTATTTATTTATATCTTTAATCCAGAATCTTAATATATAGTTCCATCAACTTTTCTCATTTAAAGTATATATAAATAAGAATAAATTATAGTTACTTTTTTAATAATAACACTTCAATATATATATAGATGTAAAATCATTATTTACGCTATAGATGTCTCCTGTTAAAGCTTAAAATATCAAAATAGAAAAAGAATGAGAAACAGACCATTGCACACTTCGAAGATAATTTGATTCAATTATATACTAAGATTTTTATATATGTGGAGTTTATATATATACTGTCTTCGTGTTAATTTAAAACTTTTCGTGTTTTCCTGAGCCAGAAAGAGAAATTAAAAAATATTTTCTATATAGGTTTGGTATCATTTTTTATATAATAAAAATTGCATTTAACTGAAATAATTTTAAAAATAAATAATGTATGTATCAAGTCTAAAACAGTGATTTGTCTGCAGTAGGGGAAGAAAGTTAAGACATTAATTGTTGATTATCTTAATTATTTTTTTATTTATTATATGATATACAGCAAATAAGGGATGTGCATTTAAACTTTTTAGACTTATATATATTATACCATTAATCATTGAAGAATTATTAATTTAGAGATTGATTTTTAAATCAAAAGTATTTGTAACAAATTAAATATATAATATTTAAAAAGCTAATGTTCTAGTTATTATATATAGTTGAGTTTGAACATATGTGCACGTACTAAACTATCATTGTTGTCACTTTTTCTCCATTCTCAGCATTTTAATAATTGTCAGGATTCATTAAAGAACGTGATGTAGCTCTAAAATTCAAATGTCACAGTAAGTAATATTAAGAAGAGGGCTAACAATACCATTTAGGATTACCAAGTATTATTACTGGGTCAATTCTACATTTTTTTAGATAAATATTTTAATACGGTATATATAGTATTGTAATTCACAAGTTTCTAATCAATATTATTTCAGTGTAATATGCTTACTTTCTCAAGAAGTCAAATGAAGTTTCATTAGCCAAGTGTTAAATTAAGCACAACAAATCCATTATTAACTAATCTACCTAAAATGTGTTTTTATTTTAACTTTCTTTAATTATAAATCGGTCAGTTTACAACTTTATCTTCACTCCATATATATATTAAACTTTTGCCCTAACACTTTTTCGGACAACTTTTTGTAAAATTCAGATCTTTTGATGTTCTCTTTAAATGTGAATTCTTCTCTTTCTTAAATCATTACCCAACTGTTTTTTATGTTATTCTATTTTTTTAAAAAAAACAATAGACTTCTTTAAAATGTCCGTATATAAATATATAGAGATTATTTAATTTATTATTGATAATATTATTCGGAACATTGATGCTAAATACTTGTTAATCTAAGATTGATATTTATATTAATAAAAATGATTTAAAAATTAAAATATCTTTTTAGAACCATAGAAACTTGACAGCTGTTTTTAATTAATATTGATAATTATTATTGCTGCAGTTAGAAATGAGATATTATTATTTTTTAATAAAAAAATTGTAATATTTATCAAGTGATTTTAGGTATGTTGATATTTTTATGCATATTTAATTATTTCTAATGCTAAATAACTAACATATGTGCAAGATAAGATTAATAGGTTGAAAAATTTAGAAAAATATTATTTAGGAATGTGTTTAATACATATTAAAGAAAAATAGAAACTTAATGATTTTTAGGCAAAGAACAACATAGTATCGTGTTTTATGCAGCTCATCATAGCAGAGTATGTTAAATTTGAAATCTATATAATTCTGGATCAAAGCTTAAATTATCACTTTGGTATACAAAACACATTAAATTCAGGTAATTTGATTTATCTTAAGAAAAATGTAAACAGAATACTTTGTAATACGTACTCAAATTTAAGTTTCTTTTTCATTAAAGTTTATGATGTAATTAAATTGGTAAATTAATTTGTGATACATAAAATGCAGGCAATTGCAAATTATCATTGATGATGATCAAATTATTTTTATTTGATTCTAGTACATTATTCCCTACATAATTTATCTAAATTTAATTAAAGAGAAGATCACTTGCATAAGTAATTTAATTTTTTTTAAAAAAAAAAACAATGTGATACAATATTACATATTAGAAATACTAATTAATTCTGCTGCATACATTAAATCCAAAACACAATTGATCCTAATTTATGTGGAGTTGGTCCAACATTTCAATTTGTTTACATTATGAAATCCATGAAAAACTCAAATCTAACACACAAACATGTGTATATATATAATTAGATTAACCCATCAATGGTGGTTTATTGAACATGTGAAATACTCTCAATACAAAACACAGTATACTTAATTGGAAATTTTATATTTATGTAATTGTAATTAAACATTAAACAATGTGTTGATACATATATATGTTTATGCATTTTATGTTATTGAATATGCATTTTATCATCTCCAACAGCAAGTATTGCCATTCCAACTTCAAAAGAAACAAAACAAAATAATAGTAATGCTGCACAGGTGATGAGTTTTGGGATGACTATACCAGACAATCTATGAACTATAAATATGTTTACACACAGAAGATGCTACTTCATTCTTTTGTTTATTTGATATTTTACAATGGTGTCTCTTATTTTCTTCTGCAGAAAAAAAATTTTTTTCTAAAATAATACTATATCTAATTATAGCTGTAAAATGCAATATATTATATTCCCTGCCTGGACTTCTTGCAAATATATTTGAGATAAACTATCTCCCACAAAAACAATGCTGAATTGCTTTCACACTCCTTCAGAAGTCTGTAATTGTTCATTATTTTCCCAATTCAATAATGATGTGATGTTATAATAATGGAATCTCTAATATAACATCCAAACAAGTTAAAGAACATACTGATTGCTTTTATTGCCTAATGATTGTAATTTTCCAATTGTTCACAGCATTCTTATGTCTAACTTTTCTAATTCTTTACTTTATATTAATAGAGTGTCCAAATCTCACTTTGCTAAATAAATAAGGTAAAATGATAGCTCCATGTGTGTCTAATTTATTTTTGGTAGTTACCTACTTATTAAAATTACCACAGCAAATTGAAGCCTGTGCTGTACCATAACATCAAACTATATTTTTCTAATTAAAAAAACTACTTAATATATTTATAAATTAATATATATATATGATCTGTGCACAGTTAATGAAGCTATTAATAAATTGTCAAAATTTTTTACTGCCAAGTGCTTTCGGGACAGTCTACAGTCCCATATTCATGGCGAGTTATTCTGTTAATAACTGTAAAACTATGCAGATTTATATGCAGATGTTACGTGGACCATTTACGAGATAGGGAATAGCAGGCCTCTCTTCTGTTGATTGCCGATGGGTCAGCCGCAATGAAGTAAGCTTCCCTAACTTTACGTTTGGTGTCGTTTGTTTCAGAGAAAACGACACTGGCTGTGGTAGGTAGAAAAGCATGTCCAGAGTTTCTTTCATGTTCGACAAAAATCGAATTACCTTCAGACTTTGTTTTGGTTTTAT
The DNA here is from genome assembly GCA_028023455.1 of Epiperipatus broadwayi. Taxonomy (NCBI): domain Eukaryota; kingdom Metazoa; phylum Onychophora; class Udeonychophora; order Euonychophora; family Peripatidae; genus Epiperipatus; species Epiperipatus broadwayi. The sequence goes on from JAQFVV010006398.1 coordinate 788,890, forward strand.
TGTAAAGGTATCGGTGTTGAGCTACTCTGGTGGCAATGTTAGTTTTGGTCTCTCCATAATATGTTGCCATGCAATTTCTTTGGGGGCAGGTAATTTTGTACACAACTTGAGGGGTGAGTTCAGGTTTGATCCTGTCTTTGGTATTATTTATCAGTCTATTGGTGTTGGGAGGTGAACGGAAAGTGACTTCAAAGTCACATGATAGTTGATTGGTAAGGCTTTTAGCTGTAGAGTGAACGTATGGGATTAAGATTCTTGGTTTGTTTTCTTTCTTGTGGTTGTGGTTTATACGTTCACTCTACAGCTAAAAGCCTTATCAATCAACTATCATGTGACTTTGAAGTCGCTTTCCGTTCACCTCCCAACACCAATAGACTGATAAATAATACCAAAGACAGGATCAAACCTGAACTCACCCCTCAAGTTGTGTACAAAATTACCTGCCCCCAAAGAAATTGCATGGCAACATATTATGGAGAGACCAAAACTAACATTGCCACCAGAGTAGCTCAACACCGATACCATTACAATAAAACCAAAACAAAGTCTGAAGGTAATTCGATTTTTGTCGAACATGAAAGAAACTCTGGACATGCTTTTCTACCTACCACAACCAGTGTCGTTTGCTCTGAAACAAATGACACCAAACGTAAAGTTAGGGAAGCTTACTTCATTGCGGCTGACCCATCGGCAATCAACAGAAGAGAGGCCTGCTATTCCCTATCTCGTAAATGGTCCACGTAACATCTGCATATAAATCTGCATAAAATTTGCATAGTTTTACAGAATAACTTGCCATGAATATGGGACTGTAGACTGTCCCAAAAGCACTTGGCAGTAAAAAATTTTGACAATTTATTAATAGCTTCATTATCTGTGTGCAGAGCACATATATATATATTAATTTATTTAAGCGTTAATGAAGTAAAATCTTAACTATTAATATATTTATATTGATTTACATTCTCGAGTTGAAAATGTTTCAAATTAAATGTTGCCACAAGATTTTTTTTCTAATTGATAAATAATTTGGAATTCTTTTGAACATTAATTACTAATTAGAAGATTTTATATATTCATTCATAACATGGATGTTCATTCTGTAGATTGTCTTTTGAACTGGAAAATTAGCATATGGTAAATCTATACAAAAAAAGTCTAAAATTCTTGCTTTTTAATTTTAATCAAATTAAAAATTTCACTAACAAACTTATGCTATATCATGATCTTTGATTTCTTAAGTCACCTGTAAGCAACGGCAATAAAAATCAAAACCAATGCTGGATTAAGTACCCTTCTTTGTGTGAAACAATGTTTTTAGTCAATGCCTCAGATTTTTCACCTTTAATAATAAAGCTTCCTCTTATTCCATCATTTAGAAGCTGGATAAAAAAAATAAATTTTAATCGATAACCAGTTAAATTCAAACAGAGTTTTTGTAATAAACCCAATTTAGAAAAATGCAAAGTCATAAATAATGATTATTTTTTATTGTTTAAGATATAACTATCTGGTACAAAAAGTGCATTGGTGTAGCTTCAAGTACTAGATAAATAAATAAAATCTAGTTGTTTTTTCCATATATGAAATTAAATAGTTGTCTATTTGACAACACATTAAAAATATTAATACTGTATTTAATTTTTAAAAAAAAATTTTTTTTTTAAGTTAAGCAACTATTTTATCCCACAAACATTTTTGTTTTTAGAAAAGACAATAAGATAATTTTAATACGTAAAACATATGAAAATAAAATTATTAGAATATAATTAATTTAAATTATATTAGGTATGTTGAATTGCTTTTTATATTTACCGTTTAACATAGTAACATTTAAATTTTTAATTGCCTCTGATTTTAATGATGACTATAAAATATATTTTGTCACTCTTTTATATTCTTTGTACTATTCATTTTCTCGTTATGAATATTTAACGTTTTTTTATTATTATTATGCAAATTATGCAAAGAGAATTATTAATATGCAAATTATAAAATTAGTTCATTAGTAGCAATAAAGACATATTTTAGTATTGATTGTACTTGAAATAAATTCATTTTGGTAACTAAATTTATGCATTTATTGCATATTTTAGTCTATGCATTGTTTTGTAGCAGCAATATTTTCCACCATAATGCTTATTTATTTTTATATTGTTAAAGATTTTTTATTTTAACAAAGTAAAATAAAACTTCACTATGTAAATGCTTCAATTAATTATTCATTCCACTAATGTTACTTCTTATTATGCTTCACCATTTTTGATATAGTTAAGTAAATAATGATTAGAATATACTTGACAGTTTTGTTTGCCTTAAACTTGAATTATTCAGTAATTTTATTCAGTAAACAATAAAGAAAGCTACTTATTTTTTTACATTTAAATAATTGCTATTAATAATAAACTTTTTTAATGTACAGATGCGAAATAACTTCATCTTTAATAGTTTATGAATAAAATTTTAACATTTATTTTAATTTTAAAATATAAAATTAAATTTATTAAAGGCAAATGTTTTCCTTAAATGTTATTATAAATATATATATAAACACACACATATAAATACGCTCCCAATGTCTTTATGATTTCTATGTATATAAAAGGATCCCGTTGCTATTAGAGCTACTAAAAGGCAGTAAATTTATGTGAATGGTAGTGTTTTAGTTTATTCTTGTTTATATTGATAAAAGAAGAAAAAAAACTTGCGTGCATGTACATTTACGTATATATCTTTAGGAATATAATTGTAAAATAGTGTTTAAAAATAATTCTCTACATAGTATCCATTAAATTATCATGAGTATAAATCTGCTTCCATATATAAATTAGTGTAGTAATATAAAAAAATATCCATTAGAGAACTTTATGCCTTTGTACTGATAATCATTATCATTTTACATCATCAATAATGTTTTATAGTTTTTTTAAAAAAATAAAAAGATGTAGCGAAGTAGTAAAAAATTACTTTTACAAAAATTTAAATTGTGATATATGCTATACCTTTTTATAGTTGTAATGTTATTTTTTTTATTGATGTGTATGTGTTTGTTTTTATTACAAACGTTTGCAAGTCTTGCAACAAAAGTTAAAACTCATTTCTTCACTCAATTTTTATAAAGAATGATCAACATTGCTACAATCGCAGCTTATTAGTTGAAAGATGTATTTAACCAATGAGTCAGAATATTATTTAAAAAAGATAAGTTTCTATATTTAAAAAAAAAGACAATAGGTATTTAGTTATTATTTGCTGAAATTGAAACAAAGTATGAAAACCACAAATAGCACATAACAATAGTTGACTAGATTGTAATTAAGTTCTTTTTTCCTGCCAATTTATAGAGAATAAAGAGGCCAGAAATGGTCTATTTACATTGAATAACAGAGTTGTCACAATTTTCTGATGCTTTTATTGGCTAGTAAAATTGAAATAGGATTGGTAGAAAAAAAAAACAATGTTACAGTAATGTGTGTTACTATTTTTTCCTATTAAAGCAGTAAAAAAAAAAAAACAACAACCAGTATATTGTATTACAAAAAAACAAAAACAAACAAACAAATAGATATTATATCATTCTTATTTTCCAATATTAAACATATAATGATAAAACTAAAAAATATGAAAACATGAATAAGTTGTCCAGTTGAGAATTTAGTTATAGTAGTAAGATAATCACATTTTTTTTAAAAAAAAAATACTGTTGTTAAAAATATAAAAATATGTTAATTTCATTTTTAAAAAAAAAAAAAAGACTACAATTTATACTTTTTAAACAGTTTTTCTGAAATGTAGGAGGTGAACAATACTACAAAAGAGCATAAAATATTGACAACGTTAAAGATAGTACTTTTCAGCTTTATTTCTGATATAGTTTTAATTGACAAAAAACATCTGTACTATAAGGTAGCAGTCAAAAATAGATACAATTCAAGAATGACGCAGAAGAAAAAGTGCATAATAAAGCGTCACATTTATAATAATTTTAAATATAAAATTATTACTGTTGGACATTAAATTGTAAGTATAAATATAAGAAATTACAAACATCTCTTTTTTAAATATTTTTTCAAGAATTTTTTTTAAATGAGTGAATAACAATTTTGGAATAATTACTTATGATTATATTAATAATAAAAAAATTAAAAATATTTTAGGAGTTTAAGTCTTTTTATTAAATAATCGGGTTTTTTTTTTTTAAATTATATTCAATATCTTGGTTTCATAATTAGATACATTTCAAATGCTTCTCATCTAACTTGCTGAAGCATTTTATATCTTAATAATTGTAATTATAAATTTCGATGCTTTATCTCTAAAGATATGTAATAAACAAATACCAGAACTTATAAAGAAATGCTTTCCACCAAACGCAAAATCAAAGAAGTATGGCATATTTCAATGGACAAATATGCTATTAACAAAAGGGAGACCTGTCCCTTCCAAAAAGTAGTCCATACAACCTACATAACCTTAAATGCAAATATTATGTATATTAACCTGTACACAATATATATATACCCCACTCCCATTACAATTACTGCTGTTTATAACTTTCCTAAGTTGAAAGCATGCTAAGCACATCATGCTTAATAAATAGTGTTAAAGCATTGCTCTATACCATCTTAATAATTATAATTTTACAACATAATTTTGTTTGATTTTTTGGTATTGTGTTGTTTATTTTTATTAATGTATTAAAATGTATATGCTAATTTAAATAATATGAATTCTTTTACTTTATAAAAAAGTTAGAAGGCTAGATTCTATTGTATTTTAGCCAATAAGTTCAAAACAATGTTAGCATATATTTACTGATAAAGAAGCACTTTCTTATTCTCAAGCACAATATTTAATTCTAAATAATATTCAAAAGCAACAAATAAGTAGAAAACATATCTATCTATATGCTTCTGCTTAAAATCTTGGTGTATATTTATATTTTATTGCTTATGCATTTATATATGCTTTGTGGAAAACAAAATTATGCATTGAAAATTCAAATCGCGTGATCCAACAAATAAAAATAAAATATTAAAATTATTTACTAATGCATTTTTATTTTGGTTTAAAATTAGTCATTTGGATAAAATTAATATTTTTACAGTGTTAAATGGTTTCCGTTTATATGTGGGCACGCATACATATATCATAGATTAAAGTTTTAGTTTATTTTTATTCCCTATTCTTATTTTCATTATTCAGAATTTCATAATATTTATGATATTCACCATGGTATAGAAAGAGGGAGATTGACTTTTTCCTGGTTTCTATATTCAGATTTTGTATTTGAGATAGATGTTGCTAAAATTAATAAATGGTTGGTGTAGTTTATATATGTATGTGTTTCTTTCATTGTAGCATTTACATCAGATTAAATTTCTTCTATAGTTTGCATTGGGAAGTTTCAAAGTTTAAAATAATTATCCATGAATTGCTAAAATTGTATATCATTTATATTTGCAATTGTTGTTTACAGTTTTCTGAATTTCATAATACTTAAAAGTATTTGTGGTGGTATGGAAAGAAATTAAATTTTTTCTGGGTGCTTTATTTAGATTTTGTGTTTGAAACATGTAGCACTGCCAAAATTACTTATGATAGTTCATACTTTTCTCTGAGTTACCATTAGATTTTATTTTTATACAGTTTATATTGGGAAGTTTTGTACTCTAAAATGATTATTGACTAATGTTCCATAATATAAAATAAAAGTTGTTTGTAGGTATTAAAATTTTATTTTGCTTATATTTGCAATATATTGTTTACATTTGTTCTGAATTTAAGAATACTTAAGATCTTTGCAGTTGTATAGAAAGAGATTGATCTTCTGTTGGGCATTTTATTATAAAACTTGTTTTTTTTTTTTAATAAGTAGCTTTGTTGAAATTAATTAATGCAAGATGCAGTTCATATTTATATATGTAATGCACATAATAATTGTAAGATTTGTAATAAGTGCAATTTATACATATATATGTGTGTAGCTCTAAACAAGCTTTTCCAATAAATAATTATTTAAGTTAGATAGCTGGATTTGAAGACATATAGATGTCTACAAATTTCAGTTTTTTTTACTTAATAGTTAACTATTAGATAAATGCTGGGCTTGAGTAGGTATTTTAGATCTAGTGTCTGAATATCATACTGCCTCACTGAGGATAGCCATCAACTCAAAATTGGATTGAGGACAGAGATAATGCTATATAGAAATTTTAAATATTTTCCTTTCCAGAATTTATTGGAAAAGCTTGTTTAGAGCTATTAGCATGGTCATCATATTACATTTGTAATACAAGCTTAATGAGTTAAGTCTTGTGATATATGACTTGACTTTCTTAATATATATATATAAGACTTAGAAGACTGTCACAGTGGTTAAAATGTAAATAATATAAATTTAACAAGGTTTCACCATATATTTATCAAGATAAATTTCAACTATTATATATTAAAGCAATAAAAGTCTTAATTGATTGTTTGCCTGTCTATATCACAACTGAAATTTATCTAGAAAAATATAAGGAAAAATGACATTAAATTTATAATACTCACATATAATATATATGTATGTATGTGTTAATACAAATACTCATTATTTTATTGTTAATGTAGTACTTAAAGCATAAGAATTTTAATCAATCTTTGAATATTTCATTTACTTTAATATCCATTAATCAAAAAGCCACAATCTATAGTTTTAACAATTCTATGCCTATTTGTTAATCTATAAGGGGAATATCAATGGCCCGGTTACTTTTAAAAAATCAAAATTCTCTTTGAATCTAAAAAGATTATTGATTTTATCCACATTATATTTTCATGTTATGGAAAATGCAGTCAGATATATTACCCATTCTACTTCCAAATCTTCATAGTACAACATATTCACAAATCATTATTCAGATTGTATGTCAATAAATAATATTTTATTTTATAATTTAATGTTAGTTAAAAATTATAATTTTCTTAAGTCATTTTATGAAATAAAATAAAATACTTTAATATCTGATGATAAAGTTATTTACCAATATAATGGTATTACATATTCAAGCATTTTTCAGATGTGATATTTTTAATCCTTATAACATTCTTCACCTTACTGTTCCAGTTTTCATCTATAGCAGTGTGCTAAAAGTGTGGTTTATAAGACTATATAAATAAATTAATTTCATAAATTTATTAATATTTTATTTTTACATTTTTGCTTCCTCCTTTAGTATTCTCAAGCAGTCCTTATGGTTTATAGCATCCCTTATAATGAGAAATTTGAATTAACCATGATAATTTAACAATATATACAATTTTTTAAATTCATATAAAATAATTTTAGTATTTACATCTTTAATTTCTTTTTTAGCATTTTTATAAAAAAAAGTTTATAACATTTAAAGCTGCAAATAAAATTAAGTACAAATGATTTTTTTTTTCTTATTTTTATGATTTCACTGTTGAAATATTATAACATGGCAGTGCATATGTATAGGGTGTAAATTCCTTCTGTTTAAATTATATATGACCCTTGTGCTAGTAAATACCCTTGAATAATTTTGTTATGAAATACATCTTATTAAATAACTTAACTGCCTAATTTAAACTGTATGGCACTAAATTTTTATGCAAATTAGTTGGTGTTATTCAACATTTGCATATTTGATTAGCATATTCTTACATTTGATAAAAGTATGTATTTTTTAATATATTTTTATTCTATATATCTTCAGAAAGAATATATATAAAACAAATTAATGCTATAGTTGAAAATGACTCATCTCAAATTTTATAAAAAAAATGAATAAAAACAAAAGCAGTTATATATATTATTTACTTATTAATTTATATTTTACTATATTGAAATAAATACAAATTATTTAACTCTTGGTTAATTTGGATATAGCAGTCACTAAGAATATTCTTTTGAAACTAATCTAAATAAACTGATTCCCATTTTAATTTATTTTTTCTATCATGCAGATATAGCTTTTATCTATTAATAAAATATAAAACTAAAATATAGTAGTTAGTATGGTAAGGCAAAATTCATTTTGACAATTAATTATAAATGGGAGAAAAAACCTTCATGATAATGCCCAGCAGTACTACCATTGAAACTTAAAGCCAGACAGAATTAAGTTAATAATTAAATCAAAACTTAACTTACATTAACTATGAATTGCTCATAGGTTTTTATTTATTTATTTTATAATTCTAAAATGACCAAAAATTTTTAATATTTTTTCTGACATTTATTTATTTTGCTTTATTTTTTTAAAAACAGTTTGCTTTATGTATTAGTAGATAGACTTGTAAAAATTTATATGTTGTTTTGCTACATTTGTGAGCATATATTTTACAACTATAAGCTAACAATACCAAATTACAGGAACCTAAATGTAATACTTTGTCCAATATTATATATTTATTTGTATGTATATGACATATTTTACAATTTTACATAAGTTAATATATATCTTATATAAGTAGATTCTTCTGGATTTTAAATTGTGGATGAAAGTATGCCAACCAATAATAAGGTTATTCTGAAAGAAAAACTTTTAGTTTATGAGCTCTTATAATTATTTTTTATTTTTAAAAATAAGCATTTATGAAATATCTACAAGAAGTTCAGAATATTGTTGTAAATTTATTTAAAAATATAAATCTCAACATATAAATATTGTTTTTCTTACAGTAATCTTACTTTTATGAATAAATATATAAACATTTGACATCCTGATTACTTTATTATAATAATAAAAATAGATAACCTGAATTATTTTATAATTTAAATTTCTATGTTATAAAAATTGTCTAGATGATTATTATCTTTATTATAAAGTTAGAAGTAATTCTATGAAAGAAATAAAAATCTGTGAAATATTATAAAAAAAAAAAACATGAAATAAATGGGATAATCATTGGTCTAGGATATATTATTTAATTTTTTAAGATGGTATATAATTAATATTTTATTTTAAAACTTTACTTCTATCCAATTAATGTTTCAGTCACATAAGGTCATTTATATTACTTAATTATACACTTTATATATCTTCAAAAGATATCAAACAAGATAATTATACACTTTATATATCTTCAAAAGATATCAAACAAGATTTATCAAAACTTATTGTAAAAAAATAATTTAATATAGTAGGGGTTTGAATCTTTCTTTCCACAAGATTTTAAGCTTGTAACACTAAAAAAAATATTATTCAAGTTACAGATGAATTTGAATCTTAAATCATGAATTTTTCAAATGATTGAGATTAGTACTATAATGAAAAATCTTTTCTGTATAGTATTAAGATATATTTATATATAATTATAGGGGATTTGCATCCAGATTTTTAAGATCCCTTCATTATCCAATCTATCTAATACAATCAATACACATGTCCACACTGAGTGACACTACTGCATGGCACTACTATATGGAGAGGTTTGCCTGTCCACACACTTATGAAAAAGGTAAATGATCTCCAATATATGTATTTCATGCTTAACCAGCACTCATCACTTGGTCCATATCATTATCTTTCCCCACACCTATATATAATCTGTGTTCAGTTTATATTAAGATAGAAAATCTTCAAACTTTAATGGATAGGCTTCAATCAACCCCACCATCCAACTTTTCAACCTTCTATACCATTGAAAATCTGATGATGGAATACCCAAATCCCTTATATATAGATGATCAAGTATTTATGACTAAATATTAATTTTGAATAATTTATCAATTTAATATTTATTTTCAGTATTTCATAAAAAAAATATTGTTAATAGAACATGATTTTTGTTATATGTACAAAACAATCATAAACTTTTATCATGGGGTAACAGAAACAGACTTTTGTAATGCAATTTATTCTTGCAAAATGTTAAATGTAAATATTGTTTAGATTTTTTATTGCATATTATACAATAATTAAATATATATGAATTAAAAGGTAAACATAAATAAATTAATAGATAGGTAGTCAGATAGATAAAGCGAATGTTAATCTACACAAAGAGATAGAAAAACATACATACATACATACATACATACATACATACATACATACATACATACATACATACATACATACATACATACATACATACATACATACATACATACATACATACATACATACATACATACATACATACATACATACATACAGGGAACAGATAACTAAATAAATAGAAAAATAGACAGATAGCCATATAATTAGATAAATAAATAGGTAGATATACAAAGAATAGATAGATAAGTAGGTGGTAGTGTGGATGGATGAATAGATAGATAAATATGTAGGTAGAAAGAACGTACCTAGATTAATATATGGATAGATTGAAAGATGGAGATATAAGTAAGTAGATAAATGAACGTTAGATGAACAGACATATAGATATACATTTACATTTTGTCATACCAGAATCATATTTATCACTGGGTACTACTTTAACTTATGCTAAAAGTTATGTAGAAAGTAAATAACTAACGAAGTCTTACTGAAGATTATTTGCTAAGTTTTTTTCCTTTTTTTTTTTTTTTTTTTAATGACAACATTTGTTATAAAAATCGTTTTGTGAATCTTTTTTTTTTTTGCCAGCAGATCATATGCATTAACTTCGGATATCTTTGCAAATAGTTTTAACAACAGATAAGTAAATATCTACCACTGCCTACGTTATATGAGCAGCAAATGAGGAGACAGAAATTATGTTGTATATTTTTTCATCTTGCTGATATTTTTAAGAAAAGACAGCATCTGTACATTTGGAATTTCGTTGAATTTTTTTTCATATGTCAATGCGTTGACCAGGAAGCGAACCCGGACCAGCTGCTTGGAAGGCAGCTATGCTAACCACTAAGCACCAACACTTGACAAATGCCGAAGTAGGCTGATTATGGGTGCCTCTCCGAAAAAAAAAATCAATTGTACTCTAGATTCGAATCCTCCTTAGTAAGCCTAGTAAGGTAATGTAATTGCATCAAGAGAGTAATTCTACATCTTGATGCACATGTACATCTATATAAAGATATGTATGTTAATAAAAATTACTTCTTATTGAAACTAAAAAAGTAAAAAATTAAATATTTTGAAATGAGTTTTCAATATTTTTTTAATTAAATACAAGTTAAAAAGTTAAAATCTTTTCAAAAACAAATGCCTTAAAAAAGCTTAAAAGATTTTTTTTTTTTTAAGAGTCTAAAAACTGTTTTTAAAATACTGTTTAAAAAAAGAGTTAAAACAAACGTGTTGAACTAAAAGTAAATTTAATGGGGATGCGTTGATGCATTTTAAATCTGGCAAAATATTTAATATGTATACATATTAACCAGCTGCATTAATTACTTTTTAATTTTATTTTTACTTGTTTTAAAAATGTAAACAATTATGTATAAATTTATTTTTTAAAAATATGAATATGTATTTTCTATAGAAGTTCAGTAAATAATTTTATATACCATTACGTATTCATATTTAAACTAATTTTTTGTTAATATTTTAGATCTTAGCTTTATCAGAAAATTCACATTTTAATAATTTTTATTAACCTTTATTTCATTGATCTTTAAATAATCATTTTTATTTTAACCCTTATTTAACTAAATCCAATGAACAATTTTCTCTCTCTTTTTAGGCTTTAACACTTTCATCCTTATATTTTATAAACTAAAACAAAAAAAAATTAATATAGTTAATCATTAAAATTTGTTATAATATTTAGATAAATAACTGTTTATTAGTGATATTTTATGGTTGTTTTTATATTTTATATAAGTAGACAAAAAATGAATGGTTTATCATTCAGGAAGTTATATGATAGTCATGTGCCTGAAATTAATTTGATGAATATACTTGTAAAATATGTCATTCCACCACTTCTCTAAACTATACAGGACATTATATAAACTAAAGAATATAAATGAAGATGATACAATACATAACAAAAAAGAGAGAAAGTAGAAGCTAAAGCAGATCTTGACTGGAAATGAAAAAATGTTTTCATAAGAAACTAATTTAAATTGGGATCATGAAATTAAGATGTGTAATGGATTATTATGGAAAATATAAATTTATGATTGGCATTATTTAAAGAATAAAAAAAAGTCCATTAACTGCAGTGAGCTGTTCACATTTATCATATGCTTAGAAGATCAAGTGATGATCAAGCACGGGAGTCAATTCATTTGACCAGTCTGAGAATTTTTATTTTAATTGTCTTAATTGGGAATAAATGAAGGAATGTTTTGCCATCACATTCATTTTTTGTTGCCTGTTGTTATAATAAATTCCAAAAACCAAAAAGGTACTTATTAATATACAAATATTGAAAAATAATATCCTATTTTAACAAGTTTTGCTTTTGGACTACAAAAGTTGCACAACATTTAATCAGAAAATTTTCTGTTTTCTAGATAAACACTGTCATAGAATAGTGCATGATTTAATTGTGTAAATGTGCATATCATCATCATCAATCATTATCCATCCACTGCAGGATAAAGGTCTTTCCAAGTTCAATCCATCTTCTCTAATCTTTAGCTTCTCTACTCCACATCACCCCTGCACACTTTTTTATTTCATCCATCCATTTCACATGTGATCTCTTCTGGGTCTTTTACAATCTCTTGGAATCCAATTTAAGATTTCAATTGTCCGTCTGTTATCACCTCTTCTCACAATATGTCCAGTCCAAGTTCACTTCAGTCTTTTCATTTTTTCAATAAGGTCAGTAACACTATATCTATATATATATCTATATCTATATCTATCTATATATATATATATATATATATATATATATATATATATATATATATATATATATATATATATATATATATATATATATATATAATATTGTGTTAATGATTACTTAGTTTATCAGTATTCAGATTTACTCCATCTTTGCATTACTCATTGGTGATACTACAAAGAAATGAAATAAGTAAATCACCAGTTAAAAACAAAATAGATGAACCTCATTATTGTAACATGTTATTATTTATTACTAATTACCAAAACTAATAGCTTAATAAAATAATCCAACATATGTACAGAATCTATGAATGATTGAGTAGGTATTACATGATTAATCTAAAAACAGGTTTAATTATATTTAACAATAATTTTATTATTACAATTCTAGTCATTACAAAATTTCCATTCTTATAAAATTTCAGAATTCTTAAAAATAATAATAGAAATCAATTAATTCTATAGATTATACAGTATGAGAAAATAAAAGTAACTTGCTACACTATTGCCATCTATAGTAACTTTAAGTGATTATTTAAGCTTATGATAAAAGTCAATATAATAAGGAGTTACTCTTGTTTTAACATTAAATATCACAATAAAAAAGGAAGCTCTTAATCAAATAGTATATTAAGTTTTATTACAATTGTATTTTATCTTGCAAATCAATCATTTGGTTCCTGATTGATTGTGTATATATATATATATATATATATATATATATATATATATATATAGGCTGCAGAAAGGAGTTTGCTATTAACTGAAAGGAGACCCTTTGATTCCTCTTGGAGGCCTTAAAGGAACCGAGCAGGGCAAATTCCTAATGTCCACTCCATACGTTCTTGTCATTGCAGCTGTTATTACTATATGTTTATTCATATAGTATACGAACATGGATGGGCTGCTCACCAACATGCATTAGCCAGCGTGGTGAGTTTATTGGCTTTTTACCTCTGAGTTTAAGATCAAAAAACACCATGGTCTTTCTTCTCAGTGCCTGATAAGGCAGAATGAATGTTTGTGTAAATGATAAAGATTTTTCCCAATTATACAATTATGACAGACAAAAATAAAGCATGGCCCTTAATCCCAGGAGGCTGTAAAGTCACCAACCAAGGCAGCAGTTGGTGGCTGAAGGCGGAGGGTGCTAAGAATATCCTGGAGGTGGACCCAGGCTGCCATTTGATGACGACTTTTTATTTAGGTACTTACAACTGCAGATCACTTTCAAGTGAAGGAAGATTGCAAGAATTAGAAGAAGAACTCTCTTATATTAAATGGGATATTATTGGACTTTGTGAAGTTAGAAGAAAAGGTGAAGAGACAATTGATTTAAAAAGTGGACATATGCTCTATTATAAAGGCACAAATATTGGAAATACAAGTGGAGTAGGATTCATTATAAATAAAAAGTGGAAGAACAATATTGTGGAGATTGATGGTGTATCAGACAGAGTGGCAAGATTAGTTATACAACTTAATAGCAGATATCAAATGCAGATAATTCAGGTTTATGCCCCAACAAGTTCTCACAGTGATGAAGTAGTAGAAGATTTTTATATGGATGTACAAAAGGCTTTTGATCAGAGTAAACAACATTTTAAAATTGTTATGGGAGATTTTAATGCTAGAATTGGTAAACAAATGAAAGATGAAAGTGTTGTAGGTAATTTTGGTTATGGTAATAGAAATGAGAGAGGACATAGACTTGTGGAGTTTGCAGAGAAGGAAAAACTTTATATTATGAATTCTTTTTTTGAGAAAAATGTTAGAAGGAAATGGACATGGAAGCATCCAAATGAAGGTACAGCAGAATTGGATTATATTTTGACTAACAGGAAATACATATTTCAAGATTGTAATGTTCTTAATAAATTTAACACAGGAAGTGATCATCGATTAGTAAGGGGTAAGATACATGTTAATGTAAAACTAGAGAGACAAAAATTATTAAGAAAAACTATATTTACAGTTGATATTCCTAATCTTCAGAAACATTCTAATGAATTTAAATTAGAACTTACAAATCGGTTTCAAGTATTAGTAGATTTTGAACATGATTCAGATTTGAATGAAATTAATATGAAAATAACTGATACACTTTTAAAAACTGCAACAAAGATAGCTGGTAGAAAAAAGCAGCAATTGACTAATAAAATTTCTACTGAGACTAGAGAACTTATGAAGAAAAGAAGGAATATGAAGATATGCAAGAATGATGCATTAAAAAGAATTGAATATCTCGAATTTTGTAAAATGGTGTGGAAAAGAGTTGAAAATGATATAAGAAAGTATAACTGTGAACTAGCAAGAAAAGCTGTAGAAGAAAATAAAAGTCTTAAGAATGTAAGACAACATTTTGGTATTGGTAGGAAATTTATATCTGCAATAAGGAAAAAAGATGGAATTATTACTAAAAAGAGGGATGACATTATGAAATTGGTAGAAGATTTTTATCAAGAATTATATAGTAATAAAGAACAAGTACCTCCTATATCTATTACATCTTCCGAATTGCCCAGAATTTTAAATGAAGAAGTGAGAAATGCAATTAAATGTATGAAAAAAGGAAAGGCTCCAGGTAATGATGAAATTATAATTGATATATTAAAAGAAGCAGGTGAAGAAACAGAAAAAATATTAGCAAAGTTATATACCAAATGTCTAAATGATAAAGATGTACCGGATGATTGGAAGAATGCAGTAATAATATTAATATTTAAAAAAGGTGATAAAGAAGATATTAGAAATTACAGACCTATCAGCCTTTTATCAGTTTTATATAAAATTTTTACCAAGATAATTACAACTCGTCTACAGAGAACCTTGGATTTTCACCAACCAAGAGAACAAGCTGGATTTAAAAGTGGTTTTAGTACAGTAGATCATATTCAAGTATTGAGAGAAGTTATAGAAAGGACAAATGAATATGAGTTGTCATTATGTTTTGGATTTGTAGATTATGAAAAGGCATTTGATTCTATAAACATTTCTTCAGTGATTAAAGCATTGGATCATCAAGGTATAGATCCAGGATATTGTCATATTTTAAAGAATATTTATAAAAATGCAACAGCAACAATTAGATTACATAATGATACTGGGAAAGTCAACATTGAGAAAGGTGTAAGACAAGGTGACTCCATATCTCCAAAACTTTTTACAGCAGTGCTGCAAGAAGTATTTTGTGGATTAAAATGGGAAACTAAAGGAGTGAAAGTAAATGGAGATTATTTAAGTCATTTAGATTTCGCAGATGATGTAGTTGTTTTTGCAAATAATGCTTCTGAGCTGCAGGAAATGTTGCAGGAGTTATCAGATGAAAGTAGGAAAGTAGGACTAAAGATAAATGTTAAAAAGACTAAAGTAATGTTTAATCGATTTGCTCCAAATATGAAAATAAAGATTGATTATGATGAATTAGAAGAAGTTAAGAGTTACAAATACCTTGGTCAGATTATTAATACAGATGGAAACATAATAGAGGAAATTAATCATAGAATTAAACTTGGTTGGAGTGCTTTTGGTAGAAATAACTTGATATTAAAAGGAAATATGCCTATGTGTTTGAAAAGAAAGGTTTTTAACAAATGTGTTTTACCAGTTCTTACTTATGGATCTGAGACTTGGACACTTAATAGAAGATCAATACAGAGACTTCAGACCACTCAAAGAAGTATGGAGAGATGTATGTTGGGAGTAACAAGAAGAGATCGAAAATGCAATGTATGGGTAAGAGAACAAACAGGTGTTACTGACCTCATTGAAAAAATTAAAAGATTGAAGTGGAGTTGGGCTGGACATATTGCTAGAAGAGATGATAATAGATGGACAATTGAAATTTTAAACTGGATTCCAAGAGATTGTAAAAGACCCAGAAGGAGACCACATGTAAGATGGATGGATGAAATAAGAAAATGTGTAGGGGTGATGTGGAGAAGAGAAGCTAAAGATCGGAGAAGATGGATTAAACTTGGAGAGACCTTCATCCTGCAGTGGATTGATAATGGTTGATAATGATGATGATGATATATATATATATATATATATATATTAAAACAAACTATTACAATTAGCTTTATATAGTAAGCTTATAAATGAAAATTAATTGAGTAGATATGATAGCATCACTGCATGTCAATTTATAAAGACTACAATAATAGCATTTATCTGAACAATTTTATATCCATGAATGCGCTGGTCTTTTTTTTTTTTTAAATTTCTGAGTATTATATACTTTAATATTACAATGTGCATTAAAAAAACAATCTGGCTATTGCCATTTTAAAGAAAAGGTTGTGCATAATTCAGTCAGATATCCATATGATTGTTTAATTTTTACCTTCAGTACTAAAAATATTTATTAAAACATTTCTAAAACTTCAATCTCTTTTATATTTTGCTAATTGTACAGTATATACTACTAAATATAATTCTATATAATAATATATTAGAGATGAGACAGAAAAAACATCAAATATTTAATTCTGAACACTGAACACACACATATATATATATATATATATATATATGTGTATAGTATATAGTATATATATATATATATACAAATATTTATAATATATATTCATTTAGTGCTGTTTTCAAAGTTATCTCAACTATGTGATTATAAATAAAATATATACAAGAGAACTGAAAATGCAAAAATAAATTATACAAACATAAATATTTAAAGTATTGCAAAATAAACATATATGGCTAGAATCAACCAATAAAATCAACATGTGATAGACCAAATATATGTTGAATACTTCTTTTTTAAAGTAAGTGAAATTTTTTTAGAATAAAGAAATGTACTCAGATTTAAATAAATAAAATTAAAAATAAATTATTTAGCATTAATATTAATAATTTTATATATTTTTTTCCAATCTAAATTGAAATATCTGTAGTTTTATATTTCCTTGAATAATGTTCCTTTTGAGAGAGTATATAAACACTGACCAGAATAAAAATAATAATATACTACTACTGTATTTTATATAAGTAAAGTTACTATTATATTTAAATGAAATGTTGTCAGTGAACCAAGATAATTGACAAAGAAAGTTATTTCAGAAATAGAGAGTATGGCAGCTGTAATAAAAGTGTAACATATATGACAATTGGAATTGCCATCCATTTATATGTATTTATTTTGTTAAATGATCTAAATATAGCTTGCAAATATTATTTACATATAATTGCATTAATTAATGCTGAATATTTATGAGTTTATTATGGATTTCATATACTTAATACATAAGTAGAATAATAAAGTAAGCCTATGTCTCACTTGAATTTCTATATTGCCAAGTTTTGATCATTTATTTTAAGTGATGAAGTGCCTATAAACAATCTGTTTTTGTTGTAATACATATTTTCTGTGACTTGCTCACTATTATCAAACATATATAATTGCAATTTAATATATTGTTTATTATAAATGTGCTGATTGTATGTGATAATTGAAAATTATAAGCATCAACATCATATAAAGAAAATTAAAAGTTAATTTATCTCTAGAAATTATATAATGTTACAATCATATTTTTTATAAACAGTTTACCAATACTAATCTGAATCAGTTCAAATTAATCTGGTGTTTTTCCAGCAGATAAACATGTTAGCTGTAAAACAATGTTCTAAAAATTACTGTTTGTTTAAAAACTTTTTGATACTTGCATTAGTTTTTTTTTTTTTGATCTAGGTTCAAATTTCAGATTATAAGTATTATAGGTGGACATACAAAACATTTAAATATTAAAATTCTGCAATATCTTGTGGCTGACTATTTTTTTTATTGGAAAATTAATGAAAATGCCTCACTAATATCAATGTTTTATTTTGTTTAATAATAAATATGTATAGTTTTTACAATATAGAAATTCATTATATTTATATTTTTAAATATTAATAGTAGTCTTATAATGTTTTTAATGAAATTTTAAATGTTTTTTAAACTTTATTTAAAATTACTGTGAAATATTTAAATGCAAGTATATTATCTATACTAAACTTAATGTAATTAGAAGGGATTTGAAGTCAGACTTTCAAACTTTCTATAACCATTCACTCCATCTTACACATAGCCAATACACATTTATTTTTTACATGTCCATGATCATGTACATTGGTTGTATTATGAAGTGGATAGTTATAAGAAGCTTAAAAATCTGAGTTTAAATTCCTTTTAATTACTGTGGAAACAATATAATATATATGTGTGTGTTGTTATAGTTAATATTTTCTTGGTTATTTTAATTTTATAAGGTACTATTTTGGATCAATAAATATAATATTTACAATTAAAATATATAATGTACTATTAAATGCTTGGAATGATATATAATACTCAAGCAGAAATATGATATGTTGTGCTAGAAATTATCTAGAGATCTTCAACTTGTCAATTCACCAATTTAAAATAAATTGTTAAAATATATTTTAAATTTAATTAAAATAAAAGTATAAATAAGTTTGATAGTTGTTTTTTTTATGTGTGTTTGAAAATGTTGAAAATTTTATTCCATTCTTTATAAACAATATCAGAAGAAAGCCAAATGATTAAATATTTTAATATACAAGATACAATAAAAAATATTGACACAATTGGCACAAATGTTGTTACAAAGATTGCTATGAATAAATTAATTCTACAAATATTAAATTTTTACTAAATGATTATGTAAGTAATTAAAATTGATATAAAATCAGAGTGACATCACACCACAACACAGCTTACAGAATGCTTTACATAAGCAAACTTTTTTTCTAATCCACTTTTACCATTCTATTTTAACCTTAAGTAAATAATTATATAATAAGGCAGTGCTTATTAAATATATATCCAGTATTTCCAGATTAGTTTTCAAAAAATTGAGGTATTATTATATTTTGCACAAGTTCCTGATAATGTTCATAAACCAAAAATTAATCTGGAGTTATAAATTTAATAAGCACTAGGGTCTATTGATTACTCAAGTTTATAATAGATGCCAGTAATTCAGAAAAAACTGAGTTTCCTTTTCTAAGTGATTTATGTTTCTGAGTTTTCTCTATTTACCACTTTTTAGCAGGTTTGCTTAAAATTTTATTACACTTCCATTTGTAAAAGCTAATAATAAATAAATTTTTTTTAAAAATATTTAAAATTCAAAGTTAAAATGTTTTTTATTCACTTAAAAAATATATTTCAAGATATCTATATCTTACATTTGATGCTCTCTCCTCACCATCTGTTTAGTATGGCAGACTCAAAGAACAAAAGGTATTTGAACTAGTTCCCAGTTGTTTTTTAATTGATTGGTTATTCAATTGATTAATATTTCATTTGAATATTTGAATGTCACATAATATCTTAATCACTATTCAAATGCCTATTTTATTTTACCTAAAAATTTTAATTGTGTTTCATATTGGGTATATTAAAATGTAATTGTATTAATTAAGACTTCTAAATAAATATTATAACAAACTTTAAAATCTCTTATTCATCTCTACAAATTCAGGAACACCTCGAAATTTTCCATAAAGAGATGCCAATATTCTTGCTTTCTGACAGTGAGTAGAACATTTGTATTATATTTCTAAATAATTATAATATTGACTAATCTTTTATCCTATAAAACTGATTGTTGAATAAATAAGCAAATAAGTATATTGTAGTGGGATATGTGATTTTTTAAAAAAAAAAATATCATGCAGAAAATATACACGTAAATAAAATAGAAATTTTAATATATGACGTATGGATAATGAAAATAGAAATGCACATTATGCAAATTATGGCCAGTTTTATATAATTAATACTGTTTCACATCATTTAATCAACATTTTCAAGAAAAAAATTATCAACATATATATCAAGATTTAATGAAAGATTTTAATAAAATTAAAGGATTTTTTTTATTTTTTATCCCCTACATAAGTCAGTGTTGTTGTTTGTTTTTTTTTTTAAATTTTGATTTATTTTTATTATAAATATATATTCAATAACATATATTTTATTTTAAAATGATTTTTTTCTTTTTCCTAATGTTTTAAATATATTATATGGTAATTAGGAAGATTTTGCATATATATATATATGTGTGTGTGTGTGGAAATCTTGAATGTGTGAAGTTATCCATTTAAATCAACTTAATTACAAAACACTTAAACAAGAACAACTGCCCTAGGCCAAGAGTCAATGTAAACTGACATACTAATGCATATATATATATATATATATATATAAGAATAAAAATAATAAATATAACTCTAAGTAACTTATATACAGTCTTTCAATCCCCAGAAGTACTTTTGGTTAATTTCTTAACCCTCCTCAATTGCTGCTAAATTCAAAAATCCTAATGAAAGCAAACATAATCAACTCAAATCCCATGAATTCTGAATTTTAACATTAGCAGCATGTCTATTAATTATATTCATTTTATTTCTATTTATTAAAATTATCTCCTTATTTTTTTCTTTTATTATGGATGCAATTTTAATAAATAGAAATAAAATGAATATAATTAATATACAAGTTGCTAATGTTAAAATTTGGGATTCATGGGATTTGAGTTGATGACATTTGCTTCTGTTATGTTTTTTTTAATTTAATGGCAGTTGAGGAAGGTTAAGGAATTAATTGAAAGTACTTCTGTGGATTGAAAGATTGTATACAATAGTTAATTACCATTATGTTTATTATTTTTTATTGTTATTACAATAATTTTTAATTAATGAACATTTTATTTGTATATATATATATTGGAATTTTAAAATTAAAAAAATAAAATAAATTGTAAACAATATTTAAATTTATGATATATAAATACTCATATTCAAAACATATAATAGTATAAAATTTAAAAAAAATTTTTTTTAATTTCATAATTCTGTTATATGTTATACTGTAAGTATAAATTAATAGTTTTAGTTTCATCATCATAAAATAAAAATGTTATTATTTTTAACATTTTTTAAATTTTCTTATAATATTTTTGATTCCTCTAAATTTATATTTTTTATTTTGTATTTATATAAATGTTTGAAATTTAAATATTATTTGTAATTTATATTCCCCCCTCCCATTTTTAGATACCAATGTGTACATAGCATGTCCATACATATGTAAGTTGCATAAATGGCCATAAAAGTCTATGGTAAAAAACATTGAGAAAGATGTTAAATTCATATATATTTAAATTTATATTAAATTTTTTAAAAAAAATAATATTGCAAAATAAAAAAAGTAATATACTGGATTTGTATTTAGAAAATTAAGCATTAACAATTTCCATACTCTAAAAAGCTTGTATATAATCTAGTTTAATATTTGTATTCATTTACATTTTATGTTATGCATTCAATATTGTATGTGCGTGTGTGTGTACATAATGAATATTATTAAATAACAACTAGTTGTTGCAAAAATTATTTCTTTACCATTATTTTATACTAATAATTATTTAATTATACTAAATAATGGTAAAGAAAATTATTTTATTATATGTATAATTAAAATAAAAATAGATTATCGACTGGACGTATATATTATATAATTGTGTATACATGTCTATGCAGCTAAAATATTAATTTGTTTTAATATTACTTATTGTAAGTAAATATAGTTAAACTGCCAATATGCTAAAGATCACTTATTTTCATTTATTCGCCATCTAGTGGATAATTTGACAGTCATTGTCCAATACTTTACTTTTTGACCAAATTAAATTATTTAATTGTTTATTTATAATAATAATTACTGCAATAAATAAATTATTTAATAGTAAAATAAAAAGTCAAGTTTGATATTTTTAAATAAAAAGTGCAAATTTAAAGTGTTTTTGTTTTTTTAGTCACAAAAAAGAAGAATGTGTGCGATAATTATTGATTGTAAAATTGCTGAAAATTTTCAAAATGAAATATATTTAAATGCATTTCAGTTTATTAATTTTATTTATATGTATGTCAAACATAAGTCAATTTATGTAACCAATGGCTTCTATTTAATAATGACATTTTTATATATTATTTTCATATATTTTAGAAGTTTTCTCTTTTTTTAAATTTATAAAAAAAAAAAAAACTAAGTCAAGCGATTTTATATCCACTTTTTTCATAAAAATGTCAAAATCAAACATTATTGTAGCAAGTCATTGGAAGTTATTTAAAATCCAGGATAGCATTATTTGATAACATTTTTTTTCACATTACCACATCTTTGCTTCATGTATGTACATGTGAAAGCAACTTTTGAATGAAATCTGCATAGTGTTAGAAAGCTATTGAATGGGGTAAACAGTAGTGTGCCAGTAATTTAAAAATATTGGTCTATTTTATAAAATATATTAGCTTTTATGGAAACAATTATTAAATTAATTCCACAAAATAATACAATATAAAGTTATGTTGGTAGTGGTATGACAATAGTTCAGAAATGTTTGAAATAATTTATAGCACATCTATTTTATGCTCTGAATATATTTTACAATAAATTAGCTAATGACAGATGTTATCAAAAATATTTTTTATTTAAATTATCATATATCAGTAAGATACAAATAATATTTCAATTTGATCTTTGCTTTAAATTGTGTAAATTTTATTATAATGCATATACTTTTTAAGACAGTTGTAATTTTAACATTAACAAATCTATTGATACTTGCTATATAATAGATTTTCAATTAACAAATTCATTTAGATTTGAGTTTTATTTCATTTCAACAAAAATTTTATTAACAATAAATAGTGATTACATACTAATAAAGGATAGATAAATGAATAAATTGTACAATAATATGATTGTATAATGTTCTATTTGTCATCTGGCTAGATTTTGTTATGAGAGTACAATTGTTATACTCTTATGTGGTTAGGTATAGTGATGAGATTCTAAGAACTTGTTTAATGGAATAAGCATTTTTTATATAAACATGAATATTTTCTTTTAGAATTTCCTATTCTATAATGCTGGGTAGGTGGGAGTTGATAATCAGGAAAAGGAAAGAGCAGTTAAAGACCAGGTGTCATCAAAGACTTTACTGGAGGCCAGGAGCTGGTCACGTTTCTTGATTTTTTTGAGCGTTTGATAAAACAATTGTATGATTTGTGGTGGGGGTAATTCCATGAGAGTTTTGCATCTCACTATCCATATGGAATAAAGGACAAAGGTAGAAAGCTTTATTATTGAAAAAAACCCATTATGAATGGCATTTTCAAGTGAGAAAATCATATCAGGTCTTATGTTGGAATTGATTATAATTATATCTTTCAGTGTTTTAAGTCTTGGGCACCGGTGTATAATATGGTCTATGGTTCCATCTTCATGAGTACACAGACCACATATAGGGTCAATGCTGGTAAAACCTCTTCGGTGATAAAGGAACCAATTCGTGGGGAGCACATTAAGATTTATTTTAATGATGAAGTCAAAGAATTTGGGTTCCAGACTCCATCTTTTGAAGTGTGTAATGAGTCTTTGGTTGGTTACTTTTAGACTGGTTTTAATGGGTTGTTGATTATAGTTGATTATATTGTATGCTTCCCATAAGGTGATTTTTTTGTTAAGGTTAAAGGGCATTATTGGGTTATAAAGTTGTAGGTGGTCTATTAGGGAGGCTATCCATGAACTGGCAATGGGCGGAGGACAATCTGTCGGTGTAATTTTTTTAATAATGTTGGAGTATCCACAGGAGAGGATCCGATTATGTAGAGTGTTGTGGGTTTTCTGTAAAATGATTGCTTGTATTGAGTGGAATGACAGACCATTGAACCTGCATGGTTGTTGGATGCCTCGTAAGCTAATAGCAACTGTCCTTCCTCTCCAGAGAAGTTTGGTACATAATCGGTTGATTTTATTTTGAAACTGTTTAGACATTTTTACGAATGGAAGATAATATGAGATTTTTGGCATTATGATCATGTTGAGGAGGCCAACCTTTCCATATAATGAAAGGTATACTCTAGAGAGTGATGTGGTGATGGCTTCAGTTGAATGGAGGATTGCATCTTGAATCTCTCTTGCCATTGCAGTTGGTGTTTTGAAGATTGGGAAACTTAGGTATTTTTGGGGTTTTGCAGAAAAGGGAGAGTTAATTTGTTTACCAGACATAATCTTCCAGATGGAAGATTTGTTAAAGTTTATTTGTAGGCCAAGTTTCGCTGTATTTCTGTTTAAGGTGTTCATGAGATGGGGAAGGTATTTAATGCTGGGAAGACCAACCATGATGTCATCTATATATGCAAATACATTGAAGTTTTTATTGAGAGAGGGAAGGAAAATTCCAGGGAGGTTTTTTTCTATATCCATCAGAAGAGGGTTGATGTATGCTGTGAAGAAAAGGGCACTGAGTGAAGATCCTTGAGGGATCGACTTGTATGGCTTGAAGCCTGGTGTGATCTTGCCATGTCGCATTCCAACAGAATATCCAGGAGAATATTTATCTGGACTGAATCAAATGCTGCCACAATATCCAGCTGGACAGCAATAGGTTTTGATTTACGATGAACTCTGATGTAATTGAAGAGTGCAGTTACATTGGACATGGCATGCGAGGTTGATGATCCCTTTTTCCGTATTGGTTTGACGAGATATGGCTAAGAATTTGAGTTTGGATTTGATCTTTAATGACTGACTCAATTATCTGAATAAGTAATGGGGTCATGGAAATTGGCCGGATACTGTTAATGTCGTTTAGTGGTTTTTCTTTTTTAATAAAAGGCATGAGTGCCACTGGGTAAAGATCTGTTATGTTTCTGTTGCCAGAGGCTAGGTGATCAATCATTTTTTTAATAATTGGCACTGTGAATTGACTGAGGTGTTTGAGAAGGAAATTTGGGATGCCATGAAGGCCAGGATGAATGCCGTCAGGGAGAGATGTTACCTTCTTTTTGATTTGGATTTCTGTGATGCCATGTTCGCCAGGGTCACCAGCATCCAACCAGCTGTTTATAGGAGGAGCTCCATCTTTTTGCATTAATTGGCAGAATTGTTTGCTGATGTGCTGCATCATTGGAAAGCCAACGAGATTGGTTCCATTAGAATTAATGGATAAGGGAGTGATTTGTTTTCTATTGTACCCCAGTGCCCATCTGAGGTAGTCTCTCGTCCAGCAGTGTTGTTGTGCTAAGAAAATTTGGCTCTTCTGATGGATATATATTCTGCAAGGGACTTTTGCTTGATTTTGTAGAGATTTTTAAGGAAGATAAAGAAATAATAAGTTCATGAAAATAAAACTCAGACATGATAAACTTAAATACATAAATTAAAATGTTAGGTGTTATGATGCTATATCTTTGCTAGCAGAGTACAAATAATATATATATTTTATCGGCTAAGCCTTACTTTTTATAATGAAAAACACATTATTTCAATGGTTTTAATGAATTAAATAATTTGTTTAAATCTCATAAAAAGGCATGAAATGTTATTAAATCATCTAAAATTGACACATTTAAAATATTTGATTCAATTTTTTGAGATTGGGTTATATATATACTACTTTAAATATTTTGATTTGTAATAAAAAAGTTTTAAAACAATCTAAAATATTGCTTCATTTAAATATGGTAAGATGCCACTTAAAATATCTTAATTAGCATTAGTCATGATAAAGATTATCATTCTTGCAACAAAGACAACTATTTTAAAACTGTATTTATTGCAAAGTTTTATAAATATTTCAACTTTCCTACAGTCTTCTTCATAGCTTCAACTGATTACTTTTGAAAATGTTTTTAAATATGAAGAAATCAGTTGTGGCTCTGAAAAGGACTACAGGCTGGTTGAAATGTCAATTTATATACAAAGATTTGTATTAAAGTGTTTAAAACAAGGAATATAACTGTTCATATATGAAATAATATACCAAAGCAAGGAAATGAAAAGTATTTAATGACTTTTATTATGATAAGTTCTTGTAATAATCACTTAAATTATGTAATCATATTTTGAGGAGTTTCTAATCATATGCAGATTATTTTAATTAATTATGTAAGGAATGTTGTTAATTATATTCATAAAAAATGTCAAAAATGTTTTATTTGCTGTTATATCATTTGATAAGACTATTGGTTGTAGGAATAGTTCACTTTTATAAAAAGTGTTCAGGTACTATTTAAATGGAAATGTTTAAAAATAATTTTAGAATTTATATATGAGTCATAATAAAATACCTGTTTTGAATGAATATGTATTTCATTTTTTAACAACACATGATTATAAGAAAAAGCTAATTTTACAAACCTGTGATAGTGCAGTTTTAATGCCTGAATTTCAGAGTTTCAAACAAACGTAAAACAATGTCAGTTGTAATGGTCAGATTTGTACCTTCATGTAACAATATCTAGAGTGCAGGCAAAATACCTTAAAGCTGATTGGAGTCAGGTAGTGAGATCCCAGGTACAACCAAGCTTCAACTGATTTACTAATGCTCTATGGCTTAACACCTTATGAATATTTCTGAGGTTACACACAGGTCTTAATTTAATCTGTGAGCCAGTTCTAAACAGGGAGAGTCATGAGACACAAAATTTAAGCATACAATGACTAACTAGAGGGTTAAATGAATTGATAACACACTAACTTGAGGATAAGATTAACACTTAAAACTATAATTAAACTATAATGCATATAGAAAAATTAAAGATAATAAATGGATTGGAATTGAAATTGAGTAAATGATATGGAAATGAATTAAATTTAAATAGATTTATTAATCAATAAGTTAAACAACAAGATGAAAACAATAAGTATACAATGTTAAATGTGGGATGAAACATGCACCGGCCTTACATAGTAAGATGAGATTAAATTAAGTTACAGAATATCTCATCATTAGATGTCTAGATATACGTATGTGTGTGCAGTAAATAAATTATGCCTATGACAGTTAATATGCCAAAATCCTATCTTTATATTATAGTTTGCTAAATTACAAGTGAATATGCTAATCAAAGATATATTGCTAATTAGAGTGCTAATATGGTTGCTGTTTACATATAGATTAAGAAGTGAGCATACCCTAAAACTCTAGGACAATGCAGATTTAGTCTAATAATCAAAGATTCAGTTTCAGACTAATGCTGAATAATTATTTAACCCAGGAAAGAACTGGTTATCTTAGATCAACATTTATATATATAGCACAGACTGAAATATTAAGAAACATATTTGTGGTGAAGGTGGGTAGTTATTCACAGGATTTCACATCAAAATGTGCAGTACCATAAGACCAGACAGCTTGCTATTGATAAGGTTCAATGAACATTCTGAGTTCAGAAACTTGGAAAG
Source organism: Epiperipatus broadwayi (assembly GCA_028023455.1). Classification (NCBI taxonomy): domain Eukaryota; kingdom Metazoa; phylum Onychophora; class Udeonychophora; order Euonychophora; family Peripatidae; genus Epiperipatus; species Epiperipatus broadwayi. Next base: position 816,937 of record JAQFVV010006398.1, read on the forward strand.
GCTTAATACAAAATGGGGTCTGGATTCTTGTGCTCCAGTTCTATAAAAAGGTCATCATACCCAAACTAAGTATATAGGGATCACCTCCACTATGAGCCCATTAAAAGATGCAGCAAGATGTTATGTGCAAAGTGTACTTTGTAAGAACACACTGTCAACACATAAAGTAAAATGCAAATACGTATATTTAAGTTAAATGTGCTTAAAAATAGATTGCTTCTATCTATATAATTAATAGAACCCAGTTCTTAAAATAAGCATAATAATCATGCTCTATTTAAAGGACTAAACACTAAATTATTGATCTAGTTTAATATCCTCAACCTGCATCTTTAATCAGATTTACTAAGGAGGAAAAGATATATCTAGATGGATAGTTAATAATGCACTAACAAGTATATCTTAATGCTAAATTCTAAGGTTAGTCTATTACTGTCAATAAAACAGATATTTAAAGTGACAATTTATAATTCTGATTGTGCAAATCATAATAGATATTTGTATAATATAAAACTCAATCAAAATGATAATAATGAATGCATAGTGATCAGTTATTATTCCAACGTAATAGAATTTTAAAAGAGTGTGCCAATGAGTTAAATAAGCATTATTAAAATTTATTTAATAGAAGATATACTTTATTGTATCTTCATTAAAAATTTATCAAGTTTAATACAGGGTCACTGTTTCAAGATTTTTTGGCATATTATAATATGTATTAAATAAAATTTAAAGAACTTAACAGATAAAACCATAGGCATAATCGTAGTACAAATATAGATTAACATACACACAAGATTAGTTATTATATTTTAGGATAGGTAAAATTGAAGCTAGCAAAGAGAGTCATGGGCAAGTTTTATGACAGTTTTATATTATTATTTTAGACAAGAATTTAAGAGTTAGAATTTTGAATGTTCACCTTTAAATTATAAGCTAGCTTTAAATAGATTAAAGTTCAAAGATTAAAAGTCTATTTTGGAGCTCTGCAGTATTTGGGTGATTACCTAGATTCTTGCAGCTTGTTCCTTGGGCATCTCAGATGGCAGATGTCGTAGCACTTTGGATCTCTGGATAGGCAGCATGATTTAGTTATATTTTTGCAGCAGGCTGTTGGTAGGAATATCTCCCATTCCTAGGATAGTGATGCTGTGCCAGTCAACATGCAGGATGGGATTTGAGATTGTCATCTTTTCCAGCAGCGAAAACAGCAAGTATCAACCTCATAATCTGTCATATCAAAATTACAACAGCTGTAGAGTCTAGTGGCAATGCTTCTTGAAAATTATACCAAGTAGTTTTTGATGTATATCATGTAGCCTATTTATATGATCCCAAGATCAAACTATAATTCTGACAAAATTATTTTCTGTGAGTGAATCCATTAGCACCATTTAAAATTTTGTATTTAAATTTATTAAAATCATTTAAACATTTGTTTTAATTTTTTAACAGGATGTTTGTGACTAAATTTGACCATTTCTAATCCATCAAGACCTAGCAATAATTCCAGTTGAGTAGATCTTGTTTACAAGAAAATATATTTTGGAAAAATTATTGTTGTTAAAATTAAAGTTTTAGAGTTCTATCTCACACTATACTAACATGGGTGCATATAGCATGATTCTTGTTTGCAATAATTTTAAGTTATAATTATGAATTATAAAAAATGACTAAATAATATTGTGCTATATATGTATCACAGTAGTACATAGACTACACATATATACATTAAATGATAAATCTACTCTTTTAAAAAAACAAAATTATAATTCAATATACATTATTTTAAATTAAAATTCCTGCTGTAATATAGCTAGCTACATCTAAGATATTATAAATGTTTATCCATATATATATTCAGTGACACATATATAACTGTGTTAGTGCCCATATACATGTATTCATGAAGGGTTTAAATCTGGCACAGATAGAGCTATGGAGAAAAATAGGTGAAATGTATATGAGATAGGAATATACCATTTCACCATATGTTTGTTTGTTTTTTTGTTCATTGCTGTGTTCATAAATTAAATCTTGTTTTTGATTAAACTGTTGAAAAATCATATTAAAAACTGTCTACTTTTAAAAAAATACAGGAATGTTATATCCTTGTTTAGTATTTTTATTTTTACAAAATGGATTTACAAACCAGCTAAGGAAATTAAAAGAAACTTTCCATTTGTAAATTTAAGAAGCTGCACATATAATTCAAGAATTATTGAAGTGCTGTTTAAATACTAGAAAGATGAAATAATAATTTTTTAAATGACTTTAGAAAATTTTAATCAATAGGACACGGCAATATTTCATATAGATACTTATCACTGAACATCACATGATCACCATTCTTTATAAGATCTAGGTGCAGTGCTTTTAGATACAAATCTCCTCACTGATGAACGCCACAAGCTAGAAACTAGTCTGGGAATATTGGATGAGTAGGCACTAGCTAGGCATTTTATGCACAAACCTTCTTGCATCCATCCTTTGATTACTCTGGCTTGCATTGAATGGTGCTACTGTATGGAAAGTTTTGCCTCTGTTTAGATACTTATTATAATTAAATAATACCAACAGGTTTTTTTTTCATTTATTTTTCCTAATATTTATACTTATGATATATATGTAAAATATTTTATAAAGTAAGTCTAATGATTTTAAATATTGTTTATTTAGAAAAATGATTTTTAAAAAAATCCTAAGAATTATTTGATAGATATGATAAATTGAAAAATTACTTATATAAGTTAAACCAAAGTTTCTCTATATATGTATCCATAAGAAAAACATCAATATAATTAAAATTATAAATGATCCAAAATGCAATTCCAAGATTTTTTTTTTTGAAATTATAGTTAATTTTTTTCATAAAAATAGTTGCTCAGTTTAAAAACTCATCATATCTTAAATTGATTAATTCCAAGATTTCACAAATTTATTGTACAAAATTCTCTGGAAATACTTAGAAAAATTTGAAAATTGTTTATGATAGATATTTTGATTTTTCAAAATTGAGGATTAAGTTAATAGATAATCATAACTTACAATTTTAAAAAAGCAAAAAGAATATAAATTCCATAAATGTAAATTCTGCCTTTAGGATGGTTATTATTAATTTGCATCTTAATTTTAACTATACTTTGTGCTACAGTATATATAGAAAGATACTTTTCAGCACTGAATTGAATTTAAAATTGTGCCTGAAATGCTGGTGATCTTGAATATCTATAAAATTACATTTAAAGTCAAGGAAGGTCATTCTTAATAAATTGATTTAATAATCACAAAGAAATATTTATAAACAGAGTATGTAAGATTTTATAAAACTAATAAAAAATATTGACGTATTTTTTTAATAATCTAATTTATAACTACTATTTTATAAATAAATATTTAATTAATTACAAAAAAATTAAATTATTTTTATTTCTATTGTCTCGCCACATGTTGTTGATATATATATTGAGAAAAAATTGGCTACTAATTGATTTCCTTAAAGTAATTGATTTTAATATTAATTTTAATTTGCATGAGCATTTATTTGTTTATATATGACTTACATAAATGTATAATATTTGCAAATCTAATATAAATATTCTGAAATAAAATTAACAATTTTTAGACTATTTTATAAAAGTGATTAATATATTTATACTAATAAATTATAGATTAATATTAATCTTAATCACAATTGTATTATTTAAATTAATACACTGTACAGGCTTACACACCTGCACATATATAATGTAATATATAAGAGATTCGAACTCAGACTTTCACACGGCCCCTCAGCTCTCCATGCCATCTCATATTGCTGATTCACCTGATCCTACACATGTTGAAAAAATAAATAATCACCAATATACGTATTTCATGCTAAACCAGAAATCATCAGTTGGTCCAGATTACTATCTCCATATATATATATATATATATATATATACAATCAGTGCTCAGCTTTATATTAAGATAGACAATCTTCATACTTTAATGGTCAGGCTTCAAACTACTTCAACTCACAACTCTTCAGCCATCCATTTCATTGAAAATCTGATGATGGAACATTCAAAACCCATGTTAGTGCCAAGGTTGTCATCCAACCCATGTTGACCATTTAGTCATTCTGACCCCTCATGTATTGGAGAATAATCCATTTACATACATATGCGAGGAATGGACAGACCTTTAACGCACTATGTTTTTCATTCTTCTCATACAAAGTATTTACTCTAAAAATTGTTTAATTAAAATTTTTAGAAAGTAATCTTTATTTTTATCTTTTTTTAAAAAATATATTTTAAGATTTTTGTAAAAAAGTTGAGTATCTAGGCAACAGGGTTATATGAGCAAGCAATAACATTTATTCATTATCCATGGCAGTTTGCCATGACTTGTCATCTTCTTAATGCAATTCATTCTAGCATTTCAAAGAGGTATAATAAATTTTTGACGTTAAAGTTAACTTCTATAAAAATAAGTATGTAAAAGTAATATTGTTTTAACCATATTTTGCCATATATTTATAGATTATATCAATGTTGGCGAACCTTTTTACATATGCATGCCAAAAATTTCCAAAAAGTATTTATTGAATGATTGGATTGTCATACAGTTATTAAATCAAAATATAAAAAACTTAATTATTGCAGTTTTTTAAAAGTTTATAAAACAAAATAATAACAATAATAATTAAACAAAATTTCTAAATAAGATAAATAGAAGTAAACGATATTTATTTAGATGAGCACAAATTGAATAAAATGTAATAGTAAAAAAAATAATCGTAATTAAAACAAAATTTTGGAAATAAACATATAAAATCAACATAAATAGATATTATTTAATGAGATTTTTATTGTTATACATTGGATGCCAAATATTTTATATCTGGTTTATATTTTGTCATTTTTAATCATTCTTTTTCTTGAACTATCTTTAATTAAATTCGTTTCTGAAAACAATGAGTCACTTGCATATGTAGAGGGAAAAATTGGTAATATAGCGGTCGCTAATTTTTTTAAACAATTAAATGTTTTAGGAATATCATTCCAGGCAGTCAGTAGTTCCTCTTCAGCATTCTTTATATATATCCAATAATCGATCATTTCCCATTGTTTCTAACTCATTCCTCAAGTCAAAAAATTTATGTTTCCATATAGAACTGGATTGAAAACTGACTGATTACATTTCTATCTCTTTCAAATTAAAGACACTGTTGAATATGTTGGTCTTCTGGTCTTCCCATGGGTTGCTTACTACCTATCAATATATTTGACCAGGGCCTTTCAGTCCTCAATCAATTCAATATGCATGAGACTACTGTGGAAAAAGCCACTGAAAAGCACTGTCTGCATCACTCTTGCTAGACTACAAAGACCCAAGGAATTGAATAGCCTTGGTCTATATGCTATACATGTGCTATATTTACAGAGAATTTTTTCCACCAAAAGTGCAATGAGTGAACTGAAAACCGAAGAAGATGAGTAGCTTGGTTGAGCCTATGGATACTCCACCCCCAAGATCCAGCAAATGTCTCCTTGAAATAGAACATTACATTGGAAGTTTTGTGCAGAGCATAGACCAGCTTTTCTTAACTAAAAAAACATACTGGGACTCTTACAAGTTTTTTTTTTCCAAATCAGAAGAGAAACCCAGCATTACTAGTGCTAAATATGAGATTGTTAATAGTAAAGACCAGACACTGGGCCTTAGAGCCAAAATTGATGAACTTTCTATTAAATACAACTTGGGAAGGTTACCAAAAATCCAGTTTCTTGTGGTCCAGAATGGTTACAAGAATGTTGATTCTATATGTACACTATGCCTTCAGTAGGTGGAACCTGACAATCAATATTTTTTGACTGTCCTCATTTGGCGGAAGTTAGAGATCAGCTATGGAAATCCATTAGGCTTGGTTATGCCTCTTTCCTCAATCTGAGTCAAGACATTAGGGGGGGGGGGATTTTCATGAGAATAATGCTGATGATTATTGTGCTGATTGGGTTCTGGATTATTAGATGCGCAATGATATTCTGGCTGAAGCTCAAGTCCCCATGGGAGCAATACAAGAAGATTATTGCCATGAAAACTAGAGACTGTCTTATTGTGCCTGCTAAATTGTTTGCTGACACATGGGGGCTAATTTGTTTGGACTCAGACATTTCTTATTCCCAAACTCTCAAATCAAAATTATGAGCTGCTTATATTGTGGTCCACTCAAGTGTGATTATAGTGTAATGCTAAGAGGATTCAAATGTGTGCATGTTTGGACATTGTTCTTCTTCCTACAGAAACCTCATGCTACAGCAGCCAGGTGCCAGTTGTAGAGAATGAATACTCAACTCATGGGGAAATGCTCATACAGTGAGGCACAGTGGCAGCTCAATTTTCACGATAAGCAAGCATGTAGTCCTCAGTCTGATGAAAGGAAGTATACATCCTGTTTCAATATTCAGATGACTCTGGTGAACAGAAACGTGGGGGTGATCAGCTGGCCTTCCACCTTAAGGGTGGTAAAATAAAATCATTTGTGATATTGTATGTTACTCTTATAACCATTGTTACTAATGTAATGATAATAAATAATAATAAAAAAATTAAACCACTCAAAAATGTCTAACTTGAGACTATCCATTAATATTATGTCTAGATGTAAAATAAATTTTTGATATTTCTGAAAATTGTCTGAACAGTGTAAATCTTAGAGAAAATTAATCAATTACCGAATGAATAACAGCACAAAGTCTTGCATCAATTTTACTTGATCTGGTTTCTCATGAGATTCTAAATCAGTCAAGAACTGTTTTAGATTTGGAAAATATTTGAAAGTGTAAGAAAGAATGTCATGTTTGAAAATATGTATTTTAACTTCAAATGCTTTGATCAAATTAAACATGACAACATATGTCTAAGCATAACCTTGCAGTTTAACATTTAATTCATTTGGACGTGAACACATATCAGTAAAAAATATTAATTTTGAAAGCCATTTGACATCCATTAATTCATTATATTTTTCAATGATTTTTTCATTATGTAAAAACAGTCTAATTTCTTTTAAACACTCCATGAATCTTTGAAGAACTTTTCCGTAACTTAACTATCAGACATTGTTGTACATAAGTAAACCATAGTATACTGAGTTGATCTCACTCAATGTGTAGATATAAAATTGATTAACTTAGTCACACTGTTCATAACATCATCCAGTGGCTTACAGCTGACCTATGTGCATAAAACCTGCTGATGTATAATGCAATGAAAACCTAAAATTTAATGTCCAATATGATTGGTAAATAAACTGAGAAAACTATTTTCTTTTTCAGTCATAAGCACCATCTGTAGTTACTGATATAATTTTGGCAACATCTATGTTGCAAATATCTATTCCTTTTTGTTGTTGTTATTAATGAGGTTAAACTGATCATTTCTTCTTTAATGTTATTGCCAACACAATAGCAAATAACAATAGCCAAATAATCTGATCCATTTATGTCTGTACTTTCATCAAGGTAGAGAGAAATTACACTAGAAAATTTTATCACTTTTTTGTTGGATAGTTATGTTATTAACCATTTGCAGGATTCTTTCTTTAACTGTATTTCTAGCCAATGATAAATCTTTTATGCTCTGAATATTTTTTTATTTATTTTCAAAATCTTCAAAAAAAACTGGTGCACATTTTATCCAAGCTTCTTTCATATATTCTCTATCATTAAAAGGTTTCCCATGTTTGGCAATTACATTTGTAATAAAAAAACCAACAGCAGTTATATTTGAAAGATTTTCAATAAATTTTATTGTAGATGTTGATTATATATTTATATTTTTAAATGCTTGGGCAATATATTCTTTTTATTCATCTCTACTTTTTTCACAGAGTGATTTATGATTAGTCTCATAATACCATTTTACCAATGATGTTCCCAATACAACTGTTCTGGAATATAAAACATACTACCCTGGTGCTTTTCTTAATCATTCCATACACATCAGTCCACCAATTTTAAAATGCTCTATTTCTTGATAATTTTTTATTTTATTTTCACTAGTCATATTAATATAATGATAACAACTTTATTTAAAGTAAATTCAAATGAGCTTTAATAATTTTATAAATGAAAGATTTATTATTTCACTTTTACAGCAAAACTTCCAGCAAAAAAAAATAAAAATATTATTTGATGGCATTGATTACATATTTCATTCCTTTCCTTTATTCGTGATTTTGATTACATTAAAAAAATGAATGATGTCAACACATTAAGTGAAAAAAAATTAGTACAGAAAATTATGTGGTTATTTTTACATTAGATTTAAAAAAACTTACTTCAAAGAGTTATAAAATATTTTACTGAGTTTACTTTTTAGTTTTATTGGATTCATTTTATTAGTTTATAGAATATGACATATTGGTACCACTTTATTTGACTTAAAATATCATAATTTATTGCTTCTAATCAAAGTTCAATTGTAAATTGAATCCCAATATAATATTATATTTATTTATTTTACCTTTAGTTTACAATAAAGAAAAACTTTATATTATGAATTCTTTTTTGAAAAAAATGTTAAAAGGAAATCGACATGGAAGCATCCAAATGAAGGTACAGCAGAATTGGATTATATTTTGACTAACCGAAAATACATATTTCAAGATTATAATGTTCTTAATAAATTTAACACAGGAAGTGATCATCGATTAGTAAGATGTAAGATACATGTTAATGCAAAACTAGAGAGACAAAAATTATTAAGAAAAACAATATTTACAGTTGATATTCCTAATCTTCACAAACATTCTAATGAATTTAAATTAGAACTTACAAACCGGTTTCAAGTATTAGTAGATTTTGAACATGATTCAGATTTGAATGACATTAATAGGAAAATAAGTGATACACTTTTAAAAACTGCAACAAAGATAGCTGGTAGAAAAAAGCAGCAATTGACCAATAAAATTTCTACTGAGACTATAGAATTTATGAAGAAAAAAAGGAATATGAGGATATACAACAATGATGCATTAAAAAAGATTGAATATCTCAAATTTTGTAAAATGGTGCAGAAAAGAGTTGAAAATGATATAAGAAAGTATAATTGTGAACTAGCAAGGAAAGCTGTAGAAGAGAATAAAAGTCTAAAGAGTATAAAACAACATTTTGGTATTGGTAGGAAATTTATATCTGCAATAACAAAAAAAGATGGCATTATTACTAAAAAGAGAGATGACATCATAAAATGTGTAGAAGACTTCTATCAAGAATTATATAGTAATAAAGAACAAATTCCTCCTATACCTATTATATCTTCCAAATTGCCCAGAATTTTGAATGAGGAAGTGAGACATGCAATTAAATTTATGAAGAAAGGGAAGGCTGCATGTAATGATGGAATTATAATTGATATATTAAAAGAAGCAGGTGAAGAAATTGAATTTTTTATCAAAGTTATATATTGAAACATACAGATCGAAGGATCGATCTTAGTTTCATAGTTTTCATTTTGAAGTATGGTAATTCTAAATCACTATTTACCCGCAATGAGGCTTTTTCTATTCCAGGCCACATAAATTTTAAGTTAGTTATTTTATGCTTTGTTTAAAAGAATTTAATGTAAATATTACAAGTATAAATATTACAAATCATGATAAATAATATTCGTGTGTGTGGTTTGTAGGTTTATATTCGCTCAATTTAAAAGTTTCATTGCGTGTATATTTTTTTTTTAATTTTAAATCTTTCAAAATTATACAAAGTCATTTAAAAATGCTGATCAAAAGTCACATTCCTTTGATCAGTATTTTTAGTCAAATCTTACATGTACAAAGTTAAGATAATGAATTTCAATTTTGTATTCACGAATTCCTATGTAATTATTTAGTTTGTCAATTTAGAATCATGTATTGAATTTAGAAATAAATGTAAATCAAACAATGGAAATGAGAAATGTAGGCCTCTTATCAAGAAAGGCGAATGCAATTGTATAGTCAAAATTAGATATTGCTGGGGGCCAGAAAATCAAAGGAGGCGGAGTCATGAACAAAAACTATGCAGAATGATCAACCGTAGCGATCTTATATTATAATATACTAGAGGACTCTACTTTTTGACTTTGCTATGCTTAGACTGTCTCAGGCTACAGCAAAGTAGTTGTTCCAGAGAAATCATCTCAACTGTGATTAAGAAGTTGCCCGGTAGATTGCAATAATGTTGGGCTAAGTCCAAGAAGCTGATCCCTGTTCTGCCGATTTAAATCTTTCAAACCGCTGATCTATAATGTTTCCTGTGCTTCCAGTTTTCTCAATTCCAACTTTTAAATTAATCATGCTGTTCTAAGGAATCCAAAATGCGCGCCTACATTCTGCATAAACATTACCACAAGGAGAAAAGCCGGACGAAGAAAGAATGGTAACTCTTGTTACATGAACTTTTTAACTTTCCTCTAAGCTTAATAATTTTATTATTTAATCTGTTATGAATTAATCTAAGTAATTACATGTAAATTTCTTGTTTTCCTTCGTTAAAATGTTACACTAAAGCCTGTCAGTAAATTTCTTCTCTAATACTTCTGTGCTCTAGTCTTTAGATGATAATTTACTAATATTTTGTGCCTAATAGTAATTCATTAGTGAATATACTTATATTTTTATTATTACTTACATTTACAAACAAAGCGATGCCAATAATAATATTTTTCAACTCTAGTTAAAGCCATTAAAGTTTATTTCATAGTATTATTATTATATTCATTTTAAAAGTAATTTTCTTTTATCGAACTAAAAATTGGTTCGTTTATGTTGAGTTGAGAAATATTCAAGTACCTGTATTGTTCCCTTTATTTTGTCAAAATGATATTTTAATCTCTGCTCCAAATAACAAATATTTAAAATAAAGTCTAAATTTTTATTATATTATTTTTTTATATATGAACGGAGTAATAATATAAAGTGAATATTTTTGTTACTATTATTACCTTCCGAATAACCTGGGGAGTTATGGGTTTCAGAGTGAAATTAAAAAATTGTTACTTTTGTGATCTTTTGATCTCGCCATGTTTTATTTTGAATAGTCATATCAGATTGTTGCGTAGAAAATGTTACGGAGAAATAATCAAGGTTTTATATAGTTTCGCTTTAAGTCCACTTCCGATCACTCTTCCTCGATGTTACTGTGGCAGTGCCTTTTCCTTCGCCTAAATTGGCGTCTCGTTTTTACTACCAATTGGAAAGAAAGAAATTCTTCTCCAGATAATCTCTTGGATCACCGGGGTTCAAAAATGATCCCGGCTGGTTGTAGTGTCCCAGATCTACTTGGGGGCATTAAGACTTGTCAAAGTACAAGCCGCCCGCTCTTCCGTCAATGCACCGCAAGTTATTATTGTAGTATATCTTAATCTCTGCAACCATCAGTACATCATTATTATATTATATTTTTATATAAGGCCTCCTCCAATTATCCGTATACGTAATGGTTTGAATCTATTAAAATCAAACAACTTAATATAAAATAGGAATTAAATATTTTAAATGCTCAAATTACTCTGATTCTCATATCAACTCATACGACCATTTAAAACATATAAATATTGGCATGCGTTTTGTTTATCAGTCTAAAACGATTATTAAGGACTAGCAGCAAATTATTATAAATATACGTATGAAAATTTTACCGTATCTGTACATATTATTCAATGCTTTCAATAATTATTAAACATTTATCTAATCTATTTTGTCTCTCTTTTCTTATCACTCCCGAAACTTAGTTAATCACCTGCTGTCTGTATCGACAACTTAAATATATATTGAATTATTAACCGTACCAATATCTCGAATATAAGATATATATGAATAACTGATTGTAGGGTAATTTAGTCTGTGTTTTCCGACGAGCTAGTAAAGGGAAAACCACGTATCGTTGTTGTGTTGTTCATCGGTTGGTCATGCCAGGGGTTTGGGTTTGAATTTAGTTTGCATTTTGGAATTTATTCCTAGACGTGGACTGGGTTTGAATTCGGATTACTGTGCGTGATTATGCATGGTGATTTTACCGGTACAATATGAAATGTCTAAATGATAAAGATGTACCAGATGATTGGAAGAATGCAGTATTAATATTAATATTTACAAAAGGTGATAAAGAAGATATTAGAAATTACATGCCTATCAGTCTTTTATCTGTTTTATACAAAATTTTTACTTATTACAACTCGTCTATAGAAAACACTGAATTTCCACCAATCAAGAGAACAAGCTGGATTTAAAAGTGGTTTTAGTACAGTAGATCATATCCATGTATTGAGAGAAATTATAGAAAGGACAAATGAATATGAGTTGCCATTATGCTTAGGATTTGTAGACTATGAAAAGGCATTTGATTCTATAAACATTTCTTCAGTGATTAAATCATTGGATCATCAAGGTGTAGATCCAGGATATTGTCATATTTTGAAGAATATTTATAAAAATGCAACAGCAACAATTTGATTACATAATGATAGTAGGAAAATCAACATTGAAAAGGGTGTAAGACAGAGTGACTCCAGATCTCCAAAACTTTTTACAGCAGTGCTGCAAGAAGTATTTTGTGTATTAAAATGGGAAACTAAAGGATTGAAAGTAAATTGAGATTATTTAAGTCATTTAGATTTTGCAGATGATGTAGTTGTTTTTGCAAATAATGCTTTAGAGCTACAGGAAATGTTGCAGGAGTTATCAGATGAAAGTAGGAATGTAGGACTAAAGATAAATGTTAAAAAGCCTAAAGTAATGTTTTATAGATTATTTCAAAATATGAAAATAAAGATTGATTATGATGAGTTAGAAAAAGTTAACAGTTACAAATACCTTGGTCAGATTATTAATACAGATGAAAATATAATGGATGAAATCAATCATAGAACTAAACTTGGTTGGAGTGCTTTTGGTAGAAATAACTTGATACTCAAAGGAAATTTGCCTATGTGTTTGAAAAGGAAGGTTTTTAATAAATGTGTTTTGCCAGTTTTTACTTATGTATCTGAGACTTGGACACTTAATAGAAGAGCAATACAGAGACTTCAGACCACTTAAAGAAGTATGAAGAGATGCATGTTGGGAGTAACAAGAAGGGGTCAAAAACGCAATGTATGGGTAAGAGAACAAACAGGTGTTACTGACCTCATTGAAAAAATTAAAAGACTGAAGTGGAATTGGGCTGGACATATTGTTAGAAGAGATTATAACAGATGGACAATTTAAATTTTAAACTGGATTCCAAGAGATTATAAAAGACCCAGAAAGAGACCACATGTGAGATGGATGGATGAAATAAGAAAGTGTGCAGGGGTGGTGTGGAGAAGAGGAGCTAAAGATAGGAAAAGATGGATTGAACTTGGAGAGACCTTTATCCTGCAGTGGATTGATAATGGTTGTTGATGATGAAATTTTTTTTAGTACAAATTTTAGCAATTGATATATAAATAGTTCATATGCCAATAAAAAATTCGAACGTGCCATCTCTGGCATGTATGCCATAGGTTCACCATTACTGGATTATATCAATATTTATGGAAATGCATATATATGTACAAGTAATATACATGTTAAAGCAGATGTAGTTATACATGTATTGTCATCTTTTTGTACAGTTTTAATATAATTATTGCTTTCAACAATTATATGGCCTATCACATGAGTGATAATCTTTTTTTAATTTGTTAAGATGTATGCACAAAACCTTTAAATTGACTGAAAAAATGAAAAGGATGTGACTAATTATGTGGTAAATTTTTAAAAAAAATATAAAGCGTGTAAGATTTCTCTCATTTAAACAAATAAACTAAATAAATAATTTTTCACTTCATAAGACTGAGAAATGATCAAAAATCGTATATCATTAATAAAATTGTATAAAGCTATAAATAAATTGTTGACTATGTTCACATTTATTTCACTCATGCAAATTCTGAAATTGTTACTTATGTAATGCACAATCAAAAAGTAACTAAACGGTAAAAAGTTTATCATGTATAAAAATTATATACGAGTGCATCACTTATGTTTATTATTCTACTTAAGAATTAAAATTAGATTAAGGGTAATGCTGGTATATATATATATATATATATATATATATATATATATATATATATATATGTGTGTGTGTGTGTGTGTGTGTGTGTGTGTGTGGTTGTGTGTTGACTGACTTCTAATGATTTTTACAAACTCACATTACTTATTATTTACTAATATTTTGAGTGCAATTTGAAAATTATAATTGTAGTTTGTATTGCTGTAAGTGCATTCAGAACAGGTATATTTACCTGTTTGAAAAGGTTTATTTAAACTTCTTTGTATCGATAATTTCAATCTCTGTCATCAAGTTACAATCATTAATGTCTATATAAATATATTGGACCATTAATAAAAGTGTGATTCTACCATTATTGTTAAAAGGAGGTTTTCTTGACATCAATTTGACATTGTTGATTGCTATTGATATTGGGATTGTCTAGAATGTTGATTGACTTTTAATGATATATATAAATGTGTGTGTGTGCATCGATGTTTTTTTAACACTTGCGTTTCTCAAAGTAATTCAGAAAATAACCAAAAACATATATATGACAAAAATAAATTGTTAAAAATCCCCTGATTGCTAAGAATCTCCTGATTTCAGATCCAGGATATCATCTGATGCTAATTATTTATTTAGGTACTTACAACTGCAGATCACTTTCAAAAGAAAGAAAATTGCAAAAATTGAAAAGAGAATTTCCTTATATTAAATGGATTATTGGACTTTGTGAAGTTAGATGAAAAGGTGAAGAGACAATTGATTTAAATAGTGAATGTTTACTCTACTACAAAGGCACAAATACAAGTGGAATAAGATTCATTATAAATAAAAAGTTGAACACAACATTGTAGAGATTGATGGGGTATCAAAAAGAATGACAAATTAGTTATTCAATTTAATAGCAGATGCCAAATATAGATAATTCAGGTTTAAGCCCAACAAGTTCTCATAGTGATGAAATAGTAGAAGATTTTTATGTGGATGTACAAAAGGATTTTGATAAGACTAAAAACATTTTAAAATTGTTATTGGAGACTTTAATGCCAGAATTGGTAAACAAATGAAAGATGAAAGTGCTGTAGGTTAATTTAATTATGGTAATAGACTTGTGAAGTTTGCAAAAAAAAAAAAAAAAATATTATGAATTCTTTTTTTGATAAAAATGTTAAAAGGAAATGGACATGGAAGCATCCAAGTGAAGGTACAGCAGAATTGGATTATATTTTGTCTAATAAAAAATACATATTTCTAAATTGTAATGTTCTTAATAAATTCAACACAGGAAGTGATCATCGATTATTAAGATGTAAGATACATATTAATGCAAAACTAGATAGACAAAATTTATTAAGAAAAACAATATTCACAGTTGATATTCCTTATCTTCAGAAACATTCTAATAAATTTAAATTAGACCTTCCAAATTGGTTTCAAATTTTAATAGATTTTGAACATGATTCAGATTTGAAAGAAATTAATAGAAAAATAATTGATACACTTTTAAAAAATGGCAACAAAGATAAGTGGTAGAAAAAAACAGCAATTGACCAATAAAATTTCTACTGAAACTTGAGAGTTTATGAAGAAAACAAGGAATATGAAGATATATAAAATTGATGCACTAAAAAAGATTGAATATCTCGAATTTTGTAAAATGGTATGAAAAAGAGGTAAGTAATTTTTGTAATGTAAAAAATGTGTAACTTGGGAAAAGTTAATTGATAATTATAAAATATTTAATAAAAATAAGAAAAGTTTAGAAGTTGATTTATAATATAAGTAAGATGACAATAATATGTATTAAATAGTAGAATAAATGTTAAAGTTTATAATTATAATAAATAATATTTTTTTTAAAATTAAGATAAAGTAATATAAAATAAATATTGGTAGAATTATTCAAGAATAAAGTAATAAAATGGAAAATGATTATTTATAATGATCAGGTTAAAATGTATAATTTATTTTTATTTATTTCGTGTATTTAATTATGTATATGAAAATGTGTATAAGTGTATTAATTATATAATTATATATTTGAATATTATAGCTCTAATGATGACTGCAGGACAGTCAAAACTGTTAGTTTTGGTATAAATAAAGAGTATTGATAAAATGTTTAAGAAAGTTGTAAATGGTATGATATGTTAAAGCAGAAATCAATACATGGGAAAAGGAAGAAGAAAAAGAATTGATAATGATATAAGAAAGTATAATTGTGAACTAGCA
Organism: Epiperipatus broadwayi; assembly: GCA_028023455.1. NCBI lineage: Eukaryota > Metazoa > Onychophora > Udeonychophora > Euonychophora > Peripatidae > Epiperipatus > Epiperipatus broadwayi. The sequence goes on from JAQFVV010006398.1 coordinate 833,226, forward strand.
TCAAGGGTGTAAAACAACATGTTGGTATTGGTAGGAAACATATCTGCAATAAGAAAAAAAGATAGAACTATTACTACAAAGAGAAGTGACATCATGAAATGGATAGAAGAGTTCTATCAAGAATTATATAATGATATTACAGAAATATTTTTTCATGCTTTCAAATAATTAAGATTAATAGAAATAATATTTCCAAGATGCATGTAGTTCTATGATATCTTCTACTGCATGTATCTTCATATTCTCACTGCTGATGTATTTTGGTATATTTTACATATTTTTTGTTCTAGATGCTGATAATACTAATTATCAATTTTTAAATATATATATATAGCACTATATTATAAATTTTATTGATAAAAATCTTTAAAAATCTTGCAGAAATTTATTTTAATGCTATAATTAAAAAAAGAAATAAATAAAGGTTTTTTTTAAGTGTGATTTCCTGAGAATGGGGGGTGGGGATGTTAAAAGAAATTTCTTGAAATAGTATAAGCTTTAAGAAATAGAGGGTTAAGAATAAAACTACTAATGATGATTTTAAAATAATAATAATATAAAAAAAGATATCAGTGTTTTAGTATTTTTTAGAAAGCAATTACCTTCTGAACTTGGAAGATTTAAAGGTTTTTCAAAATAAAAAAAAATTACATCTCCTTTATTGCAATCCACAAAACACCCACACGTACAACATGGAAAGTGTGTGCGTGTTTTTTTTTAAAATAAATTTGAAATTTTTAAAACTTATATAAAATCCATTTGCATGTAATTTTTGTTTTGTTCTAAGAAATATGACTTCGAACTTTGATATTTAATTATGTAATTAAATTTCAAAACGGAATTTGCTTTCTATTTATGAATTAAAAAACAAGACCAAAGACGGATTGGGAAGGGCGTTGATGAAGGAGGGGGAAAAATAAATTACTATCCTTCTTTTTTATTTTGTAAGACTGTATATTTATATTCCATTCTCATTCAACATGATTAATTTGTATATATATTGAACTTATCTTTTAGCAGATTAAAAATTTATACATTAATTTTAGCAAGTAATTCTACTCATTTATATAGTTCTACTCATTTATATATTTATGATCTTATAAAGATAGCATCAATTTAATTGATTTTATAAAACTTAAAACATATATTAGTGATAATGAAAATTATAAATGAAGGCATAAACATAGGTAAAATAGTTAAAGAAGTATTTATTTTTTAAGTCATCAACATAAATAATAGATTATAATAATTTTGTATGTGTGTTAAGTTTTCTCTTCAAAAACAAAAAGTCAAGCGTTGGTGATCGAGTGGTCAACACACCTGCCTTACAAGCAGTTGTCCCGGGTCAGCGGGTTCGCTTCCCGGCCGATGCTATGACACATGAAAAAAAAAAAATGAATAATACAATCAAGTGATAATAATTCTTCTTGGTGATAGTTTCCTGGTGTTTGACTTTTTGACATATTTTTTGCATTAAATCTTTATTAGCACACAAAAAGGTATTATATATATATATGATTGTTTGTCTAAAAAATAGATCTTTATTTGTTATGTTTAATGAAGTCTAGAAAAAATACCACCACCGACCTTGTGATTAAATCAAATTTTTATAAGCCTGAAATTAAATAATGATTGAGATCATAGTAAGATAAAATTATATCATTTATTTTTATCTAGTAACAATAAAACATACTAACAATGTAGTATTAAGCACTAAATACCATTCTTTAAATGCTTAAAGATATACAATTAACGTCTGACAATATTTTATTTAATAATAATAATAATTTATTATTAATTTTAAAATACTAATCTTGTAGAAAATGAATCTCTTTTTTTAGCAAAACAAAAAAGCTTTTATCAATTACTATATAATTAATAATAAAAAATTAGTAATATTTTTCAGGATTTTTTATGTGTTTAAATTAGAATGAGCTTATTTTGTTTCAGTTTTCTGTTTTAGAATGCAATCCCTAGGAATCATATATTTTTCAACTGAATAAATTTTCATTAAATAATTATTTATAATACATTATGCTTTTTATTTGATTTTTTTACAGTTTCAATTGTAATCTTTATATTTTAACGAACAATGACTTTAATAATACAAGTAATAATGGTGTCCTTGGGTACATTATTGTATTTTCAAATTCCCAATGATATATGTATTTTGTTCACTTTGATTATTTTATAATTTTATATTTCAGTTATAAATATATATTTTTTCATTAATTAATATTTGAAGATAATAATACCATGATGTAACTACAGAAATAATTAAGTTAACTGTAAACAAATATTGAAAATTCTAATATTGAGGTTGGCCATTCTTTTGAGTTTACATATTGAAAAAAGCATTTTATTTGTTATTTATTTACCCATACATCTTTTATTTATGAAGCAGTGAATCATTTTATCATGCTGTTCTATAATTATTCAATATGAATATGTAAAAATATTTTCATTTCAAAAGTAATAAATAAAGACTACTTATATTGTATATTAAAACAATTAAGAAAGTATAATGCATGTTTTGAAATGTACTTATTGTTGAAAATTTATAAAGATGATTTTATAATAACGTGAAAGCAAAACACCTTCAAACAGATACGCTTTAAAAAATGCTTATGTGACAGCCAATCAGATGGAATAATGGCATCACATGGGACTCTAAATTCTAAAACACAACCCAGAACTATTAGAAAAAGATGGGACCCATCTTAATCTATGCCTCAATTATATTTAAATAAGCCAGACTCAAGCATTTTGAACTAAGAGTGTGAAGCTTAAATACCTTCACATTTAATCCACTAAATATTATATATATAAATTAACAACGCGAAATCATCCGATTTACAACGAAGCAATATTTTTAAATCTAATGAAATGATACATTTATTAATATCATTTTATTAAATTTTGAGGATAGCAAACCAGCTTGAAATCAGCTGATCTGGGGGTGAGCAAATGAAAGAGGTAGTTAATTTCTGACTCTTTTTTTGTTTATGTAAAACAAATCTTACACTTGTTCGGCGGTTTTGGTATAGCGCCATCTTTTGGACATAAATAACAAGTGATAGCAGGTTACGTTGATTAACTTGTTTCCATTTTTTTTTCATATATGCTTTAGGAATAATAATCCAATTTGATTTTTTAAGGGGATTTGGTTTTTAGTATTTTAGATTTAAAATTAGGAGAAAAAATTATATTTTTTTTTGTATAATATTTTTTTTTTTTAAAGAAATAATTTTTTTATTAAAAAAAAAACAAAAACTAATATTTCTTTTTCTTTATCTCTATATTTATTAATATATATCTATATATCTCTCTTTTTTTATATAAAAATATTTTTCTCTTTTATTTAATTTTTAATTTTAATTTTAAAAAAAATAAAAATTAAATTGTTTGTTGGGTGGTGGTGAAAAGTTTTTGGTTGGGGGGGGGATATAGTCTGATTTATTTCAGGCTTATTATTTAATATAACTCTGCAATAGAATAATAGAATAGGTTAATGCAAATCCATAATTCTGTTACCATTTCTCCAAATTAAATTTCTTTTTATTAGACTTAAAATTTTGTTTTATTTGCAAGTTGTTAAATTCTAAAAACTTTGTATTTTATCTTGCTTTTGTTTATATCATAATTTTTAATTGTATATACTGTAAATAAAGTTTAAAAAATAATTAATTTTTAGATACAACAATTTTAGATATTAGAAGTATATAATTATACTTTGTATGTTTTAGCTAACACATTATTTATTTTATTTATCATATATCAGCAAAGGTATCTTACGTTTTCTACATGTTCAAACATATTCACATAAATAATTGTAATACAGTAAATAATAACTATATTTTGAATTCTGATCAAGTCCAGTTATTTTCAAATTTAAATTATGTTTATAAATGCACATAAACATGATTTATTTTTCCTTTTTGAAAAGTTTGGAAGATGGGAGACTAGGCCATCACCAAAAAATTAAAATAACTTAAAAATAAGACCTTTTTTTTTGTTATATAGAATTGTCATTATTTTCTTTGATATGAATCTGTTTGTTTTTATTTACTGACACTTTCTTTTTCTATTTTCTAATTATATAAATAAGTCATTTCCATATATTAATTTTTATTAATAAATTTTCAGTCAAAAAATTACTTTTATACATAGCATTTGTAAGATGTTTCTATTAAAAATAATAAAGTATAAACAAAAATGAACTATCCTATAGTGCTTTGCATGTATATGAATTCAGTAACAATACTTTAGTATACCAACATTGATTATATTCATCAGCATCTAAAATAAATATTTTTCAGTTTGAATGCTATATTTAAATAATCGATTTTTAATTTAGTCTAGATATTGTTTTGAGCATTTCAATTTGCATCAGGGTAAAATTATTACCAGTTTATGCAAAACTGAAAATCACTTAAAATATGTAAATATACTGACAATAATCTGTTTTCTATTTGCAGACATATTTTTTAAAAATTAGATACCATTGCTAAATTATAAATAAATGTGGGAACATAAGCAAAGGTTTTTTAAAACAGGCAAAACTCTCCATAGAGTAGTGTCACTCAATGCAAGCCAGAGTAATCAATGGATGCCAGAAGGCTTGTGCATAAAATTCCTATCAAGACTCCTCACTGATGAAGGCCGTAAGCCAGAAAATAGTCTGGGGATATTGGATGAGTAGGCACTAGCTAGGGATTTTATGCACAAGCCTTCTGGAATCCATTGATTATTCTGGCTTGCACTGAATGGCACTACTGTATGGAGAGTTTTGACTGTTTTAATAACAATTATGAGCAAGCATAAGGAACAATGATCATGTGATGTTTAGTGGTTTAAATGTTTTTTGATGAAAGATTGTCTGATGTTATGCAGTAATGTAATATGGTAATTAACCTTTTATTAACTGATTATAATTTGATATTGCTTTATTTTTACCTTTTAACATTGTTTATATGATATTTAAAAATCCCTCAAAATACAGTGATTAATAATTTATTGATGTTGTATTATAACTTTTTTTTCATTGATTTAATTTATATACTAAATTATCATTACAGTCATTTTCAAACATTATTGGTCTACTGTAGAATAAAATAAAGATCTCTTCAAGATCAACTAATTTATTACAACAGAGAAAGTATTTCTTTGGAGATAATACTGATAGCTTCAGTTCTTTTTCACTCTTCTGTGGTGATGTTCAGTTTTACATTTATTTTGATGGGAAAAAATGGAATCTAAATATATTGATTTATTAGTTTTAAAAAAATCTAGAAAACTCAGAAGTCTACAGTCAAATAAACTACAATGAATCTGAATCCCATCTATAACATCATGATTAGTAGTTTTTTTTTTAATTCTGAATCTTCAAGAGCAGTTGTAAGACTAATTGTAAACTCCTCTCTTATTACAGTCAGCCATGATAAATATATATGTAATAATATTATAAATCAATGTCTGTATTTTTTTGAAGCAAAATGTAATCTAATAATTAAATATTAGTAAATACAGTAATCAAAAATTTTGAAAAGTACAAAAAATATAATCGTTACTTAAGAGTGCTTTAGACTATCCTCATAGTCTTTGTCAACTAATACATTGAAAGGTTAACCTTCCCATAATTCCATGATCTTAATATTTGCTGCCTGCCTATTGATTAAGTCTTGCTTGTATTTATACATTAGCATAGCTTCCTTTATTTGCCTTATATTATTATTTCTTTCAGTTTGCAATATTTTTACATTATTATAATTGAAATTAAAACCATATATATATGATTTATTATGGTTATAAAAAAAATGGAAGCTGATATGTTATTATTATTGTTGAATTTTTGTTTTATATTTTGAACCCTTTTTAACAACAAATGCTCTTTAGTTCTTTTCTCCAATGTACATCTTGATTCCTCTATATATCCACTACTACAACTACATATCCATTTATAAATGATGCAATTTTTATTTATAAATGAGGTTTAATCTTTAGATTTTAAAATAATAATAATAAAAATAAAGGAAGCTATGCTAATATATAAATACAAGCAAGACTTATTCAGTAGGCAGACAGCAAATGTTAAGATCATGGAATTATGGGATGGTTAACCTTTCAAAGTATTAGTTGACAAAGACTATGAGGATAGTCAAAAGCACTTCTAAGTGACAAATATATTTTTCGTATTTTTCAAAAATTTTTATTATTGTATTTACTAATATTTAATTATAAGATTACATATTTATATAATTTATACTTTATTTAAATATTTACTATTATTTTTATAAAATACTTATACTAATTATGTAACACTGAAATTTATTTATCAAGCACCTCTATCTTGTGTTTGGGTTTGAGAGTTTTCCTGTACTCAACACAGCATCATTGAGCTTATATAAATTAGTACACCATATATGTAAAATGGAAAATCCTTCTATTTAATTATAATAATTATGTAATCACAAAAATATATATAATTACATTTTGATTTTAATGGAATGTGCTTTTTTAAAAAAAATACAAGATAGAGAAAGTCGATGCAATGGTAAAAAGCTTATCCCAATCAGTAATGATTGCTAAACACAATAGTACAGAACTTTTGTGATATTTTAATGATTGTAAGGTTTAGAATCAAATTTTATAAATTTATGGATGAGATATTAATTTATTCATAATTTACAAGTGAATTTCAATGAGAAAATATTCATTAATTTATTTTTTTCCAGTAGTATTGTAGTAATCGTCTAATAAGAAAAATGTTTTTGTTGTCTTTCTTTTTTTCTATATGTACAAAGTCCAAATATGAATTTTAGGACATTTTTCCTTTGTAAACCCATCCATTTCTATCAAATCAATGTCAATGTATTAAAGTCTGATTTAAAATACAATTTTACCTATTAATATCAAGTGTGAAATATTTACAAAAAAAACCATCAGGAAGAGCAATGAAAATATTAACCTATTGGATGGTTAATATTGGTTCTCCATTCCATAGTTTTTTCATACCATTTTGTTAAAATTATTTATTTCATTTTTTGGTGTTTAAGATCAACTATTAATTGTTTATTATGTCTTCTAATAATGTGTTTAATCAAATTGCATTATAACCTGATAATTCTTTCAATGATGGGGATGATAACCTGTTTGTTTATTCATCTGTGTATTTTGCTTTTGATGTATTTTTTTTTACTTTCTTAATATATTTCTTTATATTTTTGTATCATCTGAAGTTTTTGCATCACTCTTCTGTGAAGCATCCAGATTTTAAACCATATGTAATAATTCATAAAATACACATGTTAAAATCTTTCTTTTCCAAACACATGAGCACATTTCCTTTTTATACTATTATTTTTACCAAAATCTCTTCATTCAGTTAAGCTTACAATCAATTTTATTAGTTATGTTTCTATCAAAATTAATATTCTGATGAAAGTATTTATAGATGCTAGCTTCTTCTAGTTCAATATTATCAATCTTTATTTTGTATTGCCTGAAGGTTTGTGATAATGACATTTTAGTTGTATTTATATGTTGACCCATTTACATGTTAGAAAAATTTAACTTTATTTAAAATTTCCAATTACATTTTACTATTAGTAATAAAACACAGGTTAGTATATACAACTCAAAATGTTGTGTATATACTTACATGTGTGTTATTGCTAATAGTTGAATACAATTGGAAAATTGAAATAAAGTTAATTTTTTTAAAGTTATTCAGTATGTGATATTAAATGATGGAAATAGTCTAACATATAAATACATTTTTTTTCTTTTTATGTTATAAGCCATTGAACATTATGTTAGTTTTTTCTACATATATCGTTAATCCTTCAAACTTCTTTTTATATTATTGCTTTTGTAACATTTTCTGAAACTATAAAGCATTATTTTTCAATACAAACTTTATTATTTAAATAAACTTCATTTATTTTATCATAGTTTCTTATTTTAATCCAGAAAATAATTCTGATAAACTGTTTTGGAAAGTTTTGAAGAAATAAAATCACTGTGATTAGGCACTATTTTCAGTATTAATTTTTCTAGCATGACCATCTAACCATTGATTTTGCATTTAATATAAATATTTTTCAAAATGTGTCCATATCTTAAGTCTTTCTCTTGATTTTCAGAGTTTTGTTCATTTAGTAATGTTTATATAGTCAAATGTATTTATACAATCAATAAATTCATAGCATCATAACAATTCATACTTGTTGGTGTTTATTATTATTTCTCTTAATACTTAGATGTTGGCTACTATTTTAGAAGTATTTTGAAATGTGTGATGTTTTTTTTTGTTGGTTTGAATTTAAAATTTGTTGTAGACAAGATACAATGTGCTTACATGGAATTTACAGAAGAATGGCAGATTTATAATTTCTAATTTTTTCCATCTTTTTTAAAAAGTAAAAATAAACAGTATTCTTTTAATTATTTGTATGTCTTTACCATTTTAACATTTGATATATATGACCAACAATTTCTTATTTTTTTTAGTTACTTCTTTTAATTTAGTAATTATATATTTTTTTCATTTCTTTGGTATTTTTCTTATTCATAAAACAAGTATTTACATTAAATAAGTGAAGAAAATTAGACATAAAATTATAATCTATGAAAAAAGAAAAGATTATTTCTTTATTTATAATATTTGTTCACTTTGGGTTTTTTTTTACTTTATTGAAAATTAAATATCCACTTTGTAAACTAATTATATATTTATCTTTTCATCTAACAATAAAATTTCCTATTTAAGATGATTGTACTTTAATTAAGTTTATACATTTTTTCTTTGTTTGGAAATGCTATACAGTTGTATGATGCTAAATTAGAGATCATAAAATGACAGCCTAGATCTATATTCTGATTATTTTTAGCATTCTATGTCTTTACAACCTTTGGAAAATAAGGATCATAATGTTTTTTTTGTTTGTAACGATATAAATATAGAAGAAAACTGTTGATTTATATCACCTTCAAGAAAACTCAATTGATGTCTGAGTTAAAGACTGTCAAGCATTTGAAAAAAATGACCACAGAATTTCTTCGTCTTAAATTCTGAGGTAAATATTCAGTAAAACCATCATAAATATTGATGAACAGTCTATTAATATGAATAATCACATATCAACATTTTAAACCACTAAATATCACATGATCACTATTTCTTATGCTTGCTCATAACTGTTATTAAAGCTGGAAAAACTTTCCATACAGTAGTGACTCTCAGTGCAAGCCAGAGTAATCAATGGTGTCAGGCTTGCTTTGAGTGGCACTACTGTATGAGGGGTTTTGCCTGTTTTAATATCAACATTTTAATGTTAAGAATATGAGTTGTGATCCATGAATCTTAACTCTGAAATCAATCATTCTGCCATTGTGCTAAATATTTTTTTGTATATTTGTATTTAAAGTTTGTATTTTGATTTATGGCAAGAAAATAAAAATATAATAGAATTAAAGAGAAAAAATGGCCTTTAATTCAAATTTTTGGACATAAAATAAAAATTTATAGCAAAAAAAAAAAAATAAGAACCACATTTTGTTTAGACAAAGTTAAAAGATTTTTTTTAAAAAAGTCAAAAAAGAACAAATTTATCATTTCTCAGATTTACTATTAATCTTCAAGCTGAATCCATGTCTTCTACAGTTAGAAACAGGTAATAAAAATATTTTAGAGCAAATCTGTTTTCCTTTCTAATTCTAAATCATTTTGAGTGTCTACATTAGAATTTTAAGAAAAAAAATCTGATGATCTTTAAATAATATGCTATTGTTTATATAATAACAGCATGGAATTTGAATTGCAATAATAGCATCACTTATGAGTAAATGGTCAACTGGGGCTTTGTTAATATTCACATATTTCTATACAGATATATAGCATCATTTAATTTAAAAACTATTTACCTATATAAGAGAAAATGACAAAGTAATGACAATATACTTTTATTTTTAAAGACAAATTTATTTAGAAAAAGTAACTTCTGTGAGTTTAATTATGAATAGAAAAAATATTTCTAACAACCGAGTATGTACAAAATTTAATGTATCAATTTTTTCCTGATGCAAATCTTTTTTAATTATTAAAAAATTATTAAGACTTGAATATCTATATATATACCCATGTGTTATAAAATAAGCCAAAAAATTAAAATAATACAATATATTTCCAAAATTAAAAAAAAAAGATATATATCTCAGTCCTTTATGTATAGAACTCTTTTTATAGAGAAAAGAAGGGGGGGGTAAGTGATGTCATTAAGGAAGAACATATTTATGAGTTTTTGAGAATTAATGTGAGGATTTACATTTTAAATATAAGGAATGGTGTTGGGATTAAAATTATTAGTTAATTCCATTATTTAATATTTACTTTAAACTTTTTATAGTACAAGGGATGTGTAATTGTTGAAGTGAAAAATAATATTTCTAAATGAGAAAAAATTAACCTATAGCACACAAAACCATTTATATAATATTATAGATGCATTTACAAAATCTAGACAGATTTTTTCAAATTAAGCTATTACAATGCATTTTTCACATATCATATATCATTAATAGTGTCAATATTAGAACAATGTTTTTATTGCATATAAATTATTTGCAATAAAATATTGGTTGGAGTGCTTTTAGTAGAAATAACTTGATACTAAAAGGAAATATGTCTATGTGTTTGAAAAGAAAGGTTTTTAATAAATGTGTTGTAATACTTATGGATCTGAGACTTGGACATTTAATAGAAGAGTAATACAGAGATTTTAGACTACACAAAGAAGTATGGAGAGATGCATGTTGGGAGTAACAAGAAGAGATTGAAAACACAATATATGGATAAGAGAACAAACAGGTGTTACTGACCTCATTAAAAAATTAAAAGACTAAAGTGGAGTTGCACTGGACATATTGCTAGAAGAGCTGATAATAGATGGACAATTGTAAAAGACCCAGAAAGAGACCACATGTGAGATGGATGGTTGAAATAAGAAAGTGTGTAGGGGTGATGTAAAGAAGGGAAGCTAAAGATTAGAGATGGATTGAACTTGGAGAGACCTCATTCTGCAGTGGATTATTAATGGTTGATGATGATGATGACATAAAACTTATAATTTTATCTGAAAAAAAAAAACAGTTCCGTAATAAAACATCAGCTATCATGCGTAATTGCATTTTCAATAATTATAATAAAATTAAAAAATCATAAATGACAGCTTTGGTTTTAAAAAATATTTTAACTAAGGCTGCATTTAGAAAATGTATTTTAATTTTTTACATATCTGAATAAACAAATTTAACAGTCATTTTATTCAAAGTAAAAATTGGCAAATAAAAAAAATAAAATAATGCCTCTATTTGAATAATCATACAAGTTAGGAATCTTTTTTCTCTTTCATAAGTTTTTTTTTTTTTAAATTTCGCCATATACATTTTATATTTTCTTTACTTAATTTTGAATCTAAATATTTAAACATGATATTTTTTTATTTTTTTTTTTACTTTTAGCACTATTAATATATATATATAAAATCTCTTTCTGATGGTAGGTTGGAATAATGAACTAGTAGTATAGCATGTATGTTTTATTATTGATGGATGGTAAATTATCCACCATTCTCTTAACAAAATTTATAATTGCATCTCATATTTGGAAGTTCACAATATACTCTTTTATTGATATTTTTCAATATGCTAATGTACACAAAAAATAAGCCTTTTTTTCTTTTTTATACATTGTCTGAACATTTTGAATATTTTAATGCATATATATATAACTAAAATATTATTAATACATATATAAGTAAATCTAACTTATATAGTATCATAAATGCCAAAGACATATTAAACAATCATCTAGAATTTTAAAAAAATAATTAGTTATTCCAATGAATTATTGAATAATATAATGAATAAAGTGTTATTTAATTTGCTTGTAGGTTTTGTACTCTATTATCTGTTCAGAAGCTGCTAGAATAAAGCAATGAAATTAATAAAAATGTTATTATGAATCTAAGTTATAGCATCATGGCTGGACTCTATTGAACACACCAACATCTTAGATTCAAGTTAAGCGATTTTTGTTTTCAAATTACAAATAGGCTTTTTTTTTTCCATTTGAGTAGACAATTCATATCTAATCCAGCAAGTCATTTAATTCTAATAAGTAAATGGATATCTAACTAATTCTTAACTAAATACATATAGATTCATATTAATTTAAATCAGTCTAATATGTGACAATGTGTATGTATAAAATAAAATAAGACAAATATAATATGGTACAGCTTTAAACTCATGCTTACCTTTACTTAAGATAATGTATATTAACAATTAGAAGAACCAAATAAAGAATTATTAAAAAAATGCTACTGTCTGACTTATGTAATTGATCTAAAGTGTTCAAGTAACTTGAATTTAATCATAGATATATATTTTAAGTTAAAAATAAAACTATCGACAAAGAGTACACACAAATACATATAAATTATACCTTAAGAGAATCATTGTTTAGTTTTTGAAATAAATAAAAAAATTATAAAAACAACATTTATTATTATATAACAATTTTTACTTCTTCTCTTTTACTGTGTAACTTTATGATAAGCATTTATTTGCTTCCAAAGAAAAGATCAATTTGTTTAAACTTTAAATATATAGGGCATATGAGCACAGACTTTCACATAACCCACCATTCTCCACACTATCTCATAACACATACACTTGAACACATATATGTTGAAAAGATAAATAATCACCAATATTAATATTTCATGCTAAACCAGCAATCATTGGTCTAGATTACCATCCCTACACATATATGCTATAAGTGCTCAGATATATATTAAGATACCCAAACTTCATACTTTAATGGACAGGCTTCAATCTACTCCACACTCCAACTCTTCAACCGTTCATCCAATTGAAAATCTGATGATGGAATGCTCGAAAGCCATCCTGAGGCCGAGATTTTTGTCACACCCATGTTGACCTAAGATCAGTTTGACCACCTATGTGTTTCAGTTATTAAACTTTAAATAATAAAGGTCATATTCATAGCCCTTGAAGTCAGTGGGTAACACTATTATTAAAATAAAATTTGTTGTTTACATATTTCACTTTTTAGACAAAGTGGTACCAGCATCTTTTTTATCATGCAGGTGCTATTAGCAATGAACCATGCCACTTAAACTTTCTTTTCTAGTAATTGCATTCTGGGCACACTGCAAACCCTTTTCCCGCCTCTTACGAGGTCTCTCGTCGACAGCTGATGTCACTCTAATTCCATTATTTTTAATGCTAGGATATTCATTTGACAGTTATTGATTAGGTTTTTAAAAGTTCTGTAAGATGGTGCCCTTTTCTGAATTATTTTACAAGTAAAAAATCAATAAAACTGCATTTAAAGCTAAACAAAGAAAGAAGCTTGTCGGTGATTGGCTGTCAGCTGGCTCTCAGCCGAAAAAGACATTCTGATTGGCTGGAACGAACAAAGATACCGCCTGATCAAAGAAAATAAAGAAAAATGCTGAGATTTTCATTTCGAATGTGATTTAAGGTTTTTAAAAAGTATATTTTGGGAAATTAAAATCATTTTCACAGGGTATACTAAAAAAACAAAATTATTTTCGAAAAATATTGAAGATTTTAGTAAAAATATTTAAGATTTAGCAAAAAAAAATCTTTACATTTCCATAATGTAAAATTGAAAAAAAGCATTTACGTCAGCATTTTTTTGTTTAAACGTTCGCTTTTAAATTTGCCGAAATTGAATATTTTATAATAAATAAATAGCAATTTATTTTTGAAAGAACTTTCGTTCACTTTCATAACCTGAAAAATTAGTAATATACTTTTTATAAACATATCTGAGTTAAATTTAATATTATAGGCAAATATGTTTTAACAATAGGTTTTGTCTTCAGTTTGTGAGTTGGCCAATTAAAAGCTTTGATTTTTACCTCATACAACCAATAATATAATTAGCGGTTAAAAGGTTAATATTGCGATGATTAAAGTTATGGCCAGATTCTATTTCATGCCTGAGATTCATTGACTTCACACTAGGATCTTTCTTTGTGTGGTTATAAATATATTTATGCTGTACCAATATTTATGTATTTTACTTTATTATAAAACTTTTATTTCATTTATATATAAAACAATGTTATTTTAACAGATTTTGGATTTCCTATTTGCTTATAAGTTTATTATATTTCAAATATTGTTATACCCTTTTTTTAAAAAAATAATAATAATGCATTCCATCTGTAGACTTGTAGATGATTTGTTTTTATAATACATGTAAAGAAGATGCCTTTGAATTGTTTATTTTTTAATCACCAAAAATTTGTCTAGGCCAATAAACATTCATATTTGTTAACTAGCCATCACTCTCTATTTACTGAAATATTTTGTTGTTTTTATGTCTCCGAAAATGTATGCATTAAAAAAATTAATATTATAAACCACGTTTCAATTTTCTTTTATTACCAAGTTTTAACAAAATCTTATTATTATAGACCACCCAAGCTCTTAATAATATACACAGCTTAACATAATTAACATTATTTTTTTCATTTTTTTAATAATATTATTTTATCTTTGATTGTTAAATCTACGTTTATTAAAGAAAAAAAATAATAACTGTGTTTTCCTGAATATTTGTGATTGTGGTATTTTGGGTGTATTTATTTATTGGACTATTTCCATCATCTAATATTAAGTATTGCATGTCTTTAGAAATATTTAAATTTTTAAAAATATATTCACTACTTACATTAGATGATGGAAACAGTACAATATAAAAATACAACTAATAATATCTGTGATTTTTTTTTTATTTAGATGTAATTTTCTCTTTCAAATACTACTTTTAAATTTTAAAAAATTAATAATAATCACCTAATTTAAAAATAAAAAAAAACTATTAGTGCTTTAAAAAATTTTATTTAAAGATTTGAAGTTAATAAAAATAAAAAGTATTGAAATTTATTTATATTCACATACAGATTTTTCTATTTTAAAAACACTTTCCAAAACTATTTTTCCCCATTGTTTTCCTTTAATAGTTGATTATGTCAAGCGTTGGTGGTCGAGTGGTCAACACAGCTGCCTTACAAGCAGTTGTCCCGGTTTAGCGGGTTC
This sequence comes from Epiperipatus broadwayi, assembly GCA_028023455.1. Taxonomy (NCBI): domain Eukaryota; kingdom Metazoa; phylum Onychophora; class Udeonychophora; order Euonychophora; family Peripatidae; genus Epiperipatus; species Epiperipatus broadwayi. The sequence continues at coordinate 848,385 of JAQFVV010006398.1, forward strand.
GTTTCCCAGCCTATGCTATGACACATGAAAAAAAAGTTGATTATGGCTGTATTTTAAATTATATTCATAGGTAAAATTTAAATAAAATAAATTTAATGTACATTTGTTAAGACAAAATTTAAAAAACTAGTGTTGCTATTATTCTTTTACAAACAAAATATGTATGATTTTTTTTCCCTACCCAAAATAATTATTAATACATGTAATAATATAATTAAACAACATTAATTAATAAATAATAATTTTAGAAGTCAATGAAAATCTTGAACATTTTGTATTATATTAATTCAGTATCTTATATTGTGTCAGGGATGAACAATTTAAAACCCATGGGCAAGTTTATCTTTTAAAAATCTATAATCATGTATATTTTAAAAATAATTATAATAAATAATGTTTGATAAAATGTGATTATCTGTTTTTATTAAAAAAATATGTCATAAAAATATGTCACATAATTTCTATGGATAAAACAATGTCATCCTTTTCTTATAATGATGTTTAATTTTTTGCTAACATATTTGAACTATTTATTTATCCTTGATTAGAGCAGAGTCATTCAATATTTCTATTGATTTGCAGGCCAGTATGTTCTATATCATATATAATCATATTTCTTGATGACATCTATAAAATATTTACAGGTAAACTTGCATAATAATAGTGCATCACTGTGAAAGTGATTATTGAAGTTAAATCACTAAAATGTCACATGGCCACCACATCTTAAGCTTACATAATATGTTATGACAGTAGAAACTCTTTCCTTTCCATGCAGTACTGCCACCCATTATAATGCATAGTAATCCATGGATGCTAGAAGGTTTGTGTAGATCTCTAGATTTCATCTTATGACCTTCATCAGTTAGAAGCCTTGGATCTTCTCACTGACAAAAGTCACAACCTAGAAACTAATCTGGGGATAGTGGATGAGTAGGTGGTTGATAGGTATTTTAATTTACAAACCTTTTAGCATCCATAGATTATACAGGATGGCACTACTGTGTGGAGAGAGTTGATTATTAAGCTATGGTGACATTGATTATGTTGTCGGCAACAGTTTTTGATTTGTATTTTACATTAATTTTGTATTAGGCTGCCTCTGATCATATTTTTTTTTTTGTAAAATAAATTAGTAAGTCACTTTGTTTGATTAATAAATAGTAAAATAATAAGTAATTTTACATCATTTTTACATTACTTTATTTAAATCCCTAAAAAATTATAGCTCTCATCTATATTAGATAAATTTGAATTTGCTATTACTATAAAAGAACTCATTTTTGTATTGTTTCATTGTTCAACTCTCTTTATAGAGAAAATGGAACTACTTCTGATTATTTTTTGAGTTTTTATTAAGATGGTAAAAGGAAACAATGACATTTGTGGAATTCAACATTAAATTCATAGGATTGTGATTAGAGTCTGATTCAATTTGCCATGTGTAATATTTATAAGTTAGATTCTTGAAAAATTAATTTTAATACTTTTGTGAATTTCCATTTGATTGTAATATAATTACATTATATATATATAGTATGTGTGTGTATGTAAACCAGACTAGTTATAATAAATAAATATTTACCAAGGAGGTCAAATATTGTTTGTGTACCAGAATGATAGTTTGACTTTTAATCAAACTATCATTCTATCCTATAATTAAGCCACCCAGACTAGCAAGCATATCACTGTAATCAAGTTTATATCAAAATTACATTATCTAGTAGTTTTATATAAAAAATAAAAATAGTAATGCATTAAAATATGTAGAAGTGAGAAGTTTTAATAATTTTAATTAAATTTTGTCTGACAAACAATTTATAATTTAATGGAGTAATAAACAATATATTCTGTTAGAATTATATCGGTTACTTCAGATAAACAATATATATTATATATATAAGAGCAACTATTATTTATTAAAAAATAGTAGCACATATTTTCTGCTAAAATGATGCTACATATAAGACAATCTGTGTAAATGGTGCATAACATTGTGCTCTATATATGTAGATATAGCATATACTAGATATGTGATAAATTATTAATTCTTTATTAAAAAAGAACAAAAGAAAATATAATGTATCTCTTGATTAATGATGAATTGGTCAAAGTTTTTGATTGTCCTAAATTTGTTGCTGATGCTTCAGATCACTATTTTGCAGGACAATGTGATTTTAATCCTACTCATAGTAATATAGTAATAGGGATATAATAAATGATTTAATTAAACCTGTTTCTGATGATGAGATCAAAAACTTAAATTGTGGTTTATGAAACATTACTTCAGATGGAAATGGTTTAATTATAAATTTTATTTTAAAATGATACTATTTATATTTTGAATCTGTATTAAACTATTTAGTCAATTTATTGCTTTCTGCAGATTTCCCCAAGATATTGAGATCTAACATTATTATTATAATTTTTAAATAAAGGAGATAAAAGATTGTCTGCAAATTATAGTCTTTTAACAATTTGTTGTTGTTTTTTTTCCTAAATTTTTTTGAATTGGTTTTTAAACTCAAGTTATTACATGATTTAATTATTAATATCATATTTTAGGATAAACAATTTGGTTTCTTTCTGGGTGCATGTATGACACTCATAATGAACATGTATAGTTTATTTATAATTTTTTGGAAATTATTTAATGTACTGTTGGCATATATTTAAACTTATTAAAGCTTTGACTATAATTGATATGATGTACTTTATATTAGATTAAATTTCTGTGGAATTCACAGTTGTTTACTGAATTAGATTATTATTTACTTATAATCACACAGAAACAAATATTATTAATAATATTTTATTTATTAATGGAAGGGTTCTAGAATTCAGTGTTAGGTCTTTATTATTCTTAATATATTCAAATAATAATTTGTGTATTGCTTGTATATTCAATTTTATATGCATATACTGTTGACTTTATGCTTGTGGCATCTAAGATATCTAGAGATTGTCTAAAAAGGTGTGCTAAGCACAATTTGCTTATTATGGTACATTGGTTAAGAACAAGTAATTTTATTATCATTATAAATAAAAGTAATAATTATGTTTGGATGTGTGGAGTAATATCAGAAGCTACTTATCAAATTGTGTCAATTTTTAATAATAATTGTACCTATGACAATGTTGAATTTGTTGAGGAACATATTTCTCTTGGTTCATCCAATAAATGCACAATTGTCATGGAAATTCATATAGTGTTCTCTGTCATATATATATATATATATATATATATATATATGATATGAAAAAAATATATATAAGTAATATATATATATATATATATATATATATTATATTACTTTTTTATATTTTTTTCTATTAATGTCTTATTAATAATTTACAAATTTTCCTATAAAGGAATTTTATTCTACCTATTTATAATATGGGAAACATCAAGAGAAATGTGCTTTTTCCATGGCATATTTTTCAGAATCACAATTTGTGTGTTATATTAAACAGAAGAAAAGGAGTAAAAGATTTGTTTTTTAAAATACATTTATTCAATAAATGTACTGTACCTAACTAAACTAATTCTAAAAATATACACTGATTGCATGTTAGAGTGTATTACATATGTTATCTCTAATACAGTTATATGTTATTAAAACAGGCACAACCCCCTATACATTTTGCCACTAATTACAAGCCAGAGTAATCAATGGATGCCAGAAGACTTGTGCATAAAATCCCTATCTAGTGCCTACTCATCCACTATCCCCAGACTAATTTCTGGCTTGTGGCCTTTGTCAGTGCCTGTTTTAATAACAGTTATGAGCAAGCATAAGAAATGGTGATCATGTGATGTTTACAGTTATACGTTTCTCTTAGCATGTTTGAGAGTACCAAGTTTGCATAAATAACACAACCAAAGATAGAGAATGCATCTGATCTATTATTCAATGTTGAAGCACATTGATTGGATTATTTTGTGTTACAAATCTGTAGTTTTAAAAGATGCTTCAATAATTTAATTTTAACAGAAAATGATGCTACATTATTATTAATTTAATTATTGATATTAATGATTCTAAATCTATGTAAATTCATATAACTATTTTTCTATTTTTTTATGAATTTTATTGCTTTCCCACACCGGTCTTATTGCAAGAAATCTGTATTTATTTATATTTAACTTTAACTAATTAATATTTCTGTAATTAAATTAAATATATAAATTTACAAATTAAAAATAATAATTAATCATGAAATGTTATATTAATTATATTTAAAAACAAGTTAAAAAGAATTTTGAAATTAAAAACGAAATAAAATTATATATATATTAAAAAAATGTGTAGTGCTTCTCTTAATTTTACTTCCTGCATTTTTATTAGTATGACTGATACAAAATTTTCCAATTATAATTATGTATTCATATTGAGTGCTAGTTTCAGTTAACAAAGTAACTGATTTAATGTGACCAAATGAAAATACTTGACCAGGATCAATAGTAGTTTATCCTGCATTTTACATCTAAAAATAACGTTTAAGAGTTATGTGATAAAATTTATTTATGTACAAATTAACCCCCAGTGAGTTATGTGTACAATAATATAAGTCTGTCAATAAACAAAACAGTACAGAATGTGTCCACATATACTTTAACTTGGACTGAATGTAAGCATTCAATTTATTGATAGGTTACAATTTAGAACATGAATTTTATATGTTAACATAATATCAAGACAACTATAAGCAATTCTGAAATCACCATAAGCAACCACAAAAAAAGAATATGCCTCAAATTTAATAACTCCTGAATACTAAATGAATTACCACTTGCTAGATATAAATATTAATTATGATAGCTCAAATGTAGATATTATTTATGTGAAAGTTACTAAAAACCTCCAGTGAGCTATAAGTAAACTAATTTCATCAATAGATGAATTACAGAATGATGCCATCTATATTATAGATTGGATTATACAGAAGTCATTTCCTTGGTGTGTTACAATGCTGAGAGTGAATTCTAAATAGATTAACATATTTTGAGCTATTGTAATTAATATTTACATCAATTAATTATTAATTAATTTAATATTCAGAGATTTGTTTTAAAATTATTTTAAATATATAGAATTTACACTTCTCATTGTAGCACATCATAAATTGAATGTTTATAGACAGTCCAAGTTCAAGTATAAATGGGCATATTCTGTTCTTTTTCATTTATTGACTGAGTTGTACTAGCTTACATATAGCTAACAGGAGATTTTCAGTAAATTTCATATAAATTTCATCTACATTTCATATATTCCATTTAATATTCAGGAGTTATTAAATATGAGTCTCAGCTTTTCCATCTGATAGCTTATAGTGATTTTGGAATAGCTTATTGTTATTTTGAAATTATGTTACTATATAGAATTTATGATTTGCATTGCAATAAATCAATAAATTGAATGCTTTCATACAGCTAGAGCATTGGTGAGCTCAATCTTATGTTTGTTACCCCTAACTTTCTGGGATTTTTCAGTAACCTCAGCCTAAATTTTATCTACATTTGATCTATCATCATTAATATTTGTAACAAATTTTAATTAATATCATCATGTAAGCTGCAACAATTACATATTATTTGTCAATAAGCAATCCTATCAAAATTAAATATAAAATTAGATACATTAAATTAAGTAATATTTCTTGTTAATTTAAGATATTAATAAAATAAATAATTTTATTACTCAGGAGGCCATGTGGAATTTTAATTTCATAAGTGAGAGATTAAGCACAGATTCCAAAATCTTTTTCTCTTATATCTATCACTCTAAAATTGAGTAAACTACACAAAGCGGATACTAAATAAGACTTTGATTGTCAGGAACAAAGTTATTTACAATGAATGAATTGTACAAAGTCATAATAATTTATCTAACATGTAAGAATCATAACATTATGCTATTTTGTAGGAAGCATAGACATACATGAATTATCTAATGAAATACTAGTTCCAACTTAGAATCATAGTGATAAGAATTACTGTATAATTTTATTGCTTTGATATCTAATTCCAGTTTAAGCTGCTATGTTTTCATGGTTGTGTGCACGAACCTGTTATTTTTATGTATATATTGAATCGCTTTAATCAAAACAATATGCCACAAAGTCATCTTTTTCATATTTTTTCAAATTAACTATCATTTTATTATATATTTAAAAACTATATATATAAATTATGCTCTGTAACAAAATTGATATTCATGTAAATGAATATATTTATCTATATTAATTTAAATCATTTTATTAATCTTAAATATATAATATATAAAAACACAAATTTCAAACAAAATAATTATAAGTTGTTTTAAATATTCTTACAAAAAAAATTAGGAAAGATGAATTAAATTTCTAGAATATCAGTCAAATATTATTTACATCATGACAGTTGAATTTGTTATGAGCTTTTTTCTGGGTAAACATAAAAGATCTTTTTTTTAAATAAATGTTAGCAGAAGTTATATTCAAAAATAATATTATGATATAATATAAATGGCCACAACTTCATTGCTTTTTTTTACAGGAATATCATTTCATTCAAAAATATATTTCACAATTATCAGCTCTAGTTTATTCATTATTTGTCCTGAATAGTGAATTAAGAATGATATATCAATAGTAATCTCTCAATTAAATGTACTTGTCATAAATATGTGGATCACATCTTCAATCTAATGACACATCATTACTTATTGTGCATTTAACATGTCATATAAAAAACTCAAATAATACTATCTACTGATTTTATTTACATAGTTTTATTGCTTATTCAATTGCACTTCATGGTTTTTTATACAACCATGCTTATTTTTAAATATATCTATAAATCTATCTGATGCAATATTTATCACTATTTTGTAAAACATATCATTAATTAAAATTAGTTATTATAGTTTTAACTTTTACAAGTTTAAGATATAAGTATAGGGAATTTGAACTTAGTCTTTCAAGTACCCACCATCTATCCACATTATCTCATACAACTGATACACATGACCATACACATGTAAAAAAGATAAATATTCACTAATATGCATATTTCATGCTAAACCAGCACTCGTCAGTTGTTCCAGATTATCTCCCATATATATATAATCAGTGCTCAGTTTATATTAAGATATCAAATCTTCACCCTTTAATGGACAGGCTTCAATCCATTCTAATCACCAACTCTTCAGCCATCCATATCATTGAAAATCTGATGATAGAAAGCTAAATCCCTTGCTTATGCCAACATTATTGCCAAACCCATGTTGACCTGAAGTCACTCTGACCCCTCATGTATAGGACTGTATCCATTAAATACATAGAAGAGGGATGGGCAGGATACAAGCTTATATATATATATATATATATATATATATATCATTAAAATGCAACTTTCATTTTTATGCATGCATCATTACTTAAATCCAAGGTCAACAATCCTATTAGGCAAACTAAAGAATTGACTAAAACTGAAAACTGTGAAGAGTGCAGTACGATATTTAAGTCATCATTTTATATGAAGTAGATATTTGTGAAAAAGATATTCAAATGTGTCCCTTTTAAACATTTTTTTCTACAGTGCATTTATTTCTAATAACTGAAACTTAGGAAGTATTTTTAGATGGAAAGAGATGCAAATATGTAATTTTGTGTCAGAACTATAAAACCATTAACATTTGGATGCATTGTTAACTGATCTTCAATCAATATATTTAAAACTTTATCTAATATTTCATCTAGATTCTACATAATGTATATATATATATTGCATTAAACATGAAGTAAAGATTACATTAAAAGTGTTAATTGCATTTTACTGTATATATGATTTATACATAATTATTTATGATAATAATGTGAAAGCTAAATACCTTCAAACAGATACGCTTTAAACATGCTTAAATTTGATATATTTACAATTATTTATGATGTAAATTAGAGATTTAAATTTTAAACTGGCAAAATACAATTATTCAAATTTTGTAATTTATTTAGTCAATTTTAGAATTTCTATGCAAACAAGTAAGTACATGCATTTTACATAATTATTTTACATTAGAAATAATTATTTTATATAGCATGTTTATTATTACTTATTCTTTATTTATTATCACTATTAAAGTGTCATAATGAATTATACATATTTACATCATATATCTTATTTTCATATATTAATATTAAATAATGTATTATATTAATACATAGAAATTTATATATATATATTTCCCACATATACAATTTTTTACATCTCTTAACTGCTTTCTTTGGTTCTCAAACTTAAAAAAAAAACAATAAAAATGTTTCTATTTGTATCATGTTTATATGTTACATAGTGTCTTCAGTCCTTTAAAGGTTTCATTATATTATTCTAAATTATATAATATAGATTCCAAAATTCAATAAACTTCAAGCTCTATTACAATGACTTTTCATAAATTATTTCATTTTTTACATCGAATGTCTTTATTTATTTGATGGGTGTTAATGTTTGTTTTTTATTCTTGTCATTAAGCTACCTTTCAGTTTTGAAAGAACTTGATATAATATTGTTAAGCTTCATACTCAAAAATATCACAGATAGAGTGTAAATCAATGAATTGTGTATAAAATGTGTAACAGAATAATAAAAAAATAATTCTAAAAATAATCAAATGTCAAAAATTACTAGAAAATCTAGTAAAACTAAAGTCAAAGTTAAATGTAGAAGTATTCAAGAGACAAAGTTTAAAATATAAAAACAATCTTTCTTTGTGTGTGTGACTTGATTTTCCTACTAAAAAAAAAGATTATTATAAAAAAATCAAAAAGCAGAATAACATTAAATTAAAAACGTAAATAGTTTCAAATAAGATATCTTAAGCAGTTTGGATATTAATACAGATCATTAAGTAAACATTCAACAATCTATATCTTTAACATGAAATGTTTTCAGAAATTTAAATTTATAATTACGTTAATATTTAAACTGTTTAAAAACTGATATTTGAAATAATTATATTAAAAGTTTGTTACATATGAATTGTGAAGACATTTAAGAGCAAATACTTAAAAATGTTTTAAATGTAATTTATGTGTGGGGTATCTATTGTGATTGGTGCAGTCAAAATTTATTATAGGAGCAGTATTACATCTTTTTATAAAATATTTTTCTTTAATAAGTAACTGTAAATATAAGTTAATGATATGAAAAGAATTGTTTCATAAATTTTTTAAGATTTGAAACAAAAAATTTAGGCTCCAGGGACCATCTTTTGAAAGAGTGCACCAGCTAGCACTTATTATTACTAAGCATAGGAGAAGAAAAATCATTGTCAGTTTCTGGATATAGTATATCATATGTTTTCCAGTATATGTATTGTATTTATTGATCATGGGGAATGTTGATCAGTTGTATGCTAATAGTATTGGTCAGTAAAGTGTGGTGAGAAATGGAGCTGATTGAGGGAAGGACTATCAGTAGAGATTACTTGTAACAGTAATCCTAGTACTGGGAACTTTTGAACAATTGATGCAACTGAATTTCTCTTGGATATAGAACACTTGGATAATGTGGAAACCCATACAATTATTAATGGGTGGGCAACTAAGTCTTTTATGTGAGATTGAAACTCTCTTCCTGTCCCATAGCAGCTTGTTATGTAAGAAAATGGCATAATTAAATGATTTTAAAAATTTAACAATAGATAAATAATATGTAATCTTAGTCATTCTGAGTATATTAAATAAGTAATTTTTCACATAAAGAAAGAGATAAGTTTTGGAGAGGAAATTGGTAATTCATGTGGCATTTTTTAAGCTTGTTTTGTAAGGTGTTTTTTTTATTGTGAGCCCATGTAAAATGGGAAGCCTAGGAAAAGGGGTGCCTTTCCAAAAATATTTGAATGTATCATTTGATAGTATATTTTACTATGTTTATACATGGAAGTATATTGATTGAGTATGCTTTGCAATATGGGGATATGCTTATGAGATGGCAGAAATATTGTAACATCATCCCTGTATGTCATGCATGGGAAGTATTGGTCTGTATGTATTATTTGAATGCCTGAAAATGTCTGTTGTATATGTTTTAATGGGAGCTTTATGTAGAAAATGAAGAAGAGTGCATAAGAGTTAAGTCTCAGGAAGTGGATTACATAGGGGTCAATGATGGTGATCTTTTCTCAATGAGAGTGATATGTATCTCCCTGCTCTGTAGTAAATTGGTATTTAAGTAAGTAAAAGTACTTGGAATGGTAGTGTTAGCTAGTACATCAATCAAAAATGGAATAAAGACCTAGACTCTACATGTAACTGAACTGCAATCAGATCTTTTTTTCACTTTTTAACTGAGTTCAAAACTGCTTAAAACATCAGAACAGCCTGTATGGCAGCAGAGTTTTTTTTTTGCAAATGGTATTTTCTTTAAGCTTGTTTTGTAAGGTGTTTTTCATCATAAGTGAGCCCATGTAAAATGGGAAGTCTAAGAAAGGGGTTGCCTTTCCCTAGAATATTTAGATGTATGGTTTGTTGGTCTATATAAACCATGCTTCTATATATAAGTTTATATGTGGAAGTATATTGATTGAGGATGCTTTGCAATATGATGAGAGGCTTACAAGAGAGCAGGACCATAGTGGTATCATCCATGTATGTTATGCATGGAATTCACCATCATTTACTTCTATGCAATCTATCTCCAAGGCTCTCCTCTTAGTGTACTGCTTTTCATTTTCTACATAAATCCCTTATTAAAGCCTTTACAACAGACATGTTCAGGCATCCAAATTACACTTAACAATATATTATTATTATTATTATTATTATTATTTAGAAAGTTATACTGAAAGTATGTTAATAACAGATTATGCATTGGTAAATTTTAATAAAAAGCTCAGGAATGCTCAAATTATTAAATATTTGATATTGCATATTTTACCAACTTTAGCCAATTTTACTTTAATGGTATCTGCATCAATATCAATCATAATTGTTTTATTTCATACATATATAATTTATTTGTATTATATTTTATTCTAGCTGCTTTTAGTTTGATGAAATAAGAAACAAGTATGTCATCAAACAGAAAGATTTTATTTCAGATTATGTGAATCCTTATCAGAATTTATTAAGAATTTATCTAGATGTGTTGATTATCTTCTGCAAGATTTAAAACTTATTACAAGAAAAAATATTTTTGCATATATATAATTTATTAATATTACCAGCATGTAAAATTTTCCATAAGTCTGTCTTATGGCAATTAATCATTTAATTAATAATTTAAATAAGCTGCAGCATAATTCTTAGCTATTCTTGTTATATATGTTTGTATGTAATGATTTTATACATATGGACTTATTTTGTTTTACGATTTATCTATAACTGTAAATTTTTGTAAATGGCCATACCAAAAGGTATTTATTTGGACAATTATGCAACCATGCATGCATTAGTTATTAAAGCTTATATATAAATACTTGCTCTCCTTAAATAGTTGTAAAAAAATAGCTTGAATAATATTTTCTTAATATGTGTCCACACAATGTGATCATCTTCACAGACTGAAAGATGTTTATGGAAATTTTTGTGCTTTTACCTAAATAATTTTTGATCATAATGTAATTAAGCAATAAGTATATTTGAAGTAAAAAAAATCCTGTGATATTAACTAAATTAAAAGGAATGTTTAAAAAGTGTTGTTTTTTTAAAATGGCTGACGATAACTGAAATGTAATCAAAAAAAAAAAAACATAGTATCATTTCAAGCAATATTACCTATGTACATATGTTAAATTCATTATGGCAAGGCTGTATTTATAAAGAAAATGTGTGACTATTTTTTACATTGTTTAATTAAACTAACAACTATATTTGATTTATATATATACAACAATATGTATATATGTGTCAAGTTTAAGCACACTCAAAATCCATGGATTGTACTGAAAATTCTTTAACTTACATTGTTGACATATATAAATACAGTATACATGTATAAATCTATGATTCAGATTATAAATTCTAAAATTATATAGTATACATTAAGACAATAATAAAAATAATCAACAAAAAATATAATTATGTGCAATAGACAAATATATAAATGTATGTATGGAATATAGATATTAATTATAATAAATATAAGTATTGTATTTAAAAACATTCTTCGCAAACATTTTTATTACCTGTGAATTGTCATTTTATAATAAAAAATGATTTATAGTATTAAAAAACTTCAAATTTTAGATAACATTTATACCAAATAAAAACTGTTTAAAATTTTAAGATAAAATAGAGTAGAAAAAAATTAAATATATTAATGAGATACTTTTAATATTAATATTTTTAAAAATTACTTTGTATTTGTTTTAAATAGCTCTTATGTGCAACCTTTAATATTATTCTTCCAGTGGTCATGTTCATTTGACTTTCAAAAAGAAAATTAATGTAATATTGATATCTTCATGTGGAAAATGTTGCAAAACAATAATCTAAACCACCCTCATGCAATTTATGAATTTAGTTCTTTGTAATCCAGTTTTTAGAGTATTTATGAGATTAGTTCAAGAAGATATTTACAAAAAAGTTTGTCTTTCTGTAGTTTACTAAAGATTCATGTTTATTTTTAAACAATAATTGTATGATAATTATTAAAAACAAAAGAATATACAATTACAGTTTTATGTCTATCTTTTATTTTTAAAAATGGAAATAAACAAATTCTACTTTAATGATAACAAAAATAGCCATGGCCAATATGATGATTGTATCTTGTGAAACTGATAACTAATGCCTTTACTGACTCTGGGGCAAGATCTTTTTGATTTAGAAATTGTTAACAAATCCATTTACTTCTGTTTCTAATCATGACTCAATCCTTTTTTTCTTTTCAAAATATACATTACATATAGCCATATAATTCTATAATTAAAACACTTCTTTTCTTTTCAAAAACTTTTTTGAAAAAAAAAGTTTTAGAATTATATAGAAATTGTTAAGTGTAATTTAAAATCTTAAATCATAATTTTACAGATTTATCAGAGTTTCAAATTTATTTCTTCCAATTTTAAAAATAAATTTTAGATAAAGCAGATTTTGTTAATTTTCTGGAATTGCTCAATTGTTTGTTTTTCTGTCTCCCCCCAACCCAATCAGATTATGAACAGGCCAATCAGATTACAAACAGATCTTTTGTTCTCATTACATACTCCATTATTTTTTTTTCAATATTTATAAAGTTCAAATATGTATTTTAGAATGTATTTTTCATTTGTAAATTTATATTTCTAAACAATTAAATTTAATATACTAAATTCTAATATAGAATAAAAATTTTATGGCAAAATCAAATATTGACCATTGCCACCATTTAAAAATTGAAAATATCAACCTATTAAAGAGTTAATACATTAAAAATAAATTTTTAAAAAATGAGAAAAAAAGAAAAAGTAAAATAAAATTACAACTTCCATTTATTATTTTTGTGATGAAAATTGTTGATAAACAAATGCAAAATATACTCTGTGTATATGATATTAAATTATTAGCTACAATTTTAAGCCTATCATACATTTACAGGCAATGCAATATAGTGGAATATAATGTTTTGCAATCATAACACATAACAATTGCAATTTGAACTAAAAAATTAATTTTTTTTTTAACCAAATTCAATGTTTTTTAATTATATTTTTAAAACTATGAACAAATATATCAGTGGGTTTATTATAGTAATATTATAATTAATATATATATATACACAAAATCACATATATTTTTAATTACTTGGTTAAAAATAAATTAATGTGATGTACTTGCCTCATATTCAAAATTAACATTTATTAGGCATTGATGGGTTATGATTTTGATTATTATGAGGTGATTACAAATATGAATTACATATTTATAAGCTTTTATTAAAAAATGATAATGCATAATAAAACATATATTGATTTGGCAATAGTGATAAAAACTTTTAAAAGAGGAATGAAGAATGTACAAACAAGTCTTGTGTTGTTAGCCAAGAGGTATCACAGTCGCCATGCAAGCAAGTAGTTGGTTGTAGATGGTTGTGGGTTCACATCCTGGCTGATGTTATGACACATGGAAAAAAAAAGAATGTACAAACAGCTGCAATCATACAAGTGTTAATTTTGTCTATAAATTTATTGAGCACATTTGGTCTACTATTAGATTTTCCAATAATGTTAATGAGTATAATTTTCCTAGATTGTTAAATTGTTATGAATGTAAAATCTTAACAATTCTTTCTAACATAACCAACTTAATTATCAACAATGGCTATGCATTGTTATTGTAAACTTTTTGAATATTTCTCTTAAAATTGAATTAGTAAATACTTTAAAACAGTGTTGATCTGATGAGAGAAATATTTTAGTTTAGTTTCCAATTCACAAATAAATAGAGATAATTATAAGGGATTTGAACACGGACTTTCTAGATCCCTTTAGATATTCCCTCAATCTCATACAAATAATACACATGATCACACACATAAAAAGATAAATGATCTCCAATATTGGTATTTTGTGCTGAACCAGTACATATCAATTGGTCCAGATCATCTCCTGTACACATCTAATTATTTATATTAATGTAGCAAATCTTCAAACTTTAATGGACAGAATTCAATCTATTCCATCCTCTAACTCTTCAGCTATTCATACTATTGAAAATCTTATGATGAAGCCTATTATTAAAGTTTGAAAATGTCTTACTTTAATATACACTGAGAATTTTATATATATATATATATATATATATATATATATATATATGCAGGGGATAATTCTTTGAACTAACTTATAGTACTGATTCAGTATGAAATATGTGTGTTGGAGATTATTTATTTTTTCACATGTTTGTGATCATGTGTATAGGTTGCATGAAATAGAGTAAATAGATTAAGGAACTAAAATATATATATAGATTAATATATATATAAGGAACTAAAATATATATATAGATTAAGGAACTATTTAAAGCTTCTGTTCAATTTCCTTATACTTACATCTAAATTACAAGTGTATAAAATTATACTTGTGCTTAGATAAATAGAGAATAAAAACAAATATTAGTTTGTGCATTTGAAAAGATTATATTGAGGCACTATGACTTAAAAATTCTCAAATAAATAACTATCTGAAAGTTATTTTAAGGTGTAAAATTAAAATCCATACTTATCAATCTATTCATTCAAAACAATATAATAGTGGTGCATACTATTGCCAATGGATTGAGACTAACATTGGGTGATTTTGGAAAATGTCAATATAAAAATAATAACTGAATGTTTAATTATTCAGAATAGTTATATGGCATTGAAGCATGAGAAGAGAATTTGATCATCAATCTGAAACTTTTAGATCACTTGTTATTTAATCGACAATTGCACTAAGTCTCATAAGATAAAACAACATTGCATTAGACTTTATAATATTTATATTACCACAGAGCAGAAGACAAAAAAAAAAAACATAGCGCTATTGGCTTAAAATATATCTTCTGATGAATTTAAGTAATAATTCTCAAACCACATGTATAGAAGTAAAATGCCAAAATTACATTATATATTAATATTATCATCTCATTTTAAATATCTTTTATATTATGCATTTATTTTTTATCAAAATTGATTTTAATATTTTCATTTTGACTTTGGAAAAAAAATGTTTGCATCCATATCATTGCATGCCTCTTTAACTTTCATGACAACATATGTAATACCCTTATTATTTGTGATAAAAAATTAACCATAGTTTCAATTAATTATTCACATAATCAATAGAAAAACAAGAACATTTAATATTGGTAAATGTAACATCATTGTCATTACTTTCAACATTTTAATCTTTTAAATTTACATCTGTAAGTGTGTATATATATATATAGTAATTAAAAATGTAAATCATAATTAATATGAATTTTTATAATTTAAAATAAAAATATGTAAACTTCCCTTAAACAAACAGTAATATATGTTTCTATACATAACTGACACACAGTTAAATTAAAGGTGAAATCAAAATGAGAATTATAATATTAAAATGGCTCAGTGCTTTCAAGAATTTTCTACATCCTTATAATCATAGTCAAAGAGTTTTTTTTTTTTAAAAAAATTGAATTTATTAGTCAAGTAAAAATACAAGTTGAATACAATATGTTTCTTTGATTATTAAGCATTGCTATCCATGGTTTATCTTATGCTTAATACTCCAGCAATATCTGGTTAATCTTGAAGCTACAATGGAATGTTCATACTTGAGAGTTCTTGGATTTTCTGGGGATGGAATATTTAGAAGTCTATAATTGCCACCCAGGATCGATGTTTAGATTATTGCCATTGATTTCATTTGATTGAAATTGTATTACTGCAATGCCTGTCATGGTTGATAGACTGTTTTCATTCAAATCTGAAAACTCCATTGGATGGACTTGATTGTCAGGGGATTAGTAATCACATCCTTCTTGCTGATGTCAAGAGTTATCTGAAAAAAGGTGGAATATATAAGCAACATATATTCAAAAATATGCAAATTGTGAATTAAAGAGTCAATTTTTTGAAGAGGTGAGAGTTTAATTCTTTTCAGTTTATAGTGTGGATATTATTAGCTATATACCGGCCATCCTTTGTCTTACATTTGGCATCATGTCATTTTATACATTCAATAATAGATGAGAAAGGTTCAAAATTATGGCCAGTGGATCTCTGATGCTAAAAAAAAATGGAACTATGTTTGTGCTTATCAAAAACTCTTCTGTATAAATAATGATGTTCAGAGAATCATATGGAAAGAAATGCACAAAACACACCTTTGTATAAGGTGTGACAACCCATATGAAAACATAGGATTTTGTATACTGTCTTAGGAGTCTGATCATAATCTAGTCTATCTTTGGATTATTAATATATATATAGGATGAGGAGGGATCTATAAAAGCTTAGCTGAAATTATGGAGAAATGTTTTTAATAAAAATTTTGGTTAGCAATGGAAATTGTGGAAGGAGAAGCTAGGGTCTTTTATCTTTGGTTGGATTGAAATTTAGATTATGATAAAATTATTTTACTCTTCTTGTGAGGTGATTATATTTAAATCTGATACTGATAAGGCCTTTTAAGTATTGTTTGGTGTTGGCTTTACAAGAAGTGTCATATTCACTTTAGTATTGGTTTTGGAAGAGAAATGAAGATAGACCTACAAATTTATGAGAGCATTTTATACATTCCAAATCAATATTACTACACTCTCATAAATTTGCAGGTATATCTTCATTTCTCTTCTGAAACCAATACCTAATGTAAATATTACACTTTCATAGAACTAATACTGAACAATACTTAAAAGACTTTACTAGTATAAGATTTAAATATAATCACTTCACAAAAAGAGTAAAAAAATTTTACTAAAAACTAAATTTCAATCTACCAAAGGATGATAGGCCCTGGCTTGTCTTTTCCCACATTCTATTGCTAAACCAAAAATTTAAAATTTTATCATTTCAGAACATCTTTCATACCTCCCCCTTCAACCAATAGACTGATTAATAACTCCAAAGATAGACTATACTATGATCAGATTCTTAACACAGTCTACAAAATTGTATGCTCTCAACTTGACCATGCATCCCTCTCCATGTAAATCTCTCAACGTCATTATCTATACAGAAGATCTTTTCACAAATCTGACATAGTTCCATTTTTAAGCATCAGAATCCCAATGGTCATAATTTTGAAAATTCTTCAGCACTACTATTGCATGCTATTAACCTAAAAGAATTATGTTTCTCCTCTTCAAGAAATGGACTTTTAAATTCACAATTTGTGTATGTTTGAATATCTCACTTATATATTCCAGCTTTTTCCAGATAACTCTTTGGCTATGATTATGAGGTTATAGAAAATCCTCAAAAGTGCTAAGTCATCTTAATATTATAATTCTCATTTTAGCTTCATTTTTAATTGCATGTCAGTGCATGTAGATATAATTTATGATGTGGGGATGGGGATTTATTAATGGCTTTCAAGATATATTTTGACCAACAATTTTCTTCAGTTAATCAAAATCTATAGAATTTTTTAAAGTTTCTTCAGATAGTTAAAATTTCTATATTTTTTTAAAAATGTTTCAGATTGAGTTTGTCAAAATTAACTCCTTCCAACACATCCCCACAAATCACAAAAAAACATAATAAAAAAATACAAAAAAAAATAACAGTTAGTCAAATTCTATATAATTTTGTAAATGTTGCATACAGTTTGAGCATCTTAAAATTCTGCTTTCAAATCCTCTCCAATTACATCTAAACTTCATACTAAAATACAATACACAAGTATTTCTAAGTATATATTTTTATCAAATATTTTTTATTAGATGAGAAATTATTAATTTTTATACAGTTTTAGATATAGACTTTCATTTACGTAAATTTGAAATATATTTCTAATATTTCATTTTTTAAGCTTTCTACTTATATTTTCAAAAATTTATTTTATATTTTCAAAAATTTATTTTATACGGAATAAAATAAATTTTAATCTAATTAATAGCAATTGTTTTTCATTTATATTATTATTATTATTAAAAAGTACTTGCTAAAACATATGCTTATAAAGTAAATTTGTGTAATATATATATTTATATTATTAAACTGACTTGAAACACTTTGTTTTTAAATTTATTCATTCTTTTTAATCATACTTTAGAAAAAATTCTCGGAAATAGAACCATCATAAAAGATAAAACCCTTTGGATTTATATACTAATATATAAATTTGCAAAAAGCACTGCAATAGTTAAGAGAAATTAGAAGTGATGTAAGAATATTATAAAATAAAATTGCAGATGAATATTTTTATAAAAAAACTACAGGAGATTATATAGATAAAATCATTAGTGTGGCCACATGCATGTATATCAGACTATCAAAAAGCATAATAGAATGGATAGATGAAGAAAAAAAATGTATAAAAACTATGTGCAAAAAGCTCCAGAATAGTCAATAGAATAACATATGAATATAGAATATGTGCATAGGATGGAATTTAATTTTTATTTTTATTTTTATAATACAGATGATGAAAAACAAACCTGAGAAGATAAAATAATGCTATGTGTTTTTTTGCAGTGCAAATCACTCTCCTAATTCTTTCTCAGGTGAATAATAAATGAGAGAATATCCAAAAAATAGTTATCTAATTTGGATGTTGACAATTTTGTTCCACCTTTTATACAAAAATGTCTATTTACTGATTAATAATCAGATGATAGAGTAAAATGAGGTCTCTTAAAGGAAAATTTTAAGCTTAGAAAATATCTACATTTTCTCCTGATTTGAGTTCAATGTTATGGAAACAACATAGTTGTGATAACTGTTCATATTATAAAATTTTTAATCATATGTTTGTGTATATATATATTTCATCCTTTACTCCATCTCAAACCCCTGGTACACATAATGATACACAAATAAAAGGATAAATGATCTCATATGTTTTTCAGATAGAAGCAGTACTCATCCGTTGGGCCTGATTATCTTCAACTATATATATATATATATATATATATAATCACTTCTTGGGAATCATTTATTTTTTCATATGTATGTGATCACATGTATTGGTGGTTTGAGATTGAGTAGAGGATGTGACTGAAAATTCTAAATTCAAACCCTCTATTTACTACAGTAAACATTCAGTATACTGAATAAATAGGTTAATTACATATAAACAATTCAAAACAAAGCAAAACTCTCCATACAGCAGTGCCATCTTGTGCTAACAAGAGCAATCAATGGATGCCAGAAGGCTTGTGCATAAAATCCCTATCTAGTGCCTACTCATCCAATATCCCCAGACTAGTTTCTGGCTTGTGGCCTTCATCAGTGAGGAGCCTTGGATCTGAGAGCACTGCACCTAGATCTTAGGATCTAATGCAACCCTCCAGCACCCACCTTTTAACTCTATTTAACTACAAAACTATGAGAATGAAATTGAAAACACTATTAATATTTTCAATCCAAGCTCAATAGCTTATCTTGTTAGCACAAGATGGCACTACTGTATGGAGAGTTTTGCTTTGTTTTGAATTGTTTAATAACAATTATTGTGCTAGTATGAGATAGTGATCATGTGATGTTTAGTGGTTTAATTACATATACATGTATTAGAAATAATTTAAAATAATACTTGTTAAAAAATGAATTTAATATTAAAAAATATATAAAAAATACATTCTTATTGTCCACTTAATATATTCATATGTTTGCATTGTTTTTTATAAGTGAAATTTGGTGTATTAGTATGTAAATTTTCTCAACAAATACACTGATCAGAAGACTGAGTTTCTGGCATTCATTTCTGAATTTGAGATCAGAAATTTCTATAGGCTTCATTTTTTTGTAGAAATTTGGTAACTTCTAATTAAAATAGTAAAGGTTTTTTGAAAGCAGACTGAATATGCACATGAATTTATCTGCTATATGAGAATGAGTATGTGGCTGATTTTAATGTTTAATATTGTAATTACATTTCATGTTTTTATATAGTATGTAACTTTCAGTATCTGTGTCATTTTCAGTTTATATTGTTCAAGCATGAAACAGTGGGATTTACTAAATTATTTATGAAGACAATAAAAATTATAATCTTTCTTAGAGGTTATAATACTGACAACCAAAACTATGGTTAGCAGATAGTAGAATGAAATATAAACTATCTTGAATTTTTTTTACCTAGCCTGCCATTTAATAGCTATCTAAATGATGAGTACTTTCAACAAAAGAGTTGCATTAATTGGAAATAGAATTAGGACATACTAAGTGTAACATTGTCAGGTTGTACACATAGAAGGGAGATATAAAAAAAATAACTATAAAATCTTTTACTATAAAAGTAGAAATATTGAACTTATAATTCGAATGAATTTTATTATAAATAGGAAAAAAAAGTACTAAAAGCAAAATGATAAAAATAACTATTAAATTTATTTTTAACATAATATTTATTGAAATTATATAGATTATGTTAGTTTAGGTGTACAGTACCTATTAAATATATACATATCATACTTTAGTTTGTGGTAATTTATGTTTTAACAAGTTTTCTTTCCGTGAAAAAAGAGGTTTTATGTTTTCTAATCTACAAAAACATTTTAAAGTTGTCATAGTTGATTTTAATTGAACAATTGAAAAGCGTTTTAAAGATGAAAATAAAGTAGTAAAATTTGAATATACAAAAAATGCCCATGAAGAAATCCTAATAAAGTTGTAATATATTATGACTAATATATATATTTCAAAATTATAACAAATATATATAATAGATTCAATATAGGCAGTATAAATTGATTGATAAAACATTTTAAAAATGTAGTAATGCAAAACGAAAAAGACTATAAACTAATTTGAAAGGTAATTATAATAGTTGATATTCACAATTTTCACAGATGTTGCAATGGTTTTAAATTAAAACATAGCAAGCATTTAGCGGAAAGATTTTGAAAGTGTTTCAGAACTAAATAAGTTGGAGGGCAGATACTTTATTTTATAAAACATTTATATAAATACAGACATGTACCTGGCCTATGTAAAAGTCATCGTTTTCGTTTAATACACTCTTTTTTTTAACATTGCAGAAAAAAAAAATTGTTAAAAGGTTGTTTTAATTGTTTTTTTTTTCTTTTCAGAAATGTTACAAAAATATAAGTATTTTGAAAACTAAATGTAAATACAGAACTATAGCATTATATTTTTTTGTTTCCCACTAAATATTACATTTCAAACAGGAATTTATGTACTGCAATCATATTTTCTTCGCAATTTAAATACTATACCTATTTAAAGCACATATACTGATTTTTTTTCCAAGCATTTTTGCCTTCAAAAAGTTTTATTCCACATATCTTTTGTAAAATACTACTTGCAGAATTACTTGCTTTGAATAAAATGCTTCGTAAATAAAATATAATGATGGAACGAATGATTTTATTCCCCTTGAAAAATATGCCCTCTAACAAAGAAATGTTAAACTTGAATATCATGTTACAGCTTCACAGACATTTAGCGATTTATATAGAAGATCAAAAATAAAAAGCAGTAATTTAATATTACATTTTTATTGGCATTTCAAAATCAAGTAGGGAGATTTATGTTAAATGATATATATTTATAACAATGATTAATGATTATATGAATAAATATTACTGTAAAATAGCAAAACATTATATATATATATTAAAGAAAAAAAAAGTTTCAAAAAGATTTTTTTCAAAAATGTATATAATAATAAAAACTGAAACAAAAGTAAGCCATGCTTTAATAACATAAACTGAAATGTTTTCAAATGAATAAAATAGATATTTCACTAAATCTATCAAGAATTGAAAAACTCCAGAAAATAATGTAATCATATAAATATTTTAAAGTGGCAAACAAATAAATAATAATTCAGTTATCAAATTCATATATAAAATATCTAAATGTAATAATGTATAAAGAACAATAATGATTCTAATATTTAAGACAAAATGTATTAGAATTACAGTTTTTTTCTAAGATAATGACAAATAATAATAAAGAATTTTACATGCAAGCTAATAAAACAATTTATATTTAAAAAGGGTTAATTATACTCAAGTACTAAGAAGTTTATAGAAAAGAAAAATTGAGAATGCATTTCTATCTATAATAAATTTTGCTTTGATTTAAACTTTAAAACACAATAATAAAAATCAAAAATACTGTATTGCCAACTTTAGAAGAATATAATACTAAATCATCCATGCATTTTATTACTGTTACACAATGCTTTATTTACCATCCTCTTTTATAGTTTACAGTTTCTGATCTTTTATACCCCCCTAACTGCTAAATTCAAATTTTCGATTGCCCCAGCAATCTTTTTCTGAACGTTTATACCTCCTAATTTCTATTCTTTTGCCCAGGAAATCAAAACTGTAAACTGTAAAACATTTGAATTGAGAAGTTCTGAAGAAGATAGCTGGGGCAATTGAAACTGTAAACTGTAAAAGTATGGTAAATAAAGCATTGTATAACAGTAGTAAAGTGCATGGATGATTTAGTATTATATGGTATACATTTGGCTATGTAATAAGAAAGAGTAATTATTATACTTTTGAAGAATAATTTCAATAGTAACATCAATGGTCACACTTCATAGTAATCATAAAAATATTATGAAAAATGGTAAAAGGATTTGATTCTCTAAACCAAACTTCATACATCATTTGTTACCATGTAGTGGATAGCACTTCTAACTGCTAAACACATAAACATAGCTATTACAGAACAACTCAGATAACATTCAGTATTGGATAGTAAATGGTAATCTAGCCATCCTTTGGTAAACAAAGGCTCAGATCATATTCTAATAAGAGGATAATTTTCCACTTTAATGTAGAAAGTATTATATTCTTAGTAGATTTATATCTTCTTTAAGATATTTACTTTGTGAATTAAAATAGAAAGAGAATAGTAGAATTTTGATATTAAAGATGGTCTGTTTAAATTTTAAAAGATTGTGAATTTAGATCAGAAAATAATTAAGTAATATTATAAATAAATACTAAAAATTATAAAATATGTTCAATATTATTTAAAAAGAAGTACTTAATGTTTCTTGTATACAAATAAAAAAAGCTAAAAATTATACACACCTTGGATGATTATTATTATAAAATAAAGCAAATAGATAATTTTATTTTATAAAAAAAAAAAGGAATGTAAAACAAAATATGATTAAACATTTGTAAAAGTATTTAATTATATGTATAATATTTATTCACAGGAAGCTATAAAATTGGCAGCAAAGGAAATAATTGGAGTCAAAGACAATGTGGGAAGAGTCTCCTGATTGCAGACTCAAGTTATCATTTAATGACTATTTTTTATTTAGTATTTACAACTGTAGATTACCTTCAAGTGAAGGAATACTGCATGAATTGGAAGAATTGTCTAGTATTAAATGAAATATTGTTAGTCTTTGTGAAGTTAGAACAAAACATGAAGGGACAATTGATGCAGGAAGTGGATAGGTTCTATACTACAAAGGTATAAATATTATAAACTCAAGTGGAATAAGGTTCATCATAAAAAACTGGGACAACATTGTGGAAATTGATGGCACATGAGACAGAGTTATAAGATTCAACTAAATGGAAGATAACAAAGACAGATAATTCAGATTTATATAAAATGAGTAAAAACATTTAAACATTGTTGTGGGAGATTTTAATCCTATAATTGGTAAATGATTAAAAGATGAAAATGCTATGGGTAAATTAGCTTGTTGTGGTAGAAATAAGATAGGACAAGTACTTACGGTGTTTACAAAAAAAATATTATTGTGACTTCTTTCATTGAGAAAATGCTAAATAGAAATATACATGAAAGCATACAAATCAAAGAAATGCAGAATTGAGTTATATTTTGACTAATAGATAATATGTACTTTAAGATTGTAATATTCTTTAAAATTTCAATACAAAAAGTGATCATCAATTAATGAGATGAATGACACATATTAATGCATAACTAGAAAGACAAAAATTTATTAAGATAAACAGTATTCACAATACATTTTTCTATCTTTCAGAAGCATTCCAATAATTTTAAATTATAACATGCAAATTGTTTTAAACTATTAATAGATTTTGAGTCCAGATTTGAATGAAATGAATAGGAAGATAATTCATACATACACTATTAAGAACTGCAACAAAGATAGTTGATAAAATAAAGCATGAATTTGATCAGTACAATTTCTACTAAGAAAAATCAACTTATGGAAAAAAAGGAAAGAATTTATATATATATATATATATATATATATATATATATATATATATATATATAAATATATATATATATATATATATATCATCCATTAAGAAGGATGGAATATATAGATTGTATTAAATGGTAAGAAAAATAATTAATAATGATATAAGAAAATATATTTGGCAAGTAGCAAGTAAAGCAATTGAAGAAAATAAAAGTTTCAGAAATATAAAACAATATATTATTATTTTCATAATTTAGTAAGAACTGCAACTGAAGAGAATAAAAGTATCAAAATAGTAAAACACTTGATATTGTTATGAAATTTATTTATTTAATAAGAAAAACAGATGAAACTTTTACTAAAATGGAGGATGGCATCATAAAATGTTGGAGGAGTTATATAAAGAACCACATAACAATAAAGAACAAAAACTATTCTTTATAATTACTATATATTTTCAATTGTCCTGCATTTTAAGTGAGAAATGCAATTGAATCTATGAAGAAGACAAAGCTCCAGGCTGTGATGATATTATAATCACTATCTTTAAAAAAGTAATTGGGAAATAGACAAATAAATGGCAAAATTATATATCAAATGTCAAAATGATAAAAAAAAAAAAAAATTAATATTGATATCTGAAAAAAAAAATGATGCAGACGATATTAGAAATTATATGTTTATCACTGTTTTATTAGTTCTATATACATATTTACCAATATAATTACAACAAACTGTATTTTAACCAACCAAAAGAATACGCTGGATTTAAAAATGGTTTTAACATAGTGGATCACATCCAAGTACTGAAATAATTATATGAGTTGTCATTGTGTTTTAGAGTATTACATTATAAAAATTATTTAATTCTATAAGCATTTTTTAGTAATTAAAATATTAGATCATCAAGATAAAGACCCAGAATATTGTCATATCCTGAAGAATAATTATCAAAATTCAACAGCGATGATTATATTACATAGTGATAGTAAGAAGATTAACATTGAAAAGAGTGTATTATGAGGTAATTTCATAAATCCAAAACTCTTTACTGCAGTTTTGCAATAAATATTTTGTTGAATAAAAAAAGAAAGTTAAGAGAGTAAAAATAAATAGATATTATTTAACTTATCTACATTTTTCAGATGTTACAATTGGTTTCATAAATAATATTTTATTTCTTCATGAAATATTGTAAGAGTTATCAGATTAAAATAAAAATGTAATACTAAAGATAAATGCTAATGAATTAAAGTAATGTTCAATAGATTTTCTCAAAAAATAAAGATTGATAATTATTTGAAAAAAGTTTACAATTATAAATACCTTAATCAGATTACTAATATAGATAGAAACATAATGAATAAAATTAATCTTATATTTAAACTTGTATGCAGTGCTTATGGTAGAAATAACTTAATATTAAAAAGAAATATATCCATATGTTTGAAAAGGAAGGTTTTAAACAAATGTATTTGAGCAGTTCTTAATTTTGAATACGAGACTTGAGATCTGTTAAGAATAGAAGGGATCAAAAAGAAAATACATGGTTACATGAACAATGAAATGTTACTGACATCATTGAAAAGGTTAGGAGTCTGATGTCAAGCTTTGTTGGAGATCTAGCCATTAGAAGATGTTATAGTAAACAAATTTTAGACTCAATTCCAAGAGATTATAAAAGGCCTAAAAAAGCCTACATGTAAGGTGGGTGGATAGAAAAAGTGTTTTTGAGATAAAGAAGAAAAGAGAGGTTAGAGATCAGAAGAATTGGATTGAACCTGAAGAGACTTTTATTCTGGAGTGGATTGATGATATTTAGAAATGATTTTACTTGTGTTTTTAATGATCTGAATCTTGATAGAATTGGAAAGCCAAAGATATAGATTAAACAGTTAAATACATAATTATGAGAGAAAATTAGTTGTCAGATTTTATAAAGGGAATTAAGATTATAAAATGTAACCAGAGTGAACATATTACCAGAAGAGATGATAATATAATGCTACAAAAGTTAATAATATATTGAAGTGTTAAACTAAATTTCAAAAAAATTAAACAAATCTAAAATGAGACTGGATATAAAATGGATGGGTAAAAGTGTTTTCTAGATATATATATAAAAAAGCCATATGAGATCTTCTGTCTGCATAGAATCAAAAAGATTGAAAATGATAATGATAAAGTAAAAATATATTTGATTTTTATGTAGGTGATTTGATAAATAAATGGTCAGAAAATGACTAAAATGTGCAGTTCATTTTAATATGTGTTTATTAATTCAATTTCCAATAGTTACCATCTACATAGCTGTCAATTTAAGCAATGACATATTGGTTGTATGTCATCCACTATTATCTAAATGGCTTATGTATACACTAGCAGCTGTTTTCTGTTGATTCTAATTATTTTCTATTGATAAATAATTTTTATTTGTGATATGATATTTGGTGAGATTCAAGTAAAACATTGTAACAACAATAATAAACTGACTACATAAGAAAATGTATTCACATCGTTCATCCATGAAAACCTTCATTTTAACATACTTAATTTCTATGAGGATATTTTTTTTTCCAATCGAATCTTTATATTTATTTAGACATACATATGTTAACAAAAGATCTGCTTATATGTTTTTATTCAAATAATTTTTAAATTTATTATTATCAATGTATTTAAATAGATTTAATTGGGATTAAGACAAAATTATTATTAAAAGTAATCAAATTTGTCAATTAAATACATCTATATATAAATACAATATTGTGCAATCCATGTTGCAGATAATAAAGAACTTGAACTCAAATTTTCAAGCTCCCTATAACTATTCAATCCATCTTATATGCATGATAACATATATGTGAAAATATAAATGATCTCCAATATACATATTTCATGCAGAACCAGCAATCATCAGTTGGTCCAGATCACTATAGCTCACACGTTTATAAATAAGTTTTCAGTTTATATTAAGATAGCAATTTTTCCTATTTTAATGGACAAGCTTCAATCTTCTCTACTCTCCAACTCTTCAGCCATCCATATGAAGATGAAATGTTCAAAGCCCTTATTAATGCCAATATTATTCTCATACACATATTGATCTTAATTCAATGTGCCCCCTTATATAGAGGACCTTAATATGTCCATTTAATTATGTAGAAAGGGGATGGGTAGAATACAGGCTGAATATGTAATATTTAAATACTTTTATATTGTGTATACTAAACTTAATATTATAAGGAACTTGAACTTAAACTATCAAGTTCCTTACATCACATGATCACCATTTCTTATGCTTGCTCATAACTGTTACTAAAACAGGCAAAACCCTCCATATAGTAGTGCCTCTCAGTGGATGAAAACCACAAGTTAGAAACTCCTGCTTGGGATATTGGATGAGTAGGCACTAGATAGGGATTTTGTGCACAAGCCTTTTGTCATCCATTGATTACTGTGGTTTGCACTGAGTGGCACTACTGTATGGAGAGTTTTGCCTATTTAGTAAGTTCCCTACATCTATGAAGCTTGTTCATTAATGTTTGAAGATTTACTATCTTAATATAAACTGAACAGTGATTGTATATATGTATGGACCATGGTAATCTGGACCAACTAATGAATGCTGGTTCAGAATGAAATATGTATATTGGAGATCATTTATGTTTTTCAAATGTATGTGTATCGGTTGTATAAGATGGATTGAATAGATATAGGTGTTTGAAAGTTTGATCTCAAGTACCTTATAATTATATTAAGTTTAGTATACAAAATAAACATATATTTAAATATTAAATATAGTAAATATTTTTTCACATTAAGTATTAAAGTCATATTTATTTTTAGATAATTCACATGATTATCTTAAGCATTATTTTTATTATTTCAAAAATGTTTGAAAAAAAAAAATCTGAATTTTATAGAAACAAAACAGAATAAATATAATCAAAATTCAAAATGTATGTGCATTTTATATGTTGCAATTAAAAAGAAGTTTCACCTTATATAAAAATTATGAATGTTATAACGAGCATTAATGTTTTAGATAACTTCTAAAATATTTATTATGTTGTTTTATCAGTAGTATTCGTTTATGTAAATACATCAATAATGTTTGTGTAGTTATGTAATTATTTTATAGGTGACAAAGTACTTTGGCATAATTAAAAGCTAAAGTTGAAGCCCATTCTAATTATTGACAAAATGTTAAATAATCAAACAAATTACCTGGAAGTTAATTTATCATCTAGATATTCAGAATAAGAAAATCACAAATACAATATAATGAATAAGCAGGAACATTTGATAATCAGCATTATAATATAATGCAATTTATAATAGCACCTAAATTTTGCATTTCCATAAAAAAACTTTATACCATTAAAATACATATTTACATACAAATACACATAATTTTCTTATAATTAAAATAACAAAAATAAAATAAAGGCTTTATTAAATTTTGTTATTTATAATTTAAAAAAGAAAAAGAATTTGTTTTAGGGGTTACTTTTTTTTTGCGTTTTTTTAATATAATAAAGTTAATTTTACAAATATATTTTAATTAATATTAGTTCTCTTATCCACAATATTAGATGATAACTCCTATTTAACATCATTTATATAAAATAAATGATATCAACAAACATGTCATGTCCACCAACCATTAACATATAATTTTTTTAAAATACTGTTTCACCTAATAAAAAACCATTGGTTATCAGAGAGTGTGCACACTTATTTTGACACCATAGTACTTATACGTTAAATAATAATAATTTCTCATCTACTTTCTACTTTTGGTTGATATCATTTTATGCATAGTTGATTTTTTTAGTTGGTATTGAGGTGTTATTTTTAAACATTTATGTAAAAAGTTCTAAGTACTGTAAATTATACTTACTTAACTACAAAAATTCAAAATATTATCAATCATCATGTATAAAAACTGCTTTTGATATGAAATTTATTTTTAATGAATGTTGAATAAAATTGGCTGTATAATACAATCTTTAATCTTTGATACCATCAAATTATAAATAATATCACTGACAACCAAATTCTTTGAACAAATTATCTTCATTTAAAGTAATTTATTTTAACAGCCTGGCATAATTATATCTATCAATTTATTCCAATAATGAATTTTGACTTATGATTCCATACTTCATACCTCAATAAAAGCAGTTTAATAATAATTATAGATAGTAAAGCTTCTATTAATTCACATTATTTACACACATAAAATGAGGCCAAATCATAATTATCAACTGTTTTAGCGGCATTTTGCAAATGAAAAGTAGACTTAACAACCAATTTATCACAACCATTTTCCAATAATTGATACAGTCTATTATCCAAATTTGTTTATCAATCTAAAGAATATATTTTATTCATACAATAAGTAAATATTAAGGTGTCCATTTCATATATGAATTCATTATATATGGTCATAAAACCAATTTGATTAATTATTAAAATTGTATTTTAATCCTTATTTTGGAGAGCAGTTGTGATATTATAAATAAAAGATATATATATAAATATATTTGTTTATTATACCAAAACATTAATTGAAAATATGTGTAAAAAATTTAATAAGAATTCAGATTTACTGTGGATGAACAAATATGATAATGATCAATGTTTAAATCTGTCAGTATATATGTTTATATAAAAAATAATGATGTGATTTAAAATGATTGTAAATCCTCTTAGTGTTAGGGAATTTGTAGAATTTATTATACACCCTTTAAATTATAAGTTTTCAGGATTTAAATGTTTTTAATATTGTATTTTACATTTATATAAATTTGAGGCAGATTAAAAGCAGAATGTTGGGATTACAGTTATTTAAAATTATTTTATAATAAAGTCAAATATAATGATATTAAAATGAATAATGAGGTTTTATTGCTTTACATTCTTAAATTATATTAAATATTGAAAAAAAAATATTTCCAAAGATTTTAATGAAAGATTTAGATCTCCTCTCTTTTTAAATATACTGATAAATAACATGAAAAATAAAATAAGTCAGTCTAATAAATAATATTGTATATTCTACTGAATATGGGAAACAATTATCCAATCAATTACTATGGTGAAACTAAGTTTAATTTATCTGGACATGCTAGGCAATGTATTTGTTAAGATTAAAAAATCTAAATATTGTCTTCAATATAATTTGTTTTTGTTTGTTGTGAGAAAGAATATGTCCATTAGAATTGCCTAATAGAATTTCAAACAAAATGTTATAAAAACATTTATAAACAACAAAACATAACACTTATATTAATTATATAAAAAGCCTTTTTCGGCAAATTTATATAATTAATATAATTAATTTTATATAATTAATATAAGTGTTATGTTTTGTTGTTTATAAATGTTTTTATAACATTTTGTTTGAATTTCAGAAGATTAGTACAACATAAAAAAGAAAAAGAAAAAAGGTATTTTCCGTTTTTCTTCTGTTTTCTAATAGAATTTATATATAAGGTATTGAATCACGATTCAATATTCTTCAGGATATTCTGAAATTTTGTTTATTAATTAATGTTTATTTTTAATTTGATAACAGTTAATTGCCATGAATCTGGCATGCAGCACTGAAAACACATTTAGTTGTTAATATATTATATTATATTTACCCTGATTAACAAATTATCATAAATGTATTTAGCTATATATGTCAATAGTACTTACTTGTACATGATTATGACTATTATTACTATAGAAAAAAATAAGATACATCTACAAAAATTATAATTAATAAGACTTATGATGTCCAAATATATTTTTATATAACACATGATTGTTTTAAGTTGTTGTTTTGATAACATCTCACAATGTTATTATTAACTTTATGTGCAATATTTTTTTCTCTCAAAAATATCAGTATTTACCTACTACTTATTTTCCCTTGTATTCTCTTAATAAAAACAATAGTGTTAGTTATTTTTTTTGAGTATTTTTGATATAGTTTTTATAATCTAAAAAGTGTCTAACTTGCTTATAAAAAACAATCTTCAATTTCATTATAAAATATTTCTTTACAAAGTTTTTATTCATTTCACATGTCTATTTGATTGAAGATGTAGATTGATTGTCATTATATTAAAAAGGGTAAAGAATATCATGATTGTCATTTAATAAATCTTTCAACCATGTAAACAGAACAGTTTTCTTAAATGCAATATTTCTATACTATTCCATTATGTTGATAGAAACCCCATGTCTCCATTTTATACAATAAAAGCTTATATATAATACAAATAAAGTGTATGTTAATTAAAAGCTATTCTAACAACAATAAAAATAATAAATCTAATGGTAATTAACTATTATATACAGTTTTTCAATCCACAGAATTACTTTTCATTAATTTCTTAACCCCCCTCCTCAAGTAGGAATTAATCAAAAGTAATTTTGCAGATTGAAAAACTGTATATAATACTTAATTATCATTATATATATATATATATTATTTTTATTTTTATTATTATATATATATATATATATATATATATATATATATATGAAGTAGTTGTATTATGATGTTGAATATCCTATGTCATAACTTATAAAAATGAGAGCAGAACTTTGGATTCTGTAGTATCTCTAAGAAGTGACCAACATAGTTAAATTTATGTATATTCTCAAGCTAATAATCATATAATCTAAAAATTGCTGATTTTTTTTGTCATTAATGGTTGGCAAAGTGTCTGATTTTTGAATATTAATTACTAAATCAAATTTTTATAAGCTGCTTTACCACATTCAAATTATTATGTAGATCATTCTGAATTAGTAAGAATAAGCACAGACTAGCTTAATAAGATTACTCCTTGAATTATCTTGAATTACCAAAAATAACCAATCAGCACATTCTAGGCAATGAGATTAAATTCTTGGGTTGTATTTTTTTAAGTCACTTCAAATTAAAAATCCCATTATAAACTATACAACATTTGGATGTCTATTTTATAAAGTCACAAACTTTTCCAATGATTATTTTTATAATGGTTAAAGAATCATTGGTGTGAGCCTGTATACATTTCTGTTTAACACATTTTCTTTCAAATGTTTCACACTTTTCATTAATAGTAGTAATAACAATTCTGCCATGCTATCACATACTAATAATGTAATGCAAAGATAAATTATTCATCAGCTGTTTCCCTTTAAATATTATCAAATTTTTTTATAAATATTTGAAACATATATTTTTTAAATCAAATCATTAAAAGCAATTATATAATTCAAATCTCTGCTTATCACACATTGAAATTGCTGTGCAACAAACACTGTTGATATTTTCTTTTTGATTTTTTCAATCTATACTTCCCTATAACTAATCATCCATCATTGAAAGAAATATATTCAACAAACTTTTGAAAACTGTGGCAGTAAAATGTATATTATATTTTTTTTTATTATTTTGATGCTATGACATACACATTATATTTTAACCTTTTTAAAGTACCCATCAACACTTGCTTTTTTTTAATTACAAAGAGCTACTTTAACATTCTCCAGCTAAAGGATAGAATAGTGGTATTATTCATAAATTAATCTAAATATTTACTGCATTAATTTGAAATATTATTATATAATCATGTTTCTTTCTCATTTTAATAGAATTATGATATCAATTTGTAATGAAACATATTCTATTCACATTAATTCTTGTGCCATCTTATCAGTTATAACTTCTGTTTCCAAGTGGAGAATCTTACATATTTGCTTAATTTAAATGAACTATCTAATAATACAATCATTGTATTAAAGTAAAAAAATAGATATTCACAAAATTCTGCTATTTCCTTATCACTACAAAACTTTTTATATTTTATCTATAAAAGTAATATGACCATATTCATTTACACATGGCTTTGTGCTGATGTATAAAATGATGGAAGTTTTTCAAATTATTTTGTTATTTTTTACATTATATCTATTAGAGACCTAAAGACATGTAGTTAGTTACATACAGTCCTACTAATCTGTCATACATTCATTAAAACTCAGTTATGCTATGAAATTGAATAAAACAAACATGTAAACACCTGTGTGCACACACATGTGTGTATTAAATAAATTGATCCATGGAAAAATCATCAATGCGCTATCTAATCGTATTTTCTACTTTATATTGCCTCATAATGGCAAAATGGCTAAAATCCGGTTTAATTTTACTTCAATTTACTTAACATTTTACAGTGCTGATTAACTGTTTATTATATATATCAAGTGAGTCCTGGAAAAAAAATCAATATGTTTATTTTTCACTTAGTTACATGTAAAGTGAAAAGTTAAGTTGCTTATTCTATCTACTGTTTATTGCAAACAATAAGTAAAACTTGACCTATATTTTGAATATATTTTATTTATTGCTAAATGAAAATCTTAATCAATAAAAGAAAAGTCATACAGTTTACCATATGTCTTTTTTTTATTTTTCTAAAAAAAAAAACAGAAAACTTTTTGAAAGAATGTCTAGAAAACATTTGTGCCATATATTTACATTTATATTTCAAAAAACTTTTTTTTTCCTAATTCATTTAAAATATGTTTTAACTCTCTTTTCACCCAAGTTCCAGGTGTTAAAATTTTAATCTTTAAATAATGTGCTGTTTTAAATAATATCTGACTAATAATATATATTAAATAGTTTTATAGTTGCTATATATGTAATATACATTGGTTTTCACGTACCCTAAGACATAGCAATGGTCTAATTAAGAAACGAAAAAGAATACCGTATTGCGAAATATCATTCCATTCATTTTGCCTTATAAAATAACAGAGACATCCATATCTTTTAAATTGTTTTCAATTTGGCTTTTATAAAGGATTTATCTCAGTTTAATATAAGTATAAATCACTCTAAATTTAAACTGAATTTCTAAAATCATCTTAAACGAAATATTTTGAATAAAAAAAACAGTATTTGATGTCAATAGATCCTATAATCTGGATTATATTACTGCTCTATGATACTAAAGAATATATTGCCAGAAAATGTAATATGCAATAGAATCTCTATATAAATCAAAGTAAAATAATACATATATATATATTGTGACTATAAATATTGTGTCTATGCTAATCATATATTATAATTTTTAAAAATATATAAATAATTAGCATAAATGCAACCTAGTAATATAATTAGAAATTTTATATAAAGCATTTTATTGGTTAAAAATGAGAAGAAATATTGAATAAAACTGAATAGAAATAATAAATCAATATATTGGATGGTTAATAGCTATTTAAACGTCAAATGTGTTATGTTCTAGGAACATTTAACTTTTGCTCTGTCATTTTAACAATACATTAGATTAACAAAGGAAACAGAAATTACTTAAGCTATTTTAGTGTTTTTAAGATTTTTATAGCAAATCCTGAAATGGTACTCATTCTTTTCAGATTAATACAAAATAGGAATACTAAGATTAATTCTGAAGACTCTAAAACAATGTAAAAAGGTATTCAAACTAAAAATAATGAAGTCTGATAATTAAGCTGATGAAATTTATATGAAGGAAAATCTAAATAGATAATATTAATCTTATGTGATGGGCCTATAGCTCTTAACAAGTTTTTCAGAATATCCCCAGCCCGGTCTCATGCTTTTGGCATCCCTCAGTGAGGTGCTAGGATATTCAAGCATTAGATTTAAAAAAACAGGTCAAGCCCAGCACTTTATCTAATGGTTAACTATTAAGTAGAAAATCTGAAATTTTTATATATTTATGTATCTTCAAATCCAGCTATCTAAATGTTAATCTTAGAAATTTGCTTGAATATAATGATTATTTGCAAATTTGAAATTTGAGATTTCATACAAATTCATTACATAAATTGCAAAAGACTTCACAAAATATGAAATATATATATCATATTTTAAAAAGTATCAAAAATAAAATACATTGCATGAAATATAAACAATTATATATCATTGATGCTATTGAGAAAATTATTGTTGTATTTTGATTTGGAATTAATCTTGATATATTGCCTAGAATAAAAACCAACAAGTCAGAATTAAATTTTAACAATCTATTTGGAGACATAGAAAATAGCTTTATGTGAATTGGATGGAATGATGTTATGAACAAAAACTATCATTGTAAGTATTGCTATCTACCTGCAATAAAATAATAATGCTTAAAAAAGGATGATAATGAGAAAAAATCATCTTTTGTTATTAAATGTAACTTACCCTGATTAATATTTTGTGTAATCTTTTACAGAACATAAAAATCATTTACATTTTTGTTCATTATATATCTTAAACTTTTGTTGTTGTTGTTGTTAGCATATATCTAGTTTACTATAATATTTTTACACATATAATTATATTTTATGATCATAAATTCACTTTTTTGTGAAGTCAATTCACATTTTAGCATTAAAATAATAAGAAAAGTATAATAACTGCATGAAATTATTATTATTATTATTATTATTATTATTATTATTATTATTATTATTATTATTATTATTATTATTATTATTATTATTATTATTATTATTATTATTATTATTATTATTATTATTATTATTATTATTATTATTATTATTATTATTATTATTATTATTATTATTATTATTATTATTATTATTATCATGATCAATTCAATAACCTTTACTTCTGAAGGCACCATTTTTACAAGTGTACTTATTGTTCAGTTAATTTATGCAATTGTTTTTGTAAAGTTATAAGTTAATATATAATCAAAGAATTTTAATATATTGAAATTTACTGTTATATAACAATGATATAACGTCATCTCTTACATCTGTTATCTATTTCGTATTTGAGCTGAGTAAATTTAAAATTTTGTTTAGATTATTATTAAATTGAGATCTTTGCTTATAAGCAATTAATTAGCTTAATGTCAAGTAGTTATCAACTCAATGTTGGTTAGTATATTATTATCAAACAATTCATAACTGTAAAACAAGGGCAAAAAATGTTTAAACTTTATCATGATTCTACATTGGAAGATTTGGTAAATAATTTTATAAAGGGCTGTTAGAAAGATTACTGCCCAACTATGAGTTATTTAATTTCTGGTTTAATCTTTACTTCTGATTAAAAATAGATGTCACTGAAAAAAAGTAAATAAAAATTAACTTGACTCAAATTCTATTATATAATTCTAACTTTCAGCTTTCATATTTATGAATTTGTTATAAAGTTTATATTTTTCTCATAAACAGTGATATAGTTTCCCAGTTCAAGTTATTTATTTATATAAGGCATATAAAATAATAAACAACCACTCATAAATGAGTATGGCTATTCCAACTACAAAAACAAAACAAAAAGAGGAAAGAAAAAGAAAAGAAGGGGGGGGGGGCTATTTTATAAATGAGTTTTACAGTGACTATATAAACAAATCAATAAACCACAAATACATCTATATAAAGAACATGCTGATCCAAATATTTTTTAATTGTTAATTTATAATATTGTCTTTTAGATTTTTCAATGAAAACTTTTTTTTGTAAATACTTAATGGTAGTTCTCTGCCATATCTATCCAATGTAAAACTACTGACATCACACTTTTTTAGAATAGCTTTGAGATAATCCTTATAATGTAGATAAGTTTACCTCTCTTACAAAACTTATGTTCAAGTTCACCATAAAACATCATTTATGATTGCTTCGATTGTTCATGTACAATTCAATGAAGATCTGATTTTACAATAGTGGGCTCAATAGTATCTTATCCTGCAAGCTGAAGAACATATTGATTGGTTTTACAATCTTGCCATTGTGTTTTTACAATTTTACAGTAGATCCTTAAATGAAACTTGTCTAATGCATTTATATTTCACTAATAGGAAGTCCAAGTTTCACATCCATACAATAAATTCGGTAAAATAGCATTTTTGTATAAAGCTAATTTAACTGCTGTAATTATTTCTCTAGGATAAAATATTCTAGCAGCAGCATCTTGAAGCCTGTATTTGATCTCAACATCTAAGCCCGCTTTTCTACTTGTAAAACTACCAAGATGTTTAAACTGGTTTACATTTTGAAGTTGATAACTGTCCAAGAGAAAAATTGCTGATAATTTTATATCACTGGCTGATAAAGAACTTCAGTTTTTTAATATTAATTAATAAACCAGGATGTTCATAAGTTGGATTTAAAGCATTCTGTGAATCATTTTTTGAACCATCAAAAATAGCACAATCATCAGCTTACTATAAATCCAAAATCCAAAAAGCTGAAGTTTTTTTTTTTGTTGTTTTTAACTGATTAAAAATAAAAATGTCACCATTGTACTTGTATTATATCTTGATCCTTATCTGATTAAGCTGTCTCAAAATAATTCCAAAGTTATTGTCATAAAGACATTCATTTTATAAAATTTATATTATCCAAAACTCCAAAACTGTTCTTTATTTTTACTGCATCGTAAAAATATATTTTAAAATATAAATGATTAGAATAAAAGTCAATTATAAGACAGTAACGGAAATGTAAGTTAAACATTTTTTATTTTACAACCTATTTGTAAATAATTATTTTGGAAAAAATAATAAGACCGGCTTATACAAACCATTATTTAAGATACGTTAGTAATTGCATTTTGATTAATTTATGAATTATTTGAAAATATTTATATAAAAAATATGTTCATAATTTATCAGATTCAAAATATAATCTTTAGTAATTATTTCATGTATTGTGATCAGAAAAAGAAATATCTTTATAGAGGCAGAAACAACTTTCTGATTTCCCTGGGATTTATAAATAACTAAATTTCTCTATTATTTATTTAAACAATATAACAAAATATAAGTAAATTAAAAATACTATACTATAATAATATTTTTATTTAGCAGAGATATACATGAAAATGATTTATTTAAGAAATATAAATCAGCAAATAAATTATGTATTTATAACCAAATAATATATATATAAATGGATCGTTATTATCCATATAATAAATATAATGTCAATAATATTGGTCTGATACATTTTTTTCTTTTTCCAGTAATTAAATATTTATTATTTTAATAATAAAAATCAAAATACTCTATGTTCATATTTTTATTATTTGTTACTACTAGTTTTAAAATAAGTAATAGAATTTATTTTTAAAGCAATTACCTATGAAATAGTTTATAATGATCAATAGTTTATAGAGATTAAGAAAAAGCCAACTACGAGTAGTTGGCAGTTAAAATGTCAAATAAAATACATATAGATAAAATATATTTTGTTGCTAATTAATGTTTATCATAATATTATTAACTATTAAAGTCTTGAAACTTTATTTAAAGTTACAAAAATATTTTTTATTGAAAAATTACACTAAACTTGCACATATATATATATACACACACATACAGAATTTTAATAAAGGATTATTAGAAGTATTGACATTTTTTATATTGTATTTTAAAATCAATTTCCTTTAGGAAAAGGCTATTATCACATGTCTTCCCATTTTTCTCATGATGAAATCAGTTCAGAATTAAAGATTGTTTTCAGTTCCCTTCTAATCTGCAGACCTCAGTCACACTATACAGGATTTCAGGAAGAAATTGCGATATTATATTTAAACTAATAATCCTCTGCTATCACTTAGAATCTTCTAGAAGACATTTTTCATATCGATTTCAAAATTCTCAGATGAATTTCAAATTCTAATACTTTTTTATATATATAATTTAATGTTAAAACATGCTTCAGTTATACAAATTTAAATTATTTCAAGGAAAAAATTACATGAAAATATTATTGTAACCAAAAAATTAACGTATTAATTGGAGAAGATATGAATTTAAAATATTCATAATTTTTTTTAAGTAGTAAATCAAAAGCATGTTTTTATTATGATAAATGTGATTTTAGTTTTTCTTTTTGTTTTAATTTATTCTGGAAATATAATTAAAAATGATTCATAATTCATCTTCATGATATAAAAAATATTTTATTAAAACATTATGATCAATGATAGATTAATTTATATATCTACATAATTAATAAATATAATTATAAATTTGCATTTCACCTCAAGACCTTGTCCAAATTTAATTTATGATTTTTAATGATATTTTTATTTTCAATTCTGTCCCATACAGATTAACATATTGAAAAATGGCA
Source organism: Epiperipatus broadwayi (assembly GCA_028023455.1). Lineage (NCBI taxonomy): Eukaryota > Metazoa > Onychophora > Udeonychophora > Euonychophora > Peripatidae > Epiperipatus > Epiperipatus broadwayi. The sequence continues at coordinate 888,341 of JAQFVV010006398.1, forward strand.
GATTTAGAGCTAAAGATTCTAAGCAAATTATCAATTTAAAAATGTCAGCTATATTAATTTAATTGAATTTCTAAATGGTCAATCCAACACTGGAATGCTAAAACATTGTATGATCTGAACAATTTCCTGAAGAATTACTGACTATTATCATTAGTTATTATTAAAAACACACATCAATACATTGATATATACAAAACATTATATAGTTGAGATCTTAAATCTCAGATATTAAACTGCCCCCCCCCCCCAAGAGATTGCAAAAGACCAAGAAAGTGATTACAGGTGAGATGGATAAAGAAAATAAGGAAATAAGCAGGAGTGATGTGGAGAAGAGAAGCTGGAGATCAGAGAAAATGGACTGAAGTTGGAGAGGCCAATCTCTAGTGATTAATAATGATTGATAATAATAATGATGATGATAGCTGAGATCATATTTATATATCACTTCATACCATCTACTCAAAACTTTCCAATCTTTTAGTCAATTTTTCAGAAAAGCATAATTATTTTTCTTCCTGTGGTCAAATTTTATTACTACCACAATCAATATTATTACTACTGTACCAATGATGTTAAATCATTTCATGTCCTAATTTAATATAAAACAATTTTTTCCTTTCTGAATTTCATTTCACTATGTGCAATCTAATTTTCAGGGGGAAAATATTTCATTATTTTACTCTCATTAAATGTTGTAGTTCGCCTTATTTTTAATAAATTAAATATTTATTTAAATGAAGTTAATTTTTTTATGATTTTATTGTTATGTCTGAATCATATACCCATAAAGAGGTCCAATATTTATATAGAGTAAACAGTTATATAAATATTTTCACTTCCCATATTTATTAAGATGTACTGAATTGTATAACGCTGATAAAAATTATATTCATTGTATTTCAATACTTAATACCGTTACATTTATATTAAATGCATTTACATTACCTTATGAAGATATTTCTTTAAATGCTACATATAATTTATATACTACTTCTGAAATATCCTTTATTAGTAAATTTGATCCCTTATAACTATATTATATTTATTCTCTATCATGATAATTAATGTTATAAATATATATTTATTACTTAAAAAAGATAATTCTTCTTGTATGTGTTTGGATTTATTACAGAAATGTGATTTTAGTCAAGTAAATTTTCATCTATCTATATAATGCAATCTTATGAATCCTTGTCTGACCACATTTGTTAAACTTAATATTTTTAATTGAGTATCCTACAATTATTTTGAATTTGGTTTTAATTACAACTATCCAGAAAGCCATTTATATATTAATAAACTATCGCATGTTATATTGAATAATTTATTGCCCAATCAAATCTGAAATAAAGGGTTTTTTTTTGTATCAATAATGTAAACATGGGTTTTTTTTATAATACCAAAATATTTATACTTCTTTAATAGATGAATTGACTAATTATACTAAGTGGGAAACATTCCTTGTAGATAATGGCTCAATTTATAACAAAAATTAATTTGAGAAAGCTTGTAAAATATACTGGTAGTAATTTAGCTTATTTTAAGCATTTTAATAAGAAAATTATGCCTGGTATTAAATGAGTAAATTATGTTATTATAGGGAATTTATTTTTATAATACTTTTTTTTTCTTGAAATAAAGAACAAAAATTCTCTAATCGAGTTTATTTAGTAAAAATAATAATCATTTATTTAAAGTTAACGGCAATAAAAAATGTTGCTGATCTTTTTAATATATATATAAATGCTATAGATGAAAGCTTCTATTAGTTGTTTGATATTTAGTTCTATTTCTGATTTTTTTTCTTTTGTTCAGGTACTCAGTTTTGATTCTTGAATAATTTTTTTTTTTCTGGCTTTAATTTATTTATATATCGTCATTTGATTGCTGGTCTATTCCTGGCATGTTTAAAATTTAACGCTGTTAATACCAATCCAAAATGGGTGCTTCATTAATTATTAGAAGCTATAGACTTGCTTCAATTATTTCATATGCTTGAAATGATGATAGTCAAGAAATAAAACGGTGTCATTGTTAAATATGTGTAATGTACTTTGTAATTTATTTATCTTGTACACAATTTTATATTTTCTTTGGATACTGATTATAAGATTATGGCTATGGGTTTGAATGTATGTAAACTATTTGACCTAGTTCACTTCATACAGTACTTTATTTTTCAGCATTTATATTAATATTTTTAAGAGAACATTCCACCTTTTAGTTAAAAGGTTATTTCAAAGACAGATAGTCGGTCATCAGCATTCTTGGTGTTGTAATTGATTATAAATTGGTTAATCATATTGTACATCAAAGCTCCAATAGTTCTATATTATTTTGATTTATATAAATTTTATTTCTGCTTTGTCTTTAGTACTAATAATATTGCTCTATCCCACGATGCTATTTCATATAGATTTCTTGAGCAATTCAATAAATAAGAATAATGATTACAATTAGTGATTGGCTTCCACTAATCTGATTTACATTTATTCATTATAAAATGAAGGTTGTTTTTACTTTAACAAATATGCTTTATGTCTATTTTATATTTATATTTGTAGTCAATATAGAATTCATTGTAACAGCAATTGTAATTGTTGTAAGATTGCTTTTGTTGATAACTGTTTATATTTGGGAATTTTAATTGAGTCTAAGTTATCTTGGTTAAGTCATAATGATTATCCTTGCTCTTGGTTATGTAAAATTAATTATTTGTTTAATTATTTAATTAATTTCTCACTTAGTTCTTATTAACTATTTATGTTGTTTGTTTTTAAAATGTATTGTGTTATATCTTTATTTGGGTGATTACACTGTTTACAATTTTTCATCATAAAGTATTTTGCAAAATTATACTATTTTGATAGGTTTAGATTTTTTTATTCATAATATTCATAATGTTCATTGTGTATTTTCTTTTGCTAAATCTTTGTAATATAAAGTTATTATTGATATTTGTTATTATCTCTCCTATTTATGTTCTAAAACTTTAAATTGCAAATACTCATTTAATCAAAAAGTGACTTTTAAATTTTTGATTTGAAATGTAGTCATGGGCAATTAGTTACAATAACATTAAATTGCTTAATTCTTTTATCACTATTTTTTCATTAAGATTTTCCATATCTTCTTTTGTTTTCAAATTTGGTTATTTTACTGTATTTGACTATTTTATAATGCTGTTTAGTTTTACATTAACATTTGTAAATTTTCAATACTATATATTTCTCTGCAAGAATCATGTATAATTATTTTTGAAAGTTTTTGTAACTAATGTTTGTAAATTTGGTAGCCATTATATATCTCTCTTTGTACAAGGTCTTATCTTGTTTGGAATTATTTATGTTTTTAATTTGTTGAATTATTTTAGTTATATAAATAAAACATTATTATTATTATTAAGTTTAACATTAATGTTCGATGTTCATATAAATATATATTTTTTAAATATTATTTATCTTAATGTTTCCAAGCTGTTCAAAGTTCAAATATGATTTTGATAATATATACCTTCCACCTTATTTCTGATAATATATTGTGCTGGGTTCAATCCGCAGAAGATCTTACTTACACTACAAATGTTTTGGCTGGTTACAAGCTTCTTTATAATACATTTATAATCTTACTTAATTATAAATATTACGTGAACAACCTGGCACGTTTGAGCAAAGTGGAAAATACTATTGATAGCTTTAACTATCAACAATACCCACGATCAGATGGTGGCCCACCTCGGTTGCTAGATTCAAACCCCTACTATCCAAACACTTTATTTGTTTCGGAGTAAACCATGGGCACCAGCTAGTCTAAGACTAATGTGTTCAGACAGTATACTCATAATCCAGCGCTCAAAACAATCCCTAAACTAGCTCAGCCTATTTTAATCAATAACAAATTACTGTTTCATAATAGTGGTGAAAAGAATTGATAAAAGAATTGGTAAAAAGAATTGACCGACTAATAAAGCTTAAGTTTAAAGACAATTTATTTAATTAATACTTAATATACTAATTTTAAATACTCCTGTACATTTTAATAAAAGAACACTGGTACTTATCTAATGATCACGCACATATTAACTCATACACTCACATATACAATAATAAAGCATTAAATAGTATTGGACATTTAGAACACACAAATTAATATTTGAGATTTAGAATGCACAAATTAATAGTTTTTTATGTGCTATAGAGTTCATATAATTTGGCTCTTGGAGGATTCACGAATGCGATGGCTACTTAGGAAAGAATATAAGAAAAAAATGTTATTTACCTAGGTTTTTTGAAATGGGTATACTGCTCATTGTTTGCTGCTTCTAATGAAGTATATCTAACCAGTTAGATTTAAAATTTCTTGAGGATTTTTCTTTCTTATTCATTGGTATTATTTACTGGAGACAGTTAAACATTGATGGATTTCTAAGCTGTTATGCAGACATTATTTCACAGGCAGATTTTTCTGTTTTACTGTACTTCAGGTTGGAGAACAACCGCATGTTTCCCATGGTTTTAACACTGCATTCTTGATTAATTCATGATAAACTGCACGATCTAGATTATACTCTCTGAACTGTCTCAATTGTTATCTCTGATGCAATTAACTAGACTGAACTGATTGTCCGATAAGAAAATTGGCTATTTATACTTGACACGTGTTTTCATTTTGATATCCTCTGGCAATATGTGTTGTCAAAATTCCTTTGATAATCTCATGTTTTTGAGGATCGTTAGTAGTAGCCATGAAAATATGTTTTTTGTTTTTTTTTTGATTCAATAATTAGTAGCCACTGCTGAACTTGTTGTTTTATATTTTTGATTTTCATTTATTTTTTTAACAATTATTATGCATCCATTATTTACCATCGCACATATATATTTTACTAACAAACTTATATTAATTATTTACACCATATATAATTCATCTAGACTTATTACTAGTTTTAAGATTACTTTTTTTCTTTAATTTAAATAAAAAGAGATTTATATTTTAAACTTGAAAATCAACTTTTAATTTCTTTCCTATTTTTTTTTCAATTTCTTATAACTTTCATGAACAATATTTTTTTTAAACTAACAACAATAATAAAAGAATTCTTTACTTATTTGAAAACCAACTTTTTTTAATTTGACGTTTCTAAAGTGAACCCCCTTCCTACTTTTAATTAATTATTTTCTAACTTTTATTTCAAAACTCTTTAACTTTTACGTTTTCGAAACAAACTGCAATAAAACACCTAAACTTTTAAACATGTATTCTTTTAACGAATAATTTTTGTTTTAATAATTTTTTTTCTAAACAAAATTATTATGTTCCAATTTATTGAACTGGTACAATATATATATATATATATATATATTACAGTTAATGTTTCTACAATATATATATATATATATATATATTACAGTTAATGTTTCTGAGCATTATACATTTGTTAAATAATTAGATTATGAGATAAGTACAATAAATAAAAATTTAATCTGGTCATTTGTGTTTAAATAAGAGTTTAGATCTAATGTAATCAAGTATTCACTTCTTTATTTTTGATCATATCCATGGTATTTCCAAAGGTTTACCCTGAGGTTAACTTCAGTATTCAACTTTCTTATTTATGAAAAATCATGAAAAGTGTAATAATTTGAGTAACACTAGTGTATTTTTTATTTTTAAAAATAAATACCCTATAAAAGTATGTTTTTTTTTTTTAGGATTGTATTAAAAGTAAATGCATAAGAAGAAAAAATCCTAACACAATCAATTTATAGCAGCAATCGTTTTAAATAAAAGCAGGAAAAGGATTTACATTTTAGCCATTAAAAATATGTGTTAATGGAAAGCAATCCATAACAAATTAAATGTAGACATAAGGTCAAATGAAAATCCATAAGAAATGAAATTCTAAAAAATATATACTGTATTTATAACAAGAACTATATTAAATAAAAACATGAAAATGATTTATATTTTAGCAAGTCAAAAATAATTACTAAAATTGCTACTGAACAACTTTATGCAGAAATTGTTTCTAATGTCAAAAGAATGCTATAAAGATGTTTTTATTAATATTTTGACTTTTATTACTATAGCACTATCCAAAAATATAGTGTGAAAATGCTGAAACTTATATCTCCTTACCTTATAAGGAATATACATCTTTTCCTGTTTTCATTTATGGCATTTTTTTTTCCTCCAAATGGACTGCTTTTTGTAATTTTTTCCTTATCAATAGCTTTCATTTAGCACATATATTGCCAATATTTTGATGCTTTTGTTTAATACACTTCTTGACATAAACAGATTGTTTTTTGGGAATTTCAATTTTTATTTGTTTGCATTTAACACCATATCTGTATTTCATTTAATTAGAGAAAGCTTTAATTAAATTCAGTGTAAAGTATGAAGCCAGTTTATTCATATTTTTACTTAATATATTCTTACTACAAATTAAATAATAATATAAGTATATTCTACTTCATTTCTAAATAAATTATTGATAAATGTATCATTTTTATGCATTTATTTAATATATTTATAGTCATAAATTTAATAATGTATCCATTTTATATATTAGTTTTTTTCCCTTCATCTTTTGATATGTATTATATGGATCCAATCTGGTAATTCACATGTTATAGGATCATCAAAAAATATATCGATATTTCTTTAGTTTGAAGTCAAAAGAATTCTTTGTAAGTTACTCTTATAATACAGATAACCAAATATTGAATAAATATTTTCAGCTATAAAATTTTGCTTTTATTTTAAAAAATAATATTTTAATTAAAAGCATGTATGTGAACATTAATATATAACAAGTTCTTGAATGTTATAAAGTAAAAAAAAAAAAAACATTTTCTTTATTGTGGACTTAAGCAGACATTCAGATATTAAAAATTAATTTAAATAATATAATTATTTTTTATACTTAGTTTTATAATTTAGATATCTAATCTTATACATTAATTATAATGGATAATGTTTTAATGATAGAACAGTGCAAAAGTTTTATTATATAATAATGCAAGTTTTAAAATATTAAAAGAACAATATAATTAATTTTACTTTTAATTAAGAATATATATATATATATATATTGTAAATATCGATAAGTCTATCTATATTTTAAAAATTGTCATTTGTTATTAAAAAAAAAAATCTCTTTGAGTTGATGTTTATACATGAAGTATTATTGTTTATGGTTATTAAGTATAGTTATTGTTTGAAGTTATTATTTTATTTATATGTTGATGGTACATCGTTATGAATATTTAATTATTATAAATAAATGGAGACATATAAATTGTTGATTATATAAAAAAATTATTTTATTTGCAGTGATTATTAAAAAAATGCAATATTATTATTTATGTATATATATATTTTTAAAGCTGTCGAATAAATTTTCAATTTAATATTTTTATATATATATATGCTTGATATTTTATTTTTTTTTAATGTTAATTGTTTAAAATAAAACATGTATAACAATGCTTTTCAAAACAGCATTTTGCTAGCACGTGGAGCAACAATAAAAAAAAAGAAGCCATTATTATTATTATTAAGATAGTAATAAAACCAACTGAAGGATAAAATTTTGTTGTACTTTGTGTCTTTGAAATTACCATTCTTCAGAATATTGGAATAAGATAGATTTCTATGGTAAATACATAAATCATGACAGGCTAATAGGGATATATCGCAGCCAAGAGGCTGCACCGTTTTCTTTCATTTATTCCAAAGCAGTTTAAAAAGAAAAAACTAAGAAAATTTCAATACATATATTTCATCGCGTCTGAAGCCGAAATTTGACATAGCTATCTGGAATCTATAATGGTCAATCTAATAATAATCTGGAGATAACTAGAATTAATATATTGGATTTAACATTTCAATTTATTTATTTATTTTTCAAGGAAAGAAATTTTAGAAGGATAAAAATATACATATATCCAAGAATTGACAATTTTCTCTAACGTGATAATTTCCTCACCTTCACTAGAATGCATTCTAATATTAAACGGATAAAGAAATAAAACAAAGGAATAAGTTGACTTTTGAAGGAAAACTGGACATGTGAACTTTGAAAGGTAGTTAATAATTTTATATGTATAAATGATATATAAATATATTTTTGAGATTGATATTTTTGTTTACTTTTATTTTTCATTATAAAAATATAACGTTTTATAAATAGTCAATTCAAGCGTCTTGTTTTCTAACAGCAATAAACGTTTAACAGGTGTCAAAATTAACACTTAAGTAATTTAAAATCTTAAAGTATGGCTTATAAGTTTGGGTTGCATATGAGTTGTTATGTATATTTTAATAAGTAAATTTCTATTCGCAAATGTTTATTATAAAAATTGTTTTATTATTAATTTATTTCCATTTTTTTTTTAACTTTATATAATGATTCTTATGCATACCAAAACAATAATTTATATGTATTTGCTGTATATAATTTTTTTTTTTTTATTATTTTAAATATCTGAAAAATATAAGTATGGATTTGTATTTATATTGATATCTACTTGTTAAGCACAGATATGTCTTTATATATTTAAAATGTATACTTATTGCAAGTATATATATATATTTATTATTTGGGTTTGTATTTAAAACATTGATATTACCTAAAATTAAACCATAATATAAAATAAAGGATGTACTATTTGTTTTATAAGTAATGCCTTTGTAATTTATTTAAAAGAGTATTAATATTTTATTCTTATTTTTCTTTTAATGCAAAGTCATTATGAAATTAATTGAATTCACAATTTAATAGAGGATAACTTCATATTTCACTTATTGTTTAGTCTTTAGGTCACTTACACATATTGTTATTCATTGATATGTTTAGATATACATAAATTTACATAATAGATGTGTATATTGGATTTAATAGAATTCCCTTTGTTTCTGATATATGTTTGATTAGTTAGTCATATCAACCTTGAAAATAAATTATAATGATAGATCTCATTGCTCTGCATGATTTTAGATTTATTTCATGTATAGCTAGTTGGAAGGGCTTTTAAACAATTTATTTAAATATAACTGGATAATTTTGTTTTTCTTCATTTAAATTATACACTTTATTATATTAGGCTTTCTCAACAATTGGATTCATTTAGATTATATATATTCCATTATGTTTATTATCCAATGTTTGAAGCATTATTTTCTTTTCATATATTGACGTTCCATTACATTTGAGGTATAATATGTTTATATGATATATTGTCCGTTACATTTGGCACCATAAACTGTTGGTCCCAGTTAACTGATGATTGTATAATGGAGTAAAAGTATGTTCCATTACATTTGGATGCCATAATGTAGTCAGCATAATATGTTTGTTTAATTATTCATTACATTTGGTGTATCAAAGTTAGGGGCTTGGTTAACTAATGATTATTGTTGCAAAAGTTCATATGTTTATTTTCATTTGAGATCATATAAAGATACATTCCATTATATTTGGCTTTCCCAATGTTTGGGGCCTTCTTTCTTCAATTTAAATGGAATGCAGCAAGTACGTTCCATTACAATATATATATATATATTAAAGTAATGAAATAATATTAGGGCAGAGAAATTTGATATAAGTTCAATATAAAAATACAAAGTTTATTAATTAAATGCTAAGCTATGCTTTCTATACAGAGTATCTATGTCAAAGCATGACTGAAATAGAAACAGTTCCCCTCTTTTCTACCAAAGAGTAAGCTTGTGGTTTAAGACCTGTAGAGGTCCCTACTATTGCATTTTTATATGCATGTGCTTGAGGCTACAGCCTTAATAAATATTACTTATGAATGTAACTTAAACTGATCTCTGATTTTTAATAAATTTGTATATTTGTATGAAAATCAGTCAAGCAATTAACTATGCAGAGTTTTTTAAGGGGAATGCTAATGGCTTTTAAATATATGGCATTTTAAAAGTTGATTATATGCTAGGCCTCTTTAATTTTTCACTTTTGTTGTCGCTTTTGAGCCACTAGCATTTCCTTTAGCAAACATTGGTCATTTAATTCTACAGCATAGTTAATTGCTTAACTGATTTTCATACAAATATTCATACATGCAAATAAACAAATTTATTAAAAGTGAGAGATTAGTTTAATTTACATTCTCATAGTTTAATTTACATTCACATCTAAGCAGAAATGCTTATATCCTTACTATTCCTATTTAGAGATATGCCATCCTCTAACTTATTTAACTCTCAAGAAATCAAGAACTTTTTTTGATGTTTTCAAGAATTCTCAAGAAAAAATAAAAATACCCCTCCCCCGTTTTTATTTTGAAAATTACTTTAATAACAATTTATATTAAAGAAAAAAAAAATTTATTAAAACAAAACTGCAAACTCACTTTTAACTCATTCAATCTCCATCTCCATTGAAAATTATAAATTATGTAGGATCCAATTTTTAAATTAACCAGATTATATATAAAATCTAGATATTTTCTTTAAAAAAAATGTTTTTTTTTTTAAAAATAAAGAATCAATCAATTAATCTTTTATGTGGGTTCTTCCTTTGGACATACTATGATCCAACATCAAAAACTTCCATTTATTTTGTTTTGATGCAGGCTTAATTGTGTTCAATGCAGATTTCAATTTTCCAAATTATTTGTCAATTTCACTGTAGTTCTAATAATCAAAACAAAAACAACTCATATATAACGTCACACTGTAGCTTTAAATAAATTCTTTTTCCAATATTAAACATTTTTTTTTGTAACTAGTTGAAATTGTTTTAAAATTGCTTGTATCAATTCTTCTAATTGTTGTTGTAAACTTATTGAAGTATTTACAGGGGCATCTTTCTCTCACTACTTCAATATTGGACTCACAGTGAGAATTGTTGTTCCACTTTATCTGTGTAATTAGTTAGGAATAATCTCTGCATATAATTTTTATCTAGTTTAATGATATCAAATTTGGAGGTACATTTGAAGAATTTTACATTTTGTTTTCATAAATGATTTGGATCTTGAAGAAACTTTAATAACTAACTATCACATTATTCTCCTGTTTGATATTTGAATTTTAAGTTCATACTTCCAGCAATGACTATAGTTCTGCTTCCTCATTTTTGGAGTCTATATAAGTATTATTTTTTAAATAAATTTAAATTTACAAAGTCTATATAAAATTATACATCATATAAATAAATACCAAGTAAAAGTATGTAGCTAATTTGCAAACTATTTTTTATTAATGCTGACTAAATGTCATTAAACATTAAGAATACTTTATTAAAGTGATTAAATTGTATAATAGAGTTAATAAAAAAGTTTGTAATCAAATTTTAAAGGATTGTTTTGTAAAAATAACTTGGTTTTCTGTTTTTTCCCCCTCTAAATTCTTGAGAAATAACATTAAATTTCTTGATAATCGAGAAAAATTTATCAACCGAAAATTCTCGAGAAATTGAGAAAAAGAATTCTTGAGAATAATCTCCATTCCTATTTTAATCGTGCTTTGACAAAGGTACTCCATATTGAAAGCCTGGTTTATCATTTAATAAACTTTATATTTTTATATCAAATTTCTACAAAGTAATATTATTTCTTTATTACATATTATCTATGATATACATTCATTATATATATATATATGTTGCCTGTTTAATGAGATTTATTTAATTTTTTTTTAATTAATACTACTACTCTTTGTAGTCAACTTGCAATCTTTAATGTCTATATAAACATATTATGCCATAGATAAAGGTGAGTATCCATCTTTATTCTAATAAGAAGTTTGCCTTGACAATAGATTAAGATTGTTGATTACTTTTGATATTGATATTGTTTGGGCGTCGACTGTTTTCCACAATTCTTTAATGAGAACAGTGAAAGAGGACATTATTTATGTGATTTACTAATTGCAAAACCATAACAATTTATATATATATATATATGCGTGTGTGTTGATGAAGAGTACAAATGTTTGTATTTTTAATTTTAAATAAAACTTTATTGTCAAATAGAATATAATTTAATGAGTTAAACATATTTTCCAGAAAAATATTTGCTCATATTAATATATATTACTTCCTTATATCTGCTGTGTTTCAAATGTGAAGGTAATATAAATATAGACAGTGTTTCATTAAATAATCCATTAGATAATGTGAATGGTGGATTAATTAATGTAACAGTAGTAGCCAAAGGCAGAGGGTGCTAAAAATATCCTAATTGGTGATCCAGGCTGCCATTTGATGACAATCCTTTAATCGGGTACTTATAACTGCAGATCAATTTCATGTGAAGAAAATTTGCAAAAATTGAAAGAACTATATGATATTAAATGGAACATTATTGTACTTTGTGAAGTTAGAAGTGGTAAAGAGATAACTGATTTAAATAATAGGCATATACTATACTGCAATGTCTCAAACATTGGAAGTAAAAGTGAAGTAGCATTCATTGTAAATAAAAAGTGAAAGAACAATGTTGTGAAGATTGATGGTGTATCAGACAGAGAGGAAAAATTACTTATTCAACTTAATAGCAGATATCAAATGCAGATTTTATGCTCCAATATGTTCTCATTGTGATGAAGAAATAGAGGCTTTTTATATGACTGTATAAAAGGCTTTTGACTAACCAAATAATATTTTGAAATTGGCATTGAGACATTAACCCTTTTTCCAGCGCTCGACGAGGCTCCTCGTCGACATCTGAAATCACTCTAACTCAGTTCGTTTTCATACGAAAAAATTCGTTAAATACGTATTGAATTCGTTTTTAAAAGTTCTGTACGATGGTGACATCTTCCGATTTATTTTAGAAGTAAAAAATAGAAAAAAACGCATTTAAACCTAAACAAAGAAGGAACATTATTTGTGATTGGTTCTTAGCATGCTCTCAGCCGAAAAAGACATTCTGATTGGCTGGAAAGAACAAAGAAACTGCCTGATCAAAGAAAATAAAGAAAAACGCTGAGATTTTCATTTCGAATACGATTTAAATTATTATTAAATAATATTTATGGAAATTAAACATAATTTTCAGAGAGAATAATAAAAAAACAAAATTATTTTCGAAAAATATTGAAGATTTTAGTACAAATATTGAAGTTGTAATAAAAAGAAATATTTACTTTTCTATAACGTAAAAGTCGATCTTTTTGTTTACATTATAACTTTTATGTTGCCGATATTCAATATCTTAGAATAAATAAATAGCAATTTATTTTTGAAAGAACTTTCGTTGTCTTCACAACCTTAAAAATTAATTATATACTTTTTATAAACGTATCTGAGTTGAATTTAATATTATAGGCGAATATGTTTTAACAATAGGCTTTGTCTTCAGTTTGTGAGTTGGCCAATTAAAAGATTTGATTTTTATCTGATACAACCAATGATAAAATTAGCGGTTTAAGGGTTAATGCTACAATTAGTAAAGAATTAAAAGATGAAAGGGCTATAGATAAATTTGGTTATAGTGATAGAAATGATAAAGAATATAGACTTGTGGTGTTTTTTTTAGAAAAAAAGAACTTTTATATTATATATATATATATATATATATATATATCAAAACTACCCCAAATCTAAAATTAAACCAGACCAGCATAAAAATAATATTAAAACACAACCTAAGGTTTCACTGCTACAAGCAGACTTCTCAAGTGTAAAGAACTACAAAAAAACCACACATTATATATACTATTAAAAACTACCCACAAATCCATTCACTTCCCATCCACCCTTAATATTAAAAGAACTCTTAAATAAGTTAATTGCTTCAGAATAATAAATTTTCAATAATAAAGACTCTTTAATTCTTCTTTTGATTTCATTTCTCTCAAAGAAGACAACCTTAGCTTCATCAAAATCAATAGTGTGGCCTGTATCTTTTTCATGGACATACAAAGCAGAACTAAGATATCTATTTTTAACTCTACTTTTATGAACCTTTATTCTTTCATTTAAACTCAAACTACTCTGACCTATGTAAACCTTCTTACAAAATAAACAAGGAATAAAATATACCACACCAGGAATAGTCTTTCTATCAAAAACTTCTTTTGTATTATTTAATAAATTATTCAATGTAACACCCCTTTTCCAAGCAATTTTCTTATTTCCAAACAATTTACTATTTCTACACACAATTTTATAAGAAGACAATTTAAATGGCAAAGAAATAAAATCATATTTTTCTTTAACCTTTACATCCTTACAAATATTACTATTAAATAAAATACTTTTAACAAATTTATCAGAGTATCCAACACTCAAATAATCTTTATAAAATTGATATTTCTGAAACAAAGCTACCCCACTAGAATTATTTAATTTAATATTCCTATGACAATAATTCCTTAAAGCAGCTACTTTATGAGATACAGACTGATAGCTATCAGGTTTAATTATAGATCTTAATTCTTTACTTTTAACTAAATGACTGCACAATAAACAATTAGTTTCTATATTTCTAATCACCAAAAGATCTAAAAATTTTAACTTACCAAAATCTAACCCCCCTCCTTCTAACACAAATTTTATAGAAGGATCAAAACAATTAAACTCATTTACAAATTCCTTCAATTTATCATTCTCAACTACAAATAAACAATCATCAACATATCTGACAAATAATTTTACATATAAACAATTCTTTTTAATAATAATTTCCTCTTCCATAAAACTAATATAAACTGAACATACTAAAGGGTGGATAATAGGTTATATTATTTCTCCTTTAGTATGTTCAGTTTATATTAGTTTTATGGAAGAGGAAATTATTATTAAAAAGAATTGTTTATATGTAAAATTATTTGTCAGATATGTTGATGATTGTTTATTTGTAGTTGAGAATGATAAATTGAAGGAATTTGTAAATGAGTTTAATTGTTTTGATCCTTCTATAAAATTTGTGTTAGAAGGAGGGGGGGTTAGATTTTGGTAAGTTAAAATTTTTAGATCTTTTGGTGATTAGAAATATAGAAACTAATTGTTTATTGTGCAGTCATTTAGTTAAAAGTAAAAAATTAAGATCTATAATTAAACCTGATAGCTATCAGTCTGTATCTCATAAAGTAGCTGCTTTAAGGAATTATTGTCATAGGAATATTAAATTAAATAATTCTAGTGGGGTAGCTTTGTTTCAGAAATATCAATTTTATAAAGATTATTTGAGTGTTGGATACTCTGATAAATTTGTTAAAAGTATTTTATTTAATAGTAATATTTGTAAGGATGTAAAGGTTAAAGAAAAATATGATTTTATTTCTTTGCCATTTAAATTGTCTTCTTATAGAATTGTGTGTAGAAATAGTAAATTGTTTGGAAATAAGAAAATTGCTTGGAAAAGGGGTGTTACATTGAATAATTTATTAAATAATAAAAAGAAGTTTTTGATAGAAAGACTATTCCTGGTGTGGTATATTTTATTCCTTGTTTATTTTGTAAGAAGGTTTACATAGGTCAGAGTAGTTTGAGTTTAAATGAAAGAATAAAGGTTCATAAAAGTAGAGTTAAAAATAGATATCTTAGTTCTGCTTTGTATGTCCATGAAAAGATACAGGCCACACTATTGATTTTGATGAAGCTAAGGTTGTCTTCTTTGAGAGAAATGAAATCAAAAGAAGAATTAAAGAGTCTTTATTATTGAAAATTTATTATTCTGAAGCAATTAACTTATTTAAGAGTTCTTTTAATATTAAGGGTGGATGGGAAGTGAATGGATTTGTGGGTAGTTTTTAATAGTATATATGTGTGGTTTTTTTGTAGTTCTTTACACTTGAGAAGTCTGCTTGTAGCAGTGAAACCTTAGGTTGTGTTTTAATATTATTTTTATGCTGGTCTGGTTTAATTTTAGATTTGGGGTAGTTTTGATTTTATATTGACTAGTTTAGCTTTATGCTTGTAATGTTTATATATATATATATATATATATATATATATATATATATATATATATATATATATGTATATATATATATATATTTATATATATATATATATATATATATATATATATATATATATATTTAAATGTTAAACAGAAATGGACATGGAAGAATCCAAATGAAGGTACAACATAACTGTATTACATATTTTTACAATTTAAAATCAATTTTACCATTTAAAAAATAAAATTAGTTTATGTAATAAGGTTTGCATTCTTAAAAAAAACATCTTTTAGTTTATTATCCATTTATTTACAAAAATAAATAAATGAACATTAAAATACAGCAGTTGGTAAATAAATTTTCCAAATCTATTTTAAATGTGTCTAAATTGCACTAAGGTAAATGAAATCACCAGGTAAGTACTGGAAATGAAGTACAAAATATGATTTTTAGTTTTGTTCACTTATACAAATTAAATTAATGACAGAATCATTTAAAATAACTTTAATTAAACAGAAGGAATGAAAAATGTAACTCATTAAACTTATAACTAAGGAAAATATGTATACAAGATCATGCAATTTGAAAATTGTAAAAGAAACAGTTATGATTAACATCTCTGAAATTGTGTCTGCAAAATAAAACTGTTTATATAAAGTTTTTGGAATTTTTTAAATATTAATAAGTTTTTTAGGTAATTTTATAGTTATGCTCAGGAATTAATATAATATTTGAACATTCTAATAAAACATAGACTAACATTTCCAGTAATTTAGAATCAATCATGTTTTTGTTTGTTTGTTTGTTTATACCAGTCAATTAAGAATTGATTATAGAATTATTTACTCTCAGTTTATCACACAACACTATGCTAAACCCCAAAATTCTTAATAAGTTTTAATGGATCAAAATGGTATTTGAAAACAAAACTTTTAAGATAATTGTGCTAATATTGCCAATTTGCATGTATCAATTGCTTTATTGCTTCACTCATTTCAGTTAAAGCCAAAATGTTCATATTTACAACACAGAATATTTAATAAATTCATTAATATAACTAGCATATAAGAATGACTCAATATATAATTTCTATCCAATACATCATATAAAAATATAAAAACAGTAAAATGCAACAGAACTATATTTTGTCTAAAAGCACAACTTAAAGATAAATTTCAAAATTAGTTTTCAATTTGCTAAATAGAACCAACTTATTAAGGTTTAGATCAATAAGTATTCTGTCCCTAATATAAATCATTGTTATATTGATAAAACCATGTTCCATCTTTAAAAATATATTGTTTTATAGAGGATTAACACATTATCTGATATACCCTTCATAACACTATATACCATATAATATTTTGACAAAAGTGGTATAATGTATATTTGAAAACAAAAAATACAATTACCTTATAGCTTTAAATAACAAGTGGTATAATTTATTTTTAATACAGGTGGCATATAATTTAGAAAATAATGCATTTAGGCCTTTAAAAAAAATAGGGTTGTGGATTGAAGTTAATTGCAGTAAGTTTGTTGAGGGTCTTACATTTGAATTTTAGCTAATGAGTTCCTTTTTTTTTTTATATAAAAAGCTCATGGATTCTACCATAAGCCATGTTATCCTGAGAAGACTATTACAATGGCATGAAATATTTCTGACAGAGTTACTTTCTTAAGTGCTGAAGATTTCGAAATTTAACTTAATTTTTATTTTTACTAATTTTAAATTATTGACAATAAAGCTAATTTTGGTATTTAGAATCAAAAACACTTATAACTTTTAAAAAAAGGGTTAACCTTTTGAACAGTGGCTAATTGATATGCTTAATTGTAGAATAATTACTACATGCCTGAACATTGTGATGGTCTCCATATGAGAAATATTTTAGATTATGATTTTATTATTTACATAATCAATAGAAGGGGGAAAAGTCCTTGAACATTTTTTTCAAATCTGAGAACATATTTATTTACAAAAAAGAATAAAACAGCCAACAGTAAGATTTTGAAGAATATTTTTATCCCTATAAATGAAGTCACAAAATATACTAATATTTTTTAAATATTTTTATTTAAGAGTAATTAAGAATGGGTTGTGCTATATATAGTTTCTTAAATATTAATCACTTGAAAACAAGTTGTTATATGACCTTAAGTGTAGGCTTGAAATTAATGTATCTAACATAAAATATTACTTTCATTAGTTTCACATATAATATAACATCTTAAAACAGCAGAGATAAATAAATATCACTATTTTTTAATGCATGATAAACATTGGACAGCTTAATATTCATTATAGGCTCATGTCTGTTGAGTAGAATTCAAGAAAGTAGTTTTAAAGCTAAATCCTTTTTAATGGTATATAAAATTAGGTACAATATTTTTTAGTGTATCAAGGTATTTTTTATATGGCACTTGGTTATAAAATCTATTACATTTTCTAGTTCAGATTATTGAATAAATTTGGTATACAAGCAATAAATGGCTTTAGTATAATTATTAATCAGCCTGGACAAATTTTACATAAAGATGTCAGTTTTGTCATTCCTTTAGCAATGTTTACCTTGCTAGAATTTTTATACTGAATCTTTTCTAATAAAAAGAGAGATAATTATGTAAAGATTAAATCTTTCTTTTTTTATACTTTTATGTACATATTTTTTTATTATTTGATTTAATTTGAAGTATGCTAAAATTGAAGGAGAGTATTATGTTCAAATCTTTATAACGTTTCTGTTTATAAATAGATTTTGGTTAAGTGCCAATATAAAAACTTAATGCTATAAACTTTGTATATTTACTTACTGCATCATATTAATGATAAAAGTGATTAAGTAGTTAGTCATTCAGGTGGACTTTACATACCAGAAATGTTAGATTGAGCCTACAATATAGAAAACTTTACCTCTTGGGTCTGTCATTTTACCATTATGCTAAATTACACAAGGAAATTGCATCATATGGATATATATATATATAATTAATCCTAATATTCTCATCGATAAATATGTAAAACTTTAATATGTGTTAGTATTAAATATGCACACATTATATAATTCGAATATGCTATATTGAACAATTATCTTGAACAATTCTTTAATCATGATATTATGTCCAGGAGTTTCTGTGTAATAAAAGTATAATAGCTAAATAGCTAATGTTCAGTACAATAATAAGTACTTTCATCAGAGCTTCTTTCTCAAATCACCCTTTCTTATGATTTGAGAAAGAAGAAGCTCTAATGAAAGTACTTGTAATTGTACTGAAAGGTCAGATATTTAACTATTATATTTTTATTATACGGAAACTCCCAGAAATAATATTATTTATATATATGTTGCTCACTATAAAATTCATTCATTATATATATGTGTGTGTGTATTTAGGCCATTATTTTTAAATAACTAAAGAAGACACTAATTATTTAATAAGTATGAAATTTTATTTTTTAGGTTTACTAATTAAAAAAAAAAAAATGACGTCTCTGATTCTTATATTTTATAAAGTTTAAAATAATCATATGTCTCTGGTTTTTTTACTTTTTAAAAAAACTCAATAAAAAAAATGAAGATTTCATTTTCTTTTTAATATTTCATTTGTAATATGGCCAATCTTAAGCAAGCAAGAAATTATAGATGAACTTTTATGACTACTAATTTACCTCAGGGAGGAAAAAACCATCTAAATGTGTACAGAGATTATTTGTATCATCATTGACTAGATAATATTGAAAGTTTTGTACAAATAGCTAAAAATATATAGACAGCAAGATGACATTAACTTTAGGAAGTTTAAAGAATGTCTTTAAAAATGATACTTGTTTTATGTGAATGATTTGTCAACATTTAAATTGAAGATAGAACTTTTATAAAAAAAATACGATGATACCTTTATATGCGTTTTAGTAATTTTTTACAGATTTTATTTGTATTAACTTAAAACTTATTTTATTCTTTTAAAAAATAAAAACAAAACTTTTACATATATTATTAAAATTATGATTTTAATATAAAGTTTTTTAACATTTTCAAATCACATATTTTTAAAATTCATCTGACATGTTACAAATTAAACCAATAAACATCACAAGATCAGCATCCCTTCAGTTAAAACAGAGACAATGAGTTTGGATTGAAAACATTATTGTGTTTTCATTTTAGACTCACAGCTTTATAGTCAACTGAAAAGATAAAAGATGACTTCTAGAGAATTGCATTATATCCTAAGATTTAGGTGCAGTACTTATGAATCCAATGCTTCTCACTGATGAAAGGCACGATCTAGAAACTCATCTTGGAATATTGGATGAGTAGACCCTAGACAAAGATTTTATGTACAAATCTTCTTGCATCCATAAATTATTCTGGTTTGCATTGGATGGGAAAATTGTATGGAGAATATTTCTTCTGTTATGTTATATATGTATACTGTACAACTTTTATTTATTGTTAATAAATTACAATCTTTATAATAAATTATTTCACTTTGTATTATACATGTATGTCTGAGTATATATTTTTTAAAATAATTTTGTCATTTTTTATATATAATATCTACTGTTTATTATTCATTTTAATTTCATTGACAACGTAATAATGCAATAAGACAATAATAATAATTATTAAATATATAAGTTATAGATTTAACATTTTTATATGTGTTTCTTTAGATTTTATAAAATCTAAACTCCTATTAATTAACTTGTAATGTTTGATGTGGAACCTGTCCAGTTTGAAGATTTACCATCTTAATATAAACTGAGCACTGGTTATATATATATGGAAGATAATGATCTGTACCAATTGATGAGTGCTAGTTCAGCACGAATTACATACATTGGAGATCATTTATCTTTTTTACATGAATGTGATCATGTGTGTAGTTATATAATATGGAATAGATAGCTGAAGGGAGTTTTAAAATCTGTGTTCAAATCCCCCTTAAATCAAGGTTCAGTATATTTCAATATACTTGTATTTAAAAAAATATATAGATATATGTAAACAAAATGAAGCGATGTAAATTCTTCATGGTACTGTATTAAATTTTCTTCCGCCATCATACGTTGTAATATAGCACTATGAAGAATTTACTTCACCTCAATTTGTTTACATATGTAAATACACAATTTACATAATTGTCTGCATGCTAACTTTCGATGTTTATTTTCTTTTAAATAAATGAATGCATATATATATATTTAAATTCAAAATATATTATTTTAAGTCATTATTGTTAAATCACATTAAGTAAAGAATTTAAATAAACATGTTTTATTTACTTTTATTGTTTAACTTTTATCTATGTGCATATTTATGTGTATATACTCGCAGACATTAACGTAAAAATAATTGGTGTTTATTAAAAAAACGTATTTAATTCAAAAAAATATTAGGAAAAAAGGCATTTAATATTTGCATTTGCCACATTTTGTAAAAGAAACGGCTAGTTTTTAATAATTCTCCATATTAAATATTAAATTGTTTAAAAGATTTTTAAATATATATAAATACAACTAATTCTGAATTTTCTTCTATATCTTTTCCTCTTCATTGCCCTTCAAAAGGGTGCGCTTTTATTTTTAATCACGCTCAACATCATTCTTTCTTTTTCTCTTTTTTTTGTCTAAGTTGAGGGTTTGCCCCCCCCCCCGCCTCTATTTTTAGCAGATATTTTTTAATACATTAAACAATTTAAATTTTTAACGTATATAGATAGATCTTTGTTCTTAATTTTTCAATGAGATGATTACATTTTAACTCTCTCTTATGTATATTGCAAAGCAAAATACAAACTTATAAATCCAGGGGAAAAGTTGTAAAAAATTGTCAAATTATTGTACAGACATATATATATACTATATTTTTCGCCAAAAGCATGATGAGATAAGTAAGCAATAGAGTAATATGGATAAATAGAAAATTCATATTTTAATATTTAATAATAAGTGTATATTCTAAGAGCATAATAAAACTATTAAAAACATGAAATTGAATACCTGTCAAAACATTACCACACCTTCATTACGAAAGAAGTCTGGATAATAGTACAATTGTGTATTTGTTGTTGTTGTTTCTTTTTTTTTTTTTAATAATTTGTGCATAACACTCAAATGATCACTTTAAAACAAATCTGACGTTTTTCCATCTTGACAGTCGTTGGTCATTTTACCAACAGTCTCTCAAAATTTAGATGCTTAACTACTTTAAAAATTTTAGAATTTTTTTTAGAAATTTAATATATATATATATTGTTTAACTTATTGGCATGTTCAATGGATACACAGTATGAAAAAAAAATTGAATGTAAATTTATTGATTTGAAATTTGGATTTTCCTTTTATATCAATATCGATTTAGCGAATAAAAATTAGATTGCAATCCCGATAGACTCATACAAGTTTATAAATAATTGGTTTTTACTTAAACAAAATAAACTATTGTGTGTAATTAGCCAATGGTTATTTACCATCAAAATTATGAGATAATAAAACGAATTCAGGAAATAGATTTTAAAGACTTCCCTTATAAACTACATGTTTCCTCCTATAGCCTTTTGCCCAAAAATATATTTGTATACATAAAGCAAATTTCACTTGAATTTATAGTTCTTAATGTTATAGTTTAAATCCTTACTTAATAATGCATTTGAATTAAACTACCGATCTCATATATAAGTAAAAAAAAAAGAATCTTAATAAAATGGTTGATTGAAATATTTAAATATTTACTAAACTTTTTTTTTAAATGAATATTTTCAGGTCTTGGTAATTAAAAAATTAATATAGTTATAAAGAATTATACATATTTATTTATTCACATGATCACCATTCTTTATGATTATACAAGCTATTTACACAGAGGCTAAATTTGCCATAGTGATCATGTGATGTTTAATGGTTTAATATCAATCCTGTCCAATAGGATTGTGGTGACTGTGATTATTAAAGAACCAAAGACACCAAGAAGTATGGATGCTGAACTGAGTTCAGATCTATATGGCTATACAAGTTAATGAACTTGGATTGAGAACATTACTGTGTTTTCATAGCTTTATAGTTAGCTAATAAAATAAAATGTGGCTGCTATGGGGTTGCATTAGATCCTAAGGTCTAGGTGCAGTGCTCTCAGATCCAAAACTCCTCACTGATGAACACCGTAAGATAAAAACTGGTCTGGAGATATTAGATGAGTAGGTACTAGATAGGGATTTTACACACAAACCTTCCTGCATCCATCGACTACTCAGGCTTACACTGAGTGGTGCTGCTGTATGGAGAGTATAGCCTCTGTGTAAATATTTATTTATTCTTAAGAAGTTAATTATTTTGTTTTTTTCCTGCGTCATTTAGTCAAGTGGTAAAAAAAATCAGACTCTGGAATATAAGATCTTCATATCAATACCTGTTCTCTGCCATTGGATAATTCAAACTTTGTATGAATTTTTGAGCAATAAAGCCATTTTATTATTTATAAATATATTATCAAACTACACAGCTTATGAAATATGTTTTTATCAACTAGAATCATTTGATATAATTGTTTATTTCCTCACATCAGATAGTTAAGCATTTATCATTAGTTACTGTCAATTATGCATATATTGATTTATTACTTAATATATATTAGTTAGATGTGTCAATATCTATCTATTATTAATCAGAGTATAAGGTTCTATATTAATCTGAGTTATTGAATATATATCAATGCAATAATTCTAAAATCAAAAAATATGACTGCAATTCAGTGTAACCTTTATCAAACAATTCAAAACAAAGCAAAACTCTCCATATAGTAGTGCCATCTTGTGCTAACAAGAGCAATAAATGGATGTCAGAAAGCTTGTGCATAAAACCCCTATCTAGTGCCTACTCCTCCAATATCCCCAGACTAGTTTCTGGCTTGTGGCACTACTATATGGAGAGTTTTGCTTTGTTTTGAATTGTTTAATAACAATTATGTGCTAGTATGAGATAGTGATCATGTGATGTAAACTTTATCACTGATAAGAGGATGTTCAAACTTCTATAGATACTAAGATAATGATTTGCTTTCATCAGATCTATAATACTACAAAATTGATGTTAGCCATTGATTCTTAACAAAATCAATTTTTGTAATTAATAAAAAACTAGGCATCAGAATATTAAATTATACATTGCAGCTTAAGATAAATATTAGCAGTTGCTGTTAAATTTTACTTGTAGGTTAATGCTAAAAATATCAAGACAATGAATTTTATCCAAAATTCATATAGAATTCATATTAATGAAGAATATGAATTATAGTAGAATATATTATCAATTTTGAATAAGAAGACCAAGTGAATACTGAAAATATAAATTAAGAAAAAGTAGCCAAAAGAATAACTATTACCAAGATTCAATGAACTATCCAAAAGAATTGTGAAATTTTAAATGCATAACCAATTTGCCTTCTATGAAGTAAAGACTTCAAATCTTTTAGTTAATGATATTATGAGTTTAGAGATTTATAAAATGTGGGGCTAAAATAAAATGTAGAAAATAAATAGAAAGAAGTTCTTGCATTAGAATTAGAAAATTGAATTGGATGAACTCTATACTGAGATATTACAATTCTCTTAGAGAAGTTGTAGAGAGAATGTTATTGGAAAAGATCTAAGAGAGAGATTTCATAATATTTTTATAAATCATTTACATAAAACACTGTAACTCTGAACTATAGTGAATTAAAGTATGAAAAAAAGTGTGGATTATGAGATAATCTCATCAGAAGTATCAGTGATTCTTTGGTTAAAAATTTTTGATGATGATGAAATGCTAACTATCATGCATATAACTGAAATTGAACTAAGTATGTCTATTTTGAATTAAATAAATAAATTTTATAAAATAAAATACTATAAAAATTGTAAATATATATATAACTAGTAAAAAATAGCATTCTATTGAACTGTTTTTATTTATTTGTGGTTATAGGAAATAATATTTAGTAATAGGTTCAAAACATTCATTTGTGAAGTTAATATAAAAAAGGTTGTGATCAATAAATCATAAATTATGAATATATATATTTTTTTCCATGTGTCAAGCATCAGCCAGAAAATGAACCCGCAAACCTGGGACAACTGTTTATAAAGTAGCTGTGCTGACCATTCGGCCATCAACACTTGACTAATTCATTTTATTATGCTTGCAAGTGGAAGAAGTTTCTAAATTAATTAATAGCATAAATATACTATCTACCATGTTTTCTTATTTAAATTAATTTTTAAGTTGTTTACAACTCAAAAATATTTGTACTGTTGTTACTAATGATTGAAATTTTATTTTTCATACTATCAAACTCTTGGTCACTTATGTCTTCCTACAATCTTCAGGACTATAACTAAGAAGAACCTTTATACATCACATACTGTATGGAGAGTTTTGCTCTGTTTATCAACAATTAATGTGCTAGTATAGGAAATGTGATCATGTGATGCTTACTGGTTTAACACCAATCCTGCCTAATAGGATAGTGGTGGCTATGGTTGTAAAAGAGCCAAAGACACCAAAATGTATGGGTGCTGAACTGAGTTCAGACCCATATGATTATATAAGCTATTGAGCTTAGATTGAAAATATTTTTTGTGTTTTCAATTTCATTCTCATAGTTTTGTAGTTAAGTAGAGATAAAAGGTGGTTGCTAGAGGGTTGCATTAGATCCTAAGATCTAGATGCAGTGCTCTCAGATCCAAAGCTCCTCACTGATGAAGGCCACAAGCCAGAAACTAGTCTGGGGATATTGGATGAGTAGGCATTAGATAGGGATTTTATGCACAAGCCTTCTGGCATCCATTGATTACTCTGTTTAGCACAGGTGGCAATACTGTATGGAGAGTTTTGCTCTGTTTATCAACAATTAATGTTCTAGTATAGGAAATGTGATCATGTGATGCTTAATGGTTTAACACCAATCCTGCCTAATAGGGTAGTGGTGGCTATGGTTGTAAAAGAGCCAAAGACACCAAAATGTATGGGTACTGAACTGAGTTCAGACCCATATGACTATATAAGCTATTGAGCTTAGATTGATAATATTTTTTGTGTTTTCAATTTCATTCTCATAGTTTTGTAGTTAAGTAGAGATAAAAGGTGGTTGCTAGAGGGTTACATTAGATCCTAAGATCTAGATGCAGTGCTCTCAGATCCAAAGCTCCTCACTGACGAAGGCCACAAGCCAGAAACTAGTATGGGGATATTGGATGAGTAGGCATTAGATAGGGATTTTATGCACAAGCCTTCTGGCATCCATTGATTACTCTGTTTAGCACAGGTGGCAATACTGTATGGAGAGTTTTGCTCTGTTTATCAACCTTTATACATCTTTGGGATATTGTGATCCTGGAATAATATACTTTTCTGAAAATACATATACACTCAATAATGATTATTTAAAAAGCAAATTATTGAATAGATCAAGTTGCTAGTTTATCTTGAATTATGCATTCTAGTGTTAGACTAATTTATTATCTTATGGTTCATTAAGAGTATAATTTTGTTTTATTCATTATTTTTATATCTTTTGTGTCTTTAATTTCGCATAATATTGAGGCTGTGATTGCATTCTGACATATGCATGATATCTGTTTCCTTTCATAAATAATACTAATGTCATACATTTTAGGACAACCATAAAAACCCAATACCTAAACATATATCTTTTCTAACTAACCAAATTTTATCTTGTGTTAATTCTGTCTTGGAAATATATATATATATATATTCTTGATAATTATATATACGTATAATAATTTTGTAAATATTTTATGATTTGTTTCTATTTGTAAAAAATAATTTTAAAAAAACTGTATTATTATAAATAATTTATATAATGAAAATAAAATTCTTTTACATGCATTTGTTTTGTTTTGACTATAAATTACAACCTTAAAATCAATTAAATTAAAAAGAAGACTGGGAAGTATTGAGAAATTTTTGATCTCTAAAGGGATAATTGAACTTGACATTGCTAGTCTTCAGTATTGATTTAAAAAGCTTAGTTTAGACCTCTGCGGGTGACAATCTAGTTTCAGTGCAACATGGAGTGTTAAGTAGAGTTTTCTAAACATCTCAAGGGTTTTTAACCTTATTGTTGTTCCATTTGAAAAAATGCTGAGCTTTTAAAATCATGGCATTTGCTGTAATCACTAGCATATATTTGAAAGTTGTTTTAATTTTTTTTTCTTTTATTCATGGGTATTAACTTTTTATTTCAATCATATATTTATTTGTAATTTTTTTTATAAATAACACTAAAACAACTTTTAAAATTATACCTATATATGTTGGATTGATTAAAATTACATTTATTTTTAATTTACCTCCTCTGAAATAAAACTGCATTGACAGACTTAGGTTGCATCAAACATTATTAAAGATAACCAATCTACCAATCAAACCCCATTAGTATTTTGCTAAGTTATGAAGATTTGCATGCAATTATTTGCAAAAAAAAAAAAGAGTTTAAATTTGCAATCTAATTTTAAAAGCTGAAATGACATAAATGTGCACTAAAGACAATAAGGTAAAAGAAACAAAATGGATAAAGTATGACAAAAAGCAAGTACAAAATACTGACAAGAATATTAATATTGAAAGCCCTCTTTGATAATCTAATATTTTATCCTACCTTAGTGACGCAACCCTTAATGTTTATTTCTAAATAAAATTCATATTTAAATTTATTCAACTATTATGACTTGTAAATCCTATTAGTAATTTGTTCAATCTCAAATATAAATGCATTAATTTACTATTTATTATAATTTAACTTTTGTTCTAACATTCTTATTACGATGTTTAAATACGTTTTTAATATAATTTTTAATTAAGTGTAAAGAAAAGATCCAATTAGGTATAAAATTATTAAAACTGAAAAACAGAGATATCAAAACACATTATGTTGCATTGTGAAAGGACAATTTCAATTTTACTGTAATTTTTGTACATTGAATTGCTACAATTATTTGTAAGTTAGTTATAACAATTTGTTACCTTTTAATAATCTAATAAAATAATTGTGTTTTTATTTCTTTAATTAATATTATGCAAAAAAAAATCATTTTAATTTATTGGTTTCATTTTTTAATATTGTAGATTTCATGAAATAGTTCTGTCTTTGAATTTATATACAATCATATGTCCTAATATATTTTTATTAGAAATAAATGATTAACATTCTAAAAATATGTAAGTTATTGTGAGTTATTGTTGCTTAAATTATCAATTGAATTCAGTTTTGGAATGGATTTTGTTTCACTTCATTGAATTATTATCAAAAATATCGTTTTTTTTTTTATGGTACGTATTGCAGCTTATAATTATTTTCTTACTTCTTTTGTGAATGTTAGTAAAATTAGTATTGAAGGTCATTCTACTATGAAGATTTATTTATAATATATGTTGTCAGTCACTGATGCCTTCTCTTTATTAAGAGTATTTTTTTTTTAGCTACTACAACAGCTTTTAAAAAAATTTCTTTTTTAGAATAATTAATTATAGCTTAAAATTTATTAATATTGTGCTAACAGTATTAAATCACACTATTTCTTTCATTGTTGTTATAAATAATATAATAGTTTTACATTAAATATTTTTTATTCCTTCTCAATTTAAACATTTTTTTTATATTAAGCTTCTTTGATATATGTATAGTTTGAATGAGGTAAAATCTATTGCTATTACTTATATTTGTATAAGGAATTATATTTACTTTTCTATGGTTATCTTTTAAGAAATAATTATGCAATATTATTTTAGTATTTAAAATTTTACTTATGATCTATGTGTTTGATCTACAGAAAGTTTTTCTTAATTTGTGTATGTGAAGACTATGATTTTAAAAAAATACACATCATAAAGTTTATGGAAAAATTTGTATATACTATATATTAAAATAGAATAAAGTATAGTTTAAAATTTTAAATAAAAAAAATATCTGTTTATATTTTTATTGCAAAAATTTATTTTAAAAAGGTATCATTCATTAAATATTTGAATGATACCCTACCAACATTGAGATATTAAAACAAATAGTGTAAAAGGGTGGTAAAGAAAGGAAAACTACCATTTATGATGATCATTGCTGTTAATTGATCATGACATTCCTATGCATAGCTACTCTTTCTGTCTTTGAGTAAAAAAAACTGCATATGGATTTCAGTTTAAAAAAATAAAATAAATATCAACTTTCTTTTAAAAATATTTACAAAAGATATGTACAGAAGTATTAATTAACTCATAATAATGTAATTTTATCAAATAAACTTAACATATACATCAGGGTACACAGGGGATAAACTCTCCATACAGCAGTGCTACTAGAGTAAGCCAGGGTAATCAATGGATGCAAGAAGGTTAGTGCATAAAAAATAGGGTTCATAAGTGATAAGATTCTTTCTTTAGTTGATGATGGCACCATTTCTGAATCAACATCTGATACACAGTGATATAGTTTAGTTATTTACCACAAAGAGTTTAAGACACTATGATATTTGGATCATGAGATATAATTTGAAAAGTGGCAGTGTGATTTATATTTTAACCTACAATATGATGGAACAACACACTAGCATTAATTATACTTTTCAATTGAGAAAAGGGTAATTGTCACATTTAAAATAATTCAAAATGTATATGGAAGTCTTAAGAATGCTTTCAAGTGCTTTTAATATTTTATCATGGTAGGAAAAACATTGAAAATAATGCATAAAGGTATGATGAACATACTGTCATATTTTATGTTATAATTCATATTCTAGATATGTTAGTGACTAAAAGTTTTCATTTTTATTAGCTAAATGATGTTACATAATGTATTATTGAAATACAGATGGTTCTGCATGCAATGTACAGAGATAACCAGTCACATTTTTACTGGGGCATATAAAATTAATTATTTGTAAGTAGATAAAAACCTATTAACATATTTTTTATCTGACTGTTTTAAACCAATACTATTTGAGTAAAATAAATATTAATTTTGAAATCTTCTATGAATATATTAGTTTTTTTTATATATAAAATGTTAATATTTTAAATAACATTTAAATTTTGTCAAAAATATTATATTAATAATGAGTTAAAAGCTAACATTATCAATAACAGAAATTTAATTAGCAAGTGCATGTTAATGAAGATTAAAAAAATCTAAATGGTAATTTTACCAGTTTAGAAAAAAAACAAACAAAAAAAAATGTTGTGATAGTCCTTAAAATTCATATATAAAAAAGTTTTGGAATCTAAGATATAAAAGTGGTTAGTAAGATAAAAATAGGTAAAGTTAATATAGATATAAATTAAAAGATAAATCATTAGAATAAAATGAAAAGATTGGAAGTTTGCATGGGATATTTAAAAAAAACCTAAGTATTTCATAAAAGAATTAAATAGAAAGTGAATTTCTCATGCTCTTTAAAATAGAAAAATAAAGTGGATAAGTATTAAAACATAACCAAAAGGGGATTATATAAATTTAAAAAACAACATTGTGAAACTGCTTATTTGAAAAGATAAGCAAAATCTAAATAGATTTTGATAGCTACATAATAATAATAAATCTACATTTATATTTTAGTAGTTATAACAGCCTTAATTTATGATTATTATAATATATATTTAAAGAAAATGGTTATATTTCTTTATTTGCTCTCAAAAGTGTGAGTCATCAAACAATTTTTTTAAAATATTCTGATTACCTTTATTTTTTATATCTTAACATTCAGAAGTTTTTAGATTTTATTAAATTTATTTTTATTAGACTTTATTATAAATATATATATATTAATCATTTTACATAGTTATAAAATATTAAATCAGTCTTAATCTAAAATTATAGTTATTTTAATGATTTACTAATTAATGGAAACAGTAATTAAATAATTAATAAAAATAAGTGCTGAGAGAGTTTTTAATAAAATTAAATTTATCTTTTTTTAAACATTATTTGATATTCAAGATTTCAGATATTCTTGATGCAGATTTTATTAAAGAATTGGGCATGGAAGCAAGATGTTTGAGATTTTGAAAATATTATGTTACTAAATACTTTATTAGGTAATGATTTTAAAAATAAATGCTGCATTGATTAAACATATATTGAAAAAATAATTGGCATTATTTGATTAAAAGCTTCCATTTTTTGCCTACTGCAAGGCTATAAGAGACGATAAATTATGAAATCTAATAATTAATATTAATTAAAATCTAATTTCTAAATTATCATTTATAAAATATGTCACTCAAAATGTGACAAATATTTTGGTTTTTGAAGTTCTAATATGAAACTATGTTGAACAATCTCAGTTCACTGTGGATATCACAGTTTTAATTTCAAGTCACTTAACTATTTATTTATAATCAAAACTAAAAGATGATGAATCTTATAGAAAAATTATTTTTAAACTTATTATCTATGTGCTGCTTATATGTGTCATTAAAGATTTGTCTTTTCCAGATTCATATTTCTGTTTACTTTTTTTGTTATTCAAGTAACATTCATGCATCACAATGATAGGTTGAGCTTTTATTTAGAAATATTTAGCTCTTGAGCCTATTATTCTATTACTGAGCTAAATTAAATGTTTTATAATTTATTTACTGATTTTTATCACAAGCATAGTATAAAAAAAATTTCCATAGTTGATTTATGTATTGCATTCATAATTAAAGAAATATATACAGTCTCCTTAATAAAAAATCATTGTTTCTCTTTCTAGATATTTAAAAATTAAGTGAACTTTCTTGACATCACTTATATACATAACACAGTTTAATTTTATTATATAAAAGAGAGGCATTTGCGAAAAGATAGAAATGAAAAACAAAGAAAAGAAATCCATCATTTCGATCATAGAAACAGTTTTGAAAATATTATTGAGCCTTATTTTCTATTTCTGTAATATTTCCTAAAGATTTGATATGATAAAGCCCTGTAGCTTTTGAAAACTAATGGTAATAAACTTAAAATAATAATTTCTTTTAGTTTTGGTATAATGGAATTTACAGGTATCCTTATTTTACTTTTGTTCTTTTATTGTTGACATTTAAAATACAATAAAATGAATCTTCAAATAGGTGACTGGAAGAAAAATTTTAAACTTAACAGATATACAATTTTCTCTGTAAATATTTTAAAATCTGGGCTAATGTTGGTTGTCTATATATTGGAATCTCCATTTATTACATTTAAAATGAATCACTCACACATATCTTAAAAAGATATATATTATCTTTTTATATAAAATATTTTCATTTTTTTAGCATCCAATTAGAATTGCAACTAGATATGTAAAAAATATATTTTTGTTATTTTTTGAATACCCTATGATCATATATATACAACCTAAACTAAGTATTGATATCTAGCTGAACAATTAAAGGTTAAAATGAACAAACACCACATAATATGGATTTTTAAAACACCAGAGTATGACTCCTCTTGTAGACAATACCACAGCTAAATATAATTATTAAAATATAAGATTCTTTTATAATTCAAAATCTTTTATTCTAATTCTTAAAATATATTTATATCAAATATAAGTTCTTTTAAGTTTAAAATATCTTGATCTCATGGTTCAAATTCAGAATAAAATGCTTGGAACAAAGTGTTAATGGTAATATTTTAACTTTTTTATAAAAAAAAATATGAAGATTATTATTTAATCCAGACATAGAACATTTGATACTTCCCTTAATTTATTTTTGAATCTTAGCATTTTTAAGAAACTAGAAATGAAATTACATAATAACAGAATACCCAAACAAGTAATATATAATTGATATCTGGAAAAAAAAAATTATAAATACTTTACAATTATTTAAATATAACTATTTCACTTCTATTGACTATAAAATACAATGGTCTTATATTTTCTGATGCAAATTTGAATAAGCAATATCAAAATAATGTAGAAGGCAAAATAGCATCTTTTATGCTGCCAACTACATAACAAGTTCATTTGAAATGAAGTAAATAATATAACAATTAGCGGCTAAGAATGCAGGTAAAATAATTAAATAATTATTAAGCAAAATGAATGTCTAAAATACTATGTGACAATTGAAATGCACTCTTAAAAATAATTATTAATGCAAACTTTATTAAATATTTTCTGATAAATAGATGTGCTAATGCAATGATATAATAATAGCAATGAAACAAAAACATATTTAATTAATAATAAAATATTTATTTACACCATATAATAAAAAATATGATGATTATTATATATTTCTAGATATAGAACATTTGATACTTCCCTTAAATTATTTTAGAATCTTAACATTTTTAAGAAACTAGAAATGAAATTACATAATAATAGAATACCCAAATAAGTAATATATAATTGATAACTGGAAAAAATTTCTAAATACTTTACATTTATTTAAATATAACTATTTTACTTCTACTGACTATAAAATACAAATATGCAATATAAGACATTTTTAACATTAACAATACTTATAGTGGGGCAAGGAAATAACTATGCTTGGCATTGATAATATACTGATAAGATAAAAAATTATAATAGAGCTAATAATAAATTGTAAAGTTGAACATGCCTGTGGATATACCCTGAAAAATACTCTAATATTGAAATTCCAGGTACAGTGGATAAGATAATATAAGCTTTAAAAAGTATGAATAAGTACCTGGTACTATGTGCTAGTGGTGCTAATGAATGAATGAATAAATCACACTCTCTTTCATGGAGGGTTTAAACACATATAAAAATAATATAAATATCCACTTAAATTTACCTCAAAAAACACTAATAATAATAAAAGGCATGTAGCTAATAATAATAAACATATGAATAATTTTCCAGCTCACATCCACATACAAAAGGCACATAATTCATTCACTTGGTTTAAGATTATATGTATACAGATAAAACTTATTATTGCATAATGGTGACAACACTTCATATATAAACTATTTTAAAATTTCATATATGTAGTGATATTTATAATACTTTCATTCATGAAAAATCTTTCATAATTTACAAAAGGCTGTAATATCTCTGGGTATAATCATTTATATAATTTTAAATAATTATTCTGAAAACTTTGAAAAAATACAATTAACCCATAAATAAAACCATCCTACTGTATATCTTACCAATTCTACCTCTGTAACACTGTTTGTACAAACATATTTATAATATCATAATTAATAAACATCATAATATAATATATAACCTATGGCTATAATAATTTAAATAAAAAAATATACAAGATAACTATAATATCATTTTAAAAGATTAAAAGATCATTTCCTTTTTTATAAGTAAACCATCTTTTTTCAGTCCTTTTTTTTCCTCATGAAGTGATATATGAACTTATACACAGTTCTTACCTTAAAGTAAAGCAGACACAGTTATACACAAAAATAGTTTGAGAAATAGTTTGTAGTAATTTCACAAATGTAAAATAACAGCAGCTGATGGTATATAATTCTAATAGCAAACATTTTCTTTTAATACTCATTTTTTTTCTTTTAATACTCATTTTTAATGCAAATCAGAGGAGCATTAATTATATTGATATTTTTTATTTCAAATTGCTTTTTATGAAGTTTTATTATTATAAATTGACTCCTGTAAAGTTAAGTTATTTTTATTCCTTTTCTAAATATAATATGTTTGAAGCAGTCATATTTTTTTAAAAAATCAAATAAATAAGTAGACTTTAGATGTATAGTTATATTATTTATTTTAACATGAGACAATCTGGATATAATCTTTTCATTATAACGATTAAAAAGTTGTTTTTCATGAATTTGTTTTTATGATAATTTTATGAGACAATTTTAAATAATTATCACTGCTTTTTATAGACTTAATATTTTTATAGAAATTTATCATTTTATACATGAGCTTGATATAAGTAGATTGACTATTTTAGTAACAATAATTAGTATTAATAACTCATTAAAAGTTAATTAAAATGTACTGTAGATAGTCTTATAATGAACTGCACAATGTACCTACTATCATATATCAATGAAATTTCATACTGTTTTATATGACCTTTTTATTTGGTTTCTTTAAAAATATTAGAATTTTCTTTAATATCTTTTAAAATTATTGTTTGATAAATCTGTTAAACATATACTTTCAGATGAAATACTGCATGGATAACTTGCTAATTCTTTACTCTATCATAAAGATGATTAAAAAATAAAACTAAACTTTAACATTGACTCAAAAAATAGTCAAATAGAAAACAAACAATTTACTTCACAACTAAAATGAAATTGAAATTTGAAGTGAAGATTTTAAGTTGAAGTAAAGTGAAGTAAAATAAAGTGTTACTAAATTTTTAAAATATCTATTTTTATATTAATGTGTGTTTTATTTTCCCCCCACTCATACACAAAGATCTTTACTGCATGTTCTTTTCATCAAACCAATAATTTTACAGGTGTACATTATAATATTTAAATTAAATGAAAATTATTGAATTTTGAATTGATCTGACCTTGACCTTTCACTTTAAATCCAAATAATTTGATCACATGACAATCTAGACAATAAATGAACTTATTAATTAATGATTTTATCAACTTTTAATAATTATCAAATCTATTATTTAATAACATTATTAACTGATTTTCAAATTAAACATTCTTTTTGTTAAATATTCTTTTTTTTACTTTTTCTCTTGCATTATTTAAAAGCTTATTTTTTAATTGAAAACTAATTGATTGTACCTAATTTTTAAAATACACTTTTAATAAATCTTTTTAACTCTCAGTATTTCATATGGATCCCCAAAACACTCACACACATACATGTA
The DNA here is from genome assembly GCA_028023455.1 of Epiperipatus broadwayi. Lineage (NCBI taxonomy): Eukaryota > Metazoa > Onychophora > Udeonychophora > Euonychophora > Peripatidae > Epiperipatus > Epiperipatus broadwayi. The sequence continues at coordinate 924,063 of JAQFVV010006398.1, forward strand.
CCTTAAATATGGCTACTTTTAATACAATGAAAATAAAAGTTATTGACTGATATCTAAAGTCACTTATAAATCAACACCAATCTCAAGCAGTTATACCTACTATTTTCAAACTGTAATTTTAAATACTCTCACATTAACCCTTTTCCCGCCTCTTACGAGGCACCTCATAGACATCTGACATCACTCTAACTCTGCAAGTTTTTATACGAAAATATTTGTTCAATATGTTTTTAAATAGATTTTTAAAAGCTCTATAAGATGGTGCCCTCTTCCGAATTCTTTTACAAGTAAAAAATAAAAAAAAACTGCATTTAAAGCTAAACAAAGAAAGAAGCTTATTGGTGATTGGCTCTCAGCCAGTTCTCAGCTGACAAAGACATTCTGATTGGCTGGAAAAAACAAAGAAACCGCCTGATCAAAGAAAATAAAGATAAACGCTGAGATTTTCATTTCGAATGTGATTTAAGTATTAAAAAAGGATAATTTGACAAATTAAAAATAATTTTTAAAAAATAAACTAAAAAAACAAAATTATTTTCGAAAAATATCGAAGATTTTTGTAAAAATATTGAAGCTGTAGTAAAAAGAAATATTTACTTTTCTATAACGTAAAAGTCGATCTTTTTGTTTATATTATAGCTTTTATGTTGCTGAAATTGAATATTTTAGAATAAATAAATAGCAATTTATTTTTGAAAGAACTTTCGTTCTCTTCATAACCTGAAAAATTAATAATATACTTTTTATAAACGTATCTGAGTTGAATTTAATATTATAGGCGAATATGTTTTAACAATAGGCTTTGTCTTCAGTTTGTGAGTTGGCCAATTAAAAGATTTGATTTTTATCTCATACAACCAATAATAAAATTAGCGGTTAAAAGGTTAACTGATATTTAATAAATCATAACTATTGCTTTAAAACTATTTATTTAACTAGTTTATGGTCCTTAGTGCCGTATTGCATTTTGAAAAAACTGACTTGAGACACATTTTATACAATAACTTCAGTTTTAATAATGTTACAGCAAAAGCTTTACATTGTTAGAAACTATAAAAATGAAGGAAAACAATAAGGCTAAGACAAATAGTGTTTACCATTTAAAAAATAAAGGAAAAAAGAAATTTCAACATCCACAATAATTATTACTTTATTGTTTGTTTATAATTTTTAATTTATCATTAATTATGTTTAAATTATATCCTCATTGATAATATCTTTGTATTCCTCAAAAAATTCTCATTTAAAACATATATAATTTTTGTTACCTAGGATAATCCATAGCTTCAGAATCTCCAAAACTATTCACATAAGAATTCTTCATTTTTATCTGTACCCCAAATGTTAATAAATCTGAAAGTGTCTATAAGAAACAGATTCATCCTAATAAAAGATATAAAACAAATCACTTCAGAAGGTGGATATGCATTTGTCATCATAGCAATTGGCTTCTTGTCTATATAAAACTAGAAATTAGAGGCTACTTTCTTTATCAATGATAAAATAAGTTTTATCTCTTCATTTGATATTTTTTGTGTACACCAGTAATATTTATATTTTTATGCACACCAGTGATACTATCGTGTTATATTTATTGTCCCACAAAGATATAATTCATTTGCATACAGCTCATTTTCTAGCTATAGACTTGAAAATAATGTGATGCAAGGTGTGGCAAAACTACTTACTCCACAACATGAGTACTAAAGCATAGTCAAAAATAAGAATTTGATTCTTTACTTGTATACAATTCCATGTGGTATATACATAATAATTGTAGCTATCACCACACACACACACACATTTTTTGAAATCTCTTTTTATTGATTTTAAGTGTATATTTTCGTGTGATCCTATGCCCAGTAAATTTTGTGATTGCTTTATCAACTGCAATCTTTCTGTACATCTGATAAATAGTCTTAAAATTTACATTGCCTTGTTTTATAATTTTTATATATAAATCATTACTTATTATATAAACAAAGACGTGCAAGTGCAAACACAAACATACTAATACAAGTATAAACACACTAATAAATTATTAAATCTTTTGAGAATCATTATGTTTATAAAATAAGGTTCCCTCAAACTTGGATCAGAGACCCAAAATTACATTATATGTAAAGCACTTTTGTTATATTTGAATACAAATTTATAGATTGTATAATAAAGAGCATAAATGATTTAATATTATATAATTTATAAACTACAAAGACATATCAATACAAATGCAAACATTGATAAATTATACCATTTATCAATTAATTTGAAAAAATTTAAAATACTATTCAAATAATTAAAAAATTAAATTTGAATACTTACGACCTGATATTCTGATTATGCTTTTATCAGGATGAAAGCTTTGAAATGTGAACATCAACACATTTTTAATCCACTTTAGTAACATATCTGGACAGTATAGCATTTTGCCTTTGTCTTCTTTATGTAATTAATCTAATAAACAGAACAGAAAAGAAAAAAAATAAATGAACCTATTAAGAAAAAAAAATATTAACAAAAAAATTCAAATGTTGTCCAATTTCAATTTGTGATATACCATTTTAATGAGGAATTCAAACAACAACAAATGCTGTGATTTTTGTTGGTGTCATGCTTATAGTTTTTATGCAATTTGAAAAAAAAAGAAAAATTCAATGAATCAGCTGCCACTAGTGTCTGACATGTTCAAAGCAGTCAACACATTAAAACTCAACAGTTAAAATTTCTAATAAAGTTAACTAACCATTTTAGAAAGTGTAGAACAACTTTATCTATTACATCTATTTGAAACACATTAAGTTCTAAATTAATTTGTCTTTAGTTTAAAAATATTAATTTTATTCTTTTAAGTAAATATTAAACAATCTAAGATATCTTTTTAGATAATTGCTAACTAAATAGGCTAACTGAATTACTTTAACTTGTACTATTGAAATATATATTTTAAAACTTTTGTTATAATAGTACAGATAAAGAAATTTACTTAACTATAATTAATAAAACATATATCTGACAGGTTTAAATATATGGTTACAATATATATAAAGTGTGACCCAGACATAAATTGATATATATATTTTAATACAATAAATTAAACATGGATAAATCTAGATGTCACTTATATATATATTCACATAATGTTGTTCTATGACAATATTATTTGAATGAAGTCTTTTACTTGGATCAGTTATAGATATCCCAATGTTAGCTACAAGTTTTGATCAGTTAGGCAACAATAAATAAAAGAGTAAAAAAGGAAAAGACAATCCCAAAATGTATAAGTTAATTTATCCATTTACCATGTTATATTAACATTTTTAAAAATGTCTTAATTATTAATAGCTTATAATAAATAATAGTTTATATCAATTATGATTTGTTGCTGTTTTTTTTTTTAATATTTGCTATTTTTTATTAAGAAAAGATCTAATTAATTTTTATGATATAATGGTATATACATATATTGAGGTAATTGAATCAACATGCAAAGAAAAACTGTTATTTATATTAATGAATAATCATTCCTTGTTTGTAGATCTCTATAATCTAAGAAATTCATACTAACTTTAAATACTCTTAAACATCAGTATGTCATAGTAAAAATCTGGTTGTTTACTAGCTTTTTACAAACTGTTGCAGCACCAACTCTGAATAAATGTATTTGTTATGTGATTATATAATTAATTATTCACTACAAAAATTTCAAGGTGTTTCTGTGTCTGACTGATGAGTTATGACAAGAACTGTGATTGGTGAATTTTACACCTTAAGCCATGATGGAAAAACATGCTAATGTTAAATTTTGTTTTAAATTAGCTAAATTAGCTGACAAAACACTTGAAATGAGTTAAACTATAAAGGTAAGTAAATCCATAAGTCACAAAACCATTTTCAAGTGATTTGTAAAATTTTGAAGATGATTTATAAAACTATAAAACAAACACCTTATGTTTTATGTGTCATAATCCAAACATACTAGAACCTTAAATTTTTTATAATGAAAAGTTACACTATGTTGCTTTGCAACTCCTGCATTGATTCAGAGATGATGCTTCAGGTAGCTTACATAGAGAACCAGTCACCTTTCACTGTAACATGCTGCACATGTTAAATATCAGTAGATGAATTAGTGTATAGTTGATAGTAAATGAATATTTATCTGCGTACAATGCAAAATGACTATTGTAGTGTGCATATAATTTTAGAAAATATGAAGAATTATATCTAATATGTTCTGAGGTGATGAATTATTGTTTATTGGAATCATTTTTTATTAAAGAACTTTGACTCCTAGTATATTATATATTACATACAAAAATATAAAAAAAGAAAGATTCTATTTAAAAATTGTTATTCATATTGATAATGCAGACTTTAAAATAAATTGAAAGTTATTTATACACTAGACGGAAAGTATCTTTCAGCACGTTAGAAACGACTTTTATATATATATTTATTTTATAAAATCGAATACCTTTTTTAAAATATATATTTGAATTTAGTGATAGTTAAAAAAATTTGTGGATAGATACAGATATTTGAATACATCATGATTATTTTTTCAATTTTTCTATGATATTCGCTTTTAAATGCAACTTCTTATTATGCAGTAGACAAAACACAAACTCAATGGTAGAACTTAGTTTTATCCTGAATCTAACGTTTTTGTTTATTGATGCAAGGGCACTCCATTTAAGCTGTTTTGCACCAAACATTACACCTTATATTATAAAGCATCATGGGGGAAAAGATAAAAATGTGAACATCTACAGATGTAGATCCAACTTTATTGATTATTTTGAACTATTTTAAGCGAAGGCAGCATCTATTTCTAATTGTTATTACAAATAAACCTTTAAATCCCTATCAGGAAGGTTTTGTGGTACAATAGGATGCATTTTCAATTAAATCTAATGCAACAATCAGTGATATATATACACGATAGGCTGCATTTAAATATGTTCAGAATATTAGATTTCATACATTTTAATTGATAACAGCTATGGTAACATTCTATCTACTAATTCCATGTGAATTTTATTTTCCCAGTTATTTTTTTCACTTCAGAGATGTTAATTTGCATTTTACTCTGATTGAAAAACGTCTAACAGTAGTTTTTTTTTAAATATATTTTTATTATTAATAATTTTAGTTGATGTATTTTGGCATTATAAATTACTTTTCTCAATATGTTTTGCTTTTAATTTAATTTAATGTTTTATTATATATTACCTTTTTTATATTTATTGATTCAATTATTCTGCTTTATGATATGATCTCTAGTAAACTAATAAATGTAATTTAATATTTAATTCATATTAGTTATAACAATTTACAACTAAATAAAGAACTATCTTTTTGTTTTTATTTTTATTTTAGTTTTGGCTCACTTAGTTTGTACAGGGAGATCTGTAGGTTTTTCACGTCATCAATCATATTTGTATACTTATTATTTTAACAGTGACATTGTATGTTTGTGCATCCATATTTTTTATTTTTTAATAAATCACACACAACAATTCTAATACCATTTCCCATTTTCTTCATTTTTCTAGAGTTAGAATGGCTATACTCATTTTTGAGTGGCTGCTAAAGTTATAGGTGATGGTTTATCTTTTATAAAGTTTGATTATCATTGTTAAAAATATATTATCATTAGTTATTACATATTAAGTATAAAATATTATTTCTAAAATGTAGGAATAATAATATAAAAATTATATTACTAACATATAAACAATATCTAAATAGGTTAATTATTCAAAAACATGAATATATATCCTGTGTTTCTGAAGGTTTGTGATGATAGCGTTTTAATTATATTTATATGCTGGACTATTTCCATCATCTAATATGAATATTGAATGTCTTTAGAAAAAAAATAACTTTATTTAAATATTCCAAATACTTTCAACTATTAGTAATAGCACACAGGTTAGTATATGCACAATGTTTCAAGAGGTAATATTTTCCCTTCTTCAGGTGTTGCTGTCATGACCAGTGACAGTACTAGCATGGTAATTGAACCTGGACCTTAGATTTCTTGAGTATTGAATTTTAAGGTAATGTACTAACTGACAGCCATCCTGCCAAGGTAACAGTCAGTAGAAATTTTATATAATTATCTATGTGGTTCCTCCTGATTTCTCCACTTTTTTCTAAAACCAAAGTTAGTTAGTGATTACCATACATTATGTATAGACATATTAGGTTGACTTATGGGATTGTTTTCTATTGTCATGTGAGCAGCTTCTTTAAATTTTCTTCTTTGTATCTTTTCTTCTATCTCTGATATTTTTGCATTTTCCCAATTGAACATATGTTCATTGGCATGATCTGCTACCTTAGACATATCTGAGAGAAAATAAGTGTGTGTAAGGTAGTAGACCATGTATGAATCAATGAACATATGTTCAATTAGGGAAATTACAATAATATTGGATAGAGAAGAAAAGGTACAAAAAAGAAAATGTAAAGAAGCTGCTCACATGATAATGGCAAACAATCCCATAAGTCAACCTAGTGTGACTATACATAATGTATGAAAGCCATAATCACATTTGTCCTTAGAAAAAAAAAAATGGAGAAATCGGGAGGAACCTCATAAATAAGTATATAAAATTTCTACTGACTGTTGACTTTGGAAGGATGGCTGAGTTGGTTAGAGTGTTACCTTAAAATTCAATACCCAAAGAATCTAAGTGTCCTGACTTTATTTCCATGCTACTACTGTCAGTTGAATAAGAAGAGAGAATCATACCTCTCAAAATGTTGTGCATATACAAATCTGTATGCTATTACTAACAATTGAGTGTATTTGGAATATATAAATAAAGTTAAATATTTCTACTCATATTATCTGATGGAAATAGACCAATATATAAATACAAATATAAATGTTGGGTTTTAAAATTGATTTTAAATTGTTTGACAGATAATGTAAATATAATTAAAAATGACATTGTACACTGTATACATATGGTGGAGCTGTGATATATACTATATTTTGTTTCAAGTTCTTCATAAATCATAATTAGCATATAATAGCTCACATATTGTTATAATTGTTGATTAGAATAGAATAAATATTGTTTATTGAAGTGCAAATGTACAGAACTCTTCACCATGTATTTATATATAACAGAAACACTTTTTAATATGTAGAGTATATATAAATAAATAAATAAAAAATTTTAAAAAATAATAAAATGAGGTTATGCATTTACATATATTTTATTAAGTGTTTGTTTTCTCACACATTTTATTTAAAAAACATAAGAAAAATTTGAAAAAATTCCTAAACATAACTTTTATTTTTAAAGTAAAAGAATAGCAAAATATCTGATTTTCATCACAATTAATTACACTCTGAGTAATATTCTTATTTTTTGAGTAACTTTTTCTTATAGAACCATAATAGTAGTTATGTTATTAAGAAACTAGAATCATTAATTATTTTAATGTTTTCAAGTCAGTATCAACTTTAAGAATATTCTAAAGTATTAAAAAACTTTTAGTATTAAGATTAGAAAACATTTTATTACATGAAATAATGCATATCAAATTCAGGAAGATTAATAAAGGAAGAAAAAAATTGTTTGTCCTTTCAACTTAAATCAAAGAAATTTTAATAATAAACATGATTATATGCAGTGGTCCAAAACAGAAACATAGCATTTGGAATATTGGAAAATTTGTTTATAATTTTTATTTTTTAATTATGATCTATACAGCATTCCAAGAAAAATGGCTGCTTGAGTGTCATAAAATGTATAAATTTCCGAATTTTAATAGTTTCTTTATTTAAATTTTGTATGTTTGTTTAACTTTTTTTTTAAAATAGCATATAATTCAAATCATATTTATTGATACAGTGTAGTTTATGGCTTAATTGTATATAGAAAATATGTGTATTAAAATAATAAAAGTATAATTATTAAAAATTAGAATATAGCACTATAAAATAAGTGTGTTTAAAAATTGCATATATAATTTAAGAACAATAATATCTATCTGTTTGTTCAAAAACTATATAGTTTTAAACCATGTATTTTCAAGAATGTAATTTTTGATAAACAATAAAGTTTTGATTTGGAACACATGGATAAATAAAAAGAAAGAAATCATTACAAATAATAGTAAATTTATAATTGCTAATGTAAATATTTCTACACTGAAAAATGTTTCTATTTAATCTTAGCTTCTATATTTGTACTGTAATCATATATGTTAAAATGTACCCAGTAACTAATAATTTTTAAACCTATTTGAACAATGCTGTAAGTTTTTTTTTAATTGATAACACATTTATTAGACCAGTCATGCCATTGTAACAATGGCATAACCATTGTAAATTTATGGACACTATTTTTTGTACAATAAAGCATATTATTGAAACATAAACTTTAATAAACAAATAAAGTACTATATAATAGACAAAAAATATATCATTTATAATTAAAAAAAACAATAACTAAAATATTTTAAATTACTATTAGCAATAGTAATATTTTTAAAATTAGTATGCAACTTCTTAAAAAAATAAGATTACTAAGTAACTAATCATTTTTTTTTTTATTTCTTCTTACTTGTAATAAAAAAAATGTTCATAAAATATGAAAGATACAATATCTAAGTAATTTTAATTTTTTTATTAATTACAATTCTTGTCTAAGTAAGCTGTGGTAATAATACAGTAGCACATAATTATTACAGTGCAAGTTAAAAAAAATCATTTTTTACAAATTTCTAATATTTTAATATTTTATTATTTTTTATAATCAATAAATGGTTCAGTAGATTTTGAAATAGTGGATAAGGCAGGTCCACTGACAAAAATTATTTTGATAATTTAACAAAATAAGCATTTTTATATTGAAGTAATATATTTGATGTTGGGTAATATATTTAGATAGTATTAATTTATATGCAAAAAAAAAAAAAAGAGAATATTATTTATTTTTATTTTAAGACTTAATATGTATATAAGCTAACTAAAGGAAATATATACAAAAAAATACTAAAATATAGAAAAAAATTATTTGTGTATAAAATTATTTTAATATTTCAACAAGGCGAATGGTTTTCATCAGAAAGAAAAAATATATAGTAAAATATTAATGTTCAAAAATAACATATTCCACAGAAAAACGTTATTGGTTAAGAGATTTTACAATGAAAATTTAATTAACTAATGACAAATTTATTTCAATGTATATTAAAAAAAACTGCATTATGTGCTAATTAATCAGCACAAAGAACTGCAAACTTAATTCAAATTAAAAAATACAATATATATATGACTGAATAAATAAATGTGTACATGTATACAAAAAATAGACTGGGCTCATATTGATATTTCTATAAAAAACTGAAATATTCATACATACCAATTAAATAGTATTGTTAATACAAACTAAAATAAATATATATTAATAGTAAATAAATATTACTTGTAAAAAAAGTGTAAAGCCATAGTCATGTAAATATAAATGAAAATATACAAAGATAAAAAAAATAATAAATAATTATAAAAGAATGCATTAGGAAACTAGGTAATTTAAAGATGTGATAGTGCTTATGTTTAAGTTCATTCCATGTGGGTATAAGGTCTTACATTTTTTAAAAATATTTTTTTCTTTTGTTTTCTCTTTCTTGTGGAAGAAAAAACAGTTTGTAATATCACTACTCTTAAATCATCAATTTAATGATCCAGTAAATTAAAATGTTTTGATACTGATTTGTCTTCATTTTTATGCAAAATGCTAAATCTATGGTTAGTTATTCTAATATGTTGACTGCTGATACACTTATATAATTGTTCAAACATCTATTACACTCTATTAAATATATTAAATTTACACTTTTGCACATGACATAAGTAGGAATATACCATTTAAAATTATTATTACTAGTGCTTTGGCCACTTTTGTTACAATAATATGTTTACGTCATCACATATATAACAACCTTGTTTTTGATATAGAAATTCTAATCAAATTTGTATTAAGAAATATATTTTTAAGTAATTTATGTCATTGATATACAACCTTAGATAGATTGGGAAAAATAGATTTTAAGTAATCTTTAGAACCTAATATGTTGAAATGCTTTCCCAATATAAGGTTACTATTAAATAAATCTTTATTAATAGTAAGAACCACTGGTGGAACATCTAACTATTACTTCCTCTTCTTAAGTAAAAGAAGTTTCTTTCTTCCAATTCCTGAATAATTTATTACTGCATTATCCAACAATGTTTTAGGATAAGATACATCATATTCACCAATCTATCATAAAGAACTTATTATTTTGTCAAACATATTTTCATTAGTACAAATCCTTCTCATTTTTAAAAATGAACTATAAGGGATATTAGGCTTCAAATGTTTAGGATGGTTACTATAAAAATGTTCATAGTGATGGTTAGGGGGTTTCCTATATACAGTAGTAGTAAAAACTCTACTAGTATAAATAATTTCAACATCAAAAAATGGCCAATTGTTTTCAGAAAATTCACTGTAACATTTATATTTTTATAGAAATCATTTATAAAATCTAAGAATATATGTAATTCAACTTCATGATGTGTCTATATCAGGAAAATATTATCTATATATCTAAGCCAAGTATTGGGTTTCAGTCTAGCATTTTCAAGTATAGAGGTTTAATAATTATGCCATAAAAATATTTGCATAACTTAGTGCCATTTTTGTACCTATTGCAGTATCTTGTTTCTGTAAATAGTATCTAGAATTGAAAGTAAAAAAAAAATATTTCCTAAGATAATTTATATATCTATTTAATTATAGTTATAATAAGATAATGGATCATACTTTCTATTTTGTAGAGCACATTTTATAGCCCAAAGCCCATCATCATGAGGTATATTAGTGTACAGTGATGCAAAATCTAAAGTAACTAAAAAAAAAATCATCTGATAATTCAAACTTATTTTTTTCTAAAATTAAAAAAAAAACATACAGTATCTTTAATGTAAGAACTAAATAAATGATGGTTGAATAAAACTAATAAAATTGTCGACATATGCTGAAATTTTTATGTAGGATAAGGTTTACCAGGACAGTGTGATTTATAAACTTTTGGCAAAATATAAAAACTACTGAGATTAATTCTGGTTGATTTTGAGCAAGGAATGAATATTAAAAAGACCATTTAAATTTTTTTTTGATTTTCCATACACAAATATATATGATTTTCAACACTAAAAACTTTAAAATTTATAACAATATATAAATCAATATTAAAAACAACATTTTACACACAAAAAAATTGATTTGCAATCTTAAAAAGTACATATTCTTGGCTTCCCAAAATATGCAAAATAAATGGCACCATTATAAAATTTCCAAATGTTACTTTAAATGTGGACAAGACAATCACTAAATTCTTATCATTTTACATAGTATTTAAAAAAAAAAACATTAAATATAGAAATACGCTACTATCCATCTAATATGTAACAGGAATTGTCACATTGAAACAAGCAATTTGGCATTTACTTTTACCATACAAAATGGAGATCTCAACTGAATGTCCACCCCCCCCCAATGGAGTTTTACTGAACATGTGATTGCACACTATATCGCTAAATGGTATTTTTCACACAAAAGCTGATAAACAAATCAAATTAAAAAAAAAAAAAATTTTTTTTAAATGCACAAAAACGAAGAAATACAAATTATAATAGTTTTATTAACTTTTCATCCTGGTGGAAAAATTTCTTTTATCTTGTTCAGTAAGAAAATGAATAAATCATCATTTTTATAAAATCTATGCCACATAAATTTGTCCAGATATGAGTTGAAATGTTGCCTTGATGTGTTTTTCCATTCTATAGAAATTTATGAGCCCAACTGTAAATGAAGCAGATTGCTGTTAGGAATGGGATTCTAGCACCTTCCAACCACATTCCCTTACCAATGGCAATTTTACTATTGCAACCTTAAACATTATAATGTCACTGCTTGTCCAAGGTGCATATAAAACACAATAGCTGTTGTCAGAAAGCAATTGGGACAATAACTGAAAATGTCAAAATATCACAAAAAGCCCACATTTTATAAAAAAACACATTTTCACATGAAATCAGACAACATTACAGGGTTTATTTCATTTAAATTTGCGGTGATTGCAAGATTACACATTTATTGTGGATGTGGAATGGCATACCATCTCCTTCACATTACTGGTCTAATACTCAAGTACCAAAATAATATATCTTAGATAAAAATATGTTTAATAATGAAAAATATTGCCAGTTTAATAATTTCCATAAAATACATTCTAAAATGATTTAAGATACTTAGAAGTAATAGAATCTTTATGCAAATTGTATTTGTCATAAATGATCTTATTTTTCTTAATGAACTACATTTAGATTGAAGAATCAGATATTGAAGATAAATCTTAATATATATATATATATTTAAAAAAAACCATTGGCTCAGATAAGAGATCTTGTTCAAGCTTCTCTTGGATCATAAAATATAATGGTATTATAAAAACTGCCTAAAATGTTGGTATACAAATAAAACATGTCGAATTCCACATGTAATGATAATTAAGTAAATGAAACATGTATTAAATAAAGACATATTTTAATCTAATGTTTATATTAATGTGGAATTTTATTTGAATTTAAATCATGTTTTTCAATAGGGAATAAATATTTAAACTTTTCTACATTATTAAAATTATTTATTCCACAAGTTTCTTATTAATTTATGTTACTTAACTTGTTAGTAACTTCCTTTCAGAATGTGTTACCAGTTACAATGTGCATAAAGTTGTAAATAAGCTATAGTAAAAAAGTGCAATAATTTAATTACTAATGATTATGGAAAACCAATTTAATTAACATAAATAAAATTAAGTAATGTAAACAATAATAATAGTCTATAATTAATCTATTCATTCAGTATACTGAATATTTACTATATTAAATAGAGGGATTTGAACTTAAGAATTTTCAATCTATATTCATCCTCCACTCCATCTTAAGCAACTGATACACATGATCACACACATGTGAAAATAATAAATGATCACTAATATATATATATATATAACTACAACCATTAAATGTCTGTATTTTTAAATTATATAATAATAATTCAAACAAATATATTTAACACAGTATTCAAAATTAAATAATATATTCTTTACCAGAAGTACTTTCAATTGTTTCACTGACAATCTTTATCAATTGTTAATACAAACGTACAAAAAATAAAAACTTGCATTACCCATCATTCAATCTATTCAAATTTCCCACAATTCTGTTGTCTTTATTTTTTGTACGTTTATAAGTAAACAATTAGAAATAAGAGCTAAAGAACATAACGCTGCAATAAATAGGAGAGATGATAAATCTGCTTTGTTTATACATTATTTAGAATATGGTCATAAAATTGATTGTACTAAAAATATACTAGCATTAAATTACTTGAAAAATGTTAATAGGCGAAAAGTATATGAAACTAGTTATATTAAAAATAATAGTAATAATTGTATGAACATTTATAAGGGTTCAATTAATTTGACTAATAATTGGCTAAAATTAGATGATTGGATAGATAAATAAGAAGGATGTTAATATTTTAATGTTTTGTGTGTTTTTGAGTATATATGAATATACTATAATTAATGAAGGAATATATTTTATATATTTTTTATTTTTTATATTGTATTGTATGTATTCATGAAATAATTGATGATAATAATTGTTTTTTGTTGGTTGTATTATAAATAGATGTCGCTATATGTATGTTTTACGGTAATCGTGAGTAGACATATTGAAAAGGATACAAATTATATGTATCGAAAAAAGCTTTTTTATTGAAAATTTGTTATTTTCATGTTTTTTGTTGTATATATAGATATTTTATATATCTTATAATAAACTTTATATATATATATCATACAGAATCAGCACTCATCAGTTAGACCAGATCAGAATTTTCCACACATATATACAATCAATGCTCTGCTTATATTAAGATAACAATTCCTTAAACATTAATGAACAGGTTTTAATATTATTGCCCTTCCAACATTTCAACCATTCATTTCATTAAAAAACCAATGATGGACTACTCAAAATCATTGGTGGATTTGATTTTATAGTCATACTCATGTTCACATTATGTCAATCTAATTCCTCATATTATTGGAACAATAGGGATCCATTTATATTTATATTAATATAAATGGGTATATAATGGTATGATAATATGAAAGCTTAGATTAATGAAATGTCTATATGGGTATGATAACAACATCAAATCCACAAAGAATTTTGAATATTCCATCATTGGTTTTTCAATAAAATGGACATGTAATAATCTTACAATATGAGGGGTTAGATTGACATAATATCTACATGGATATGATTATAATATCAAATCCAATAAGGTCTTTGAGCATTTTATCATAATTGGATGAATTGGTGGATGGATGAGAATAAGATTGAAACCTGTCCATTAAAATTTAAGGAATTGCCATATTAATATAAGATGGGCATGATTGTATGTGTGGGAGACTATAATCTGGACCAACTGATGGTTGGTAATTCTGCAAAAAAACATATATTGGGGATAATTTGTCTTTTTTATATGAGTGTAGTCATGTGTATTGGTTGTTTGAGATGAAGTGTAACAATGAAAATAGACTGAAAATCCTAAGTTCAGTTTTCTCTATTTAATAATAACAATAATATATATATATATTTGAACTCAGTCATTATTTCCCTCCAACTATGCATTCCATCTTATATAATCAATACACATGACCATATACATATGAAAAAGGTAAATAATCTTCAATATATGTGTTTCATGCTAGATCATCACTCATCTCCAATCATCATCTATCATACATATGTACAATAAGTGCTCACTAATTGTACATATATGTATGGGAGATGGTGATCTGGACTACCTAATGAGTGCTGATTTAGCACAAATATGTATATTGGAGATCATGTATGTTTTTCACATTGTTGTCATATGTATTGATTCTATAAAATGGACTGTGTAGCTGGAGTAAGATTGAAAGTCTGAGTTTAAATACCTTCTATTTACAGTAACTTTAGTATAGACAATATACTTATTTGGATATTATATATATTTGCAAAAAAATCAAGTCACATGTCACATGACCTAATTTATTAAACTTGTATTACAAATGTTATCTAATGAGCTCATTAGATATAGATAATTAAGAAGCTAATAAAAAATTACTTTATGAATAGACTACACTTGAATTGATTACTATTTATTTAGTATACTTAGATTATTTTCTGGATGTATCTATTATATGGTGTAAACAACACGTTAAGAATCCAGAAAAAGATTATACATTAGAACATATATTGCTAAATAAATACATAAAGTTGTCAAGCATTGTTAGACGAGAGGTCATCGCAACAGACTTGCAAGCAAGTAGTTGATTGCGGTCGATGCTATGACATATGGAGAGAAAAAAATACATAAAATTATAGTTTAAAAAACTTAATTAGTATGTTTAATATTTTTATTATCAAAATAAATAGAAGCTAATTAATGTATAACACATAAAATATTATGTTATAAAGATTTATTAAATGTAGAAACTTTCATTAATATCATTTATAAATATTTATAAATGAAAATTAATCTTGATTTTTTTAAAAATATGAAGGAAAACTCAACTAAACATATTTTTATTTAAACATTAAGATTATCATTGATAAATATATTATTTTTATTTTGCTTAATATTTACTTGAAGCTTTTCTTTTTCATAATGATATTTTTTTTTCTTATATACTAAACAAACCCCTGCATTCTCAAACAAGGAATTTATATTAAAAACTAAATTATCAGCTAAACTTTATTTTACTGGCAACAAATGTTCATCAGATTGCAATTCCACCAAAAAATACAGTATTTTTGTATAACAATAAATTTATGACCCACTTGTACATTTTTATATAAACACACACACACAAAAATAATAATTTATACTTCAAAATCTTCTATATATTCTGAGCAAAGCCCATGATGTGTTCTGTCATGTACATTGATATTAAATGCTATCTGTATTTGTTACAAATTATTAATGTTCCATTATAATCATCCATTTTGACAATTTGCTCTATTTTTAATGAATTATTATATAATTAACATTTCACAGTGATTAATAATGCTTTATTTTTATAATATCAATAGCAATTGTTAGTTTATTCAAAACATTCTTATGAAGTATATTGCAGTACTTATCTCTGGCATAACTATTTATCACAATGGGGTGGATTTTATCTGATGTTATTATATTTAAATTCTGAAAAGACTTAGTAGTCTTTTGAGCAGATATTCTATGAGTTTAGTCTTTAATATTTATTTTAAATTCCAAATAAAATTATTGATATACACATGCAAAGTTTTGTGCAGTTTTGGTATTGTGACAAAAATGAGAGAGAATCTAATCTAAGACCAGAAGCTTTTTTTTTTCTCAATGATGTCAAGCTTATGACATTATCCTAGATATTGTGTAAATTATTTCATGTTGTAAATTATTTTCACTTATTTCCATATTTTTTTCTATTAAGACTTAAATTAGCCATGTGTCCACCCTATAAAATATTTTTTGAAAAAACTTGACTAAGCATTTATCACAAAGCTTGTTGAGGAATTTTGCAATCCCCATTGATTATATTACAATATGTTTTAAAAATAATAAAAATATAATTTACAAATCAAACACAAAATAAATTCAAAATTATATTTTAATAAAATAGACATTCCTTCTTATTTATCTATTTTATATCATAATCAATATTTTAAATTTCCACTCTAAATAAATTAATATTTATATAACCTTAGTATATGCACCTCATGTGCTTAATGTGTAACAGAAATAATAGATTTAATCAGTAAAGAATTTATTAGCTTCATACTGAAATCAAAATGCTTTAGATTTACCTATATAACTAGAAAAGTAGGTTGAAGATAAGAGTGGCCGCTCTTATCTTTATAAAGTTGAATCTTGTGTTAAGATTTGTAGAGGTTTTTCTTGTAATAAAATTAAGCATACAAGGTGCATGTAGTAAGATTATAGTCTTATATAAATATTATGTGCAGATATTGTGCTTAACAAGAATTAATATTTACAACTCTAAATAAAAAATATTTACTAAGACTGTAACCTCAAGAATGTGTGCATAGAATGTGATAGTAGGGACCTCTACAGGTCTTAACCACGAGATTATGTTTTGGAAATAAATATTACTTATGTAATCAATGTTCATTTAAATAAATTTATAATTACAACTCTAAATAAATTAAATATTTAAAAGTAATGTACTAAATATATAAAATGCAATGTTTTTAATTATCCCATAAAATACAAAACACATATACATGCATACCATAATTTTAATAATAATTTAATATACTATTTGTTTATGTTAAAGTTTAATTTTTGAAATATATACAGTTAAATAAAATGTCAACAAAAAAAATTTAGTAAGACGTACTTTATTTTATTATTGTTATCATATAAATCTATTTATATACTTTTACTAGTGTCCTAAGAATAAATAAAAAAAATTTAAATGTTTGCTGTAATATAAAATAAAAAATAATAAAATTTACTGAATCATTTGTTAAAAATATATATGGCCATTTTATGTTATTATGTGTTAATTAAAACAACTTTAATCTCAAGGTCAACAAATTTAATTACTTTTAAATTAAGTTTGATAATCTTAGAATTAAAATAAAATAAAATTGTTGTATAGATAATGTTGCCAAGTTTTAATTCAAGTCATAATGTTACAACATATAATTTTCTATCCATAAAATAGAACTACCTCTATTTTTGATAATCAAAATATATGTCAATTAGACTTTTTTAACAATAATTATTTAATTTATAATTTTATGTTTATGTTTATATTCACACTGTATTTTTATGTTTAGTAAATAATGAATAAATATGTTTAGTAAATAATGAATATGTATGGGAGATGATAATCTGGACCAACTGATGAGTGCTGGTTTAGCATAAAATACGTATATTGATGATTATGTATCTTTTCTGCATGTGTGTGGTCATGTGATACCAATGGTATGAGATAGTGTGGATAGTTGATGGGTACTTGAAAATCTTTGTTCAAATCCACTATGCTTAGTAAATAATGATGATCTATGATGTTTAATATAGCCTACATTGTACCAAATTTCAATATTGAAAGATTTTAAATTAATAATACATGCAAATATAGTTTTTATATGGAATTTATTATTTTATATTTTTTATTAAATCATATTATTATCTTTAAATATGTATATTAGAAAGACCATTTATAAATAACTATTATTTATTTGTATTGTTTATTTTTTTAAAATACTTATATGTATATGTCTGCGTCTAGTTTTGTAAAAAATGTTACTTTCTAATAATGCCTTTAAAAGTGTATATAAACATTTTCATATAAAAAATGCATAACACATTGGCAATAATACATACATTGAAAACAATATGGTCCATAGGATGTAATGTGATCTTTGATAATAAAAAGTATAACTGGTTAAAAAAACTAGATAAAGATTGGAGCAAATACTTTAATCAATGCCTAAGATACCTACCGAAGAAAATTATGGTCAAAATATGGTGTGGGTGTACGCCGACACTATGTGAAGTGTGGGATTGATAATCTAAATCAAAATGTTTATAGAAGACCTGGATATATAGTGATGTTCTCTGCATTTCCATAGGGTAGTGTTTTTAAAGTAGAGTGAAATAATAATTTATATATATCTGATAGTTAAACCATGTGGTTTATTTGTAAAAAGTGTATATAAAATTTGTGTTATTAATAAAGAATATACTTTAAATAAATAAAAAAAGAATGTTTGATAACCCACAATGATTAATTTAGAGCAATATTGTTTTAGACAATATAATTTTTAGTTTTGGTTTCTGTCGAAATAATAGGCTCTGACTGTGTGCAAATATTTGTATTCAGATTTAAGATATAATAGTACATTATTTTATGCATTTATTACAAAATTTTAAATTCTGAAGTGAACAGTTTTTATTTAAGAGATAAGAAATTGCATTATCATATTTTGAATATTAATTTTTCTATATTTATCCGTTTAAAATTCTTATGGGTTTTTTTTTTATCTTTTATAATTAATGATGTAGATTTTTTTATAATTTTTTTTAAAAAAATAATTGAATAATAATGTTTATTTCAGAATTTAAATCAAGTAGATTTTTATAAATAATTTCAATAGTTTAAAGAATTTATTTTTGCTAATTTTTTGTAGATTATACTATATATTAATTTAATCCATTTTTAAATTTAAAATATAAAAAAAAAACACTTTACAAATGTTTTATAAATATATAGGTATATAAGCAATAAATATATTGAAAAGATGTAAATATTTAGTAAATAATAGTAATTTAAAACACTCATTGTATATAATATAAAACAAAATAAATAATTGTCATCATATACATTATTAAAAAGCTTATCAATATTCAATTCTGCATGATTTGTGTTTGGGAGTCAATAAAAGAAATTTCCCATAGCTTTGGATAAATTCAATAAGTAATAATTGAAAGCTTGCTAGACTTTCACATGCACTACAGTTGTTTCTCAGACAGACAATCAGATTTTTAAACAGCTGTTTTTAAAGAACGATCAGGCTTTTGATGCAAGACAGAGATTTTGATAAGAAAATGATGATACCAACCTTTTCTCAACTTAACTTTTGTATATATAAGCCAGTTTTAAGCATCTTGGCCTGAAAGCTTGAAATATAAACATATTCATTTATTACTCATCCTTTTCTTATCAAAACTTTTGTTTAAAAATCTGATTGACTGTCTGAGAAACGACTGTAGTGCATGTGAAAGTCTAGCAAGCATTCAATTATTACTAATTTAATAACAACCTTTGATTTAGACAAATGTTATAAATTCAATAAACACATTGATAATGTGACAAAGATGCTATCAAATTGATCATGAAATATTTCCTCAATAATAAAAATAATATTCCAAAACAAATATTTTGAAATAAATTATATAAATTAAATAACAAAAAAAAAATCTAAACTCCATTTTTCCAAAAATCTTACTATTGGCATTTTGAAAATAGAACTACAAATCTCTTGACCTCCTTATGATGCATATACATTAATACATTTCATTACATGTTCATTTGAATATTATTTGCATTATTATTTAAAATACTGAATCATTAATTTAAACATGTCAGCATTGCTTTATATTTGTTGTATTCCAGAAAAATACAAAAGTATCAGAAGCAAAATAAGTATTATAATAGAACTAAGAGTGAAAATTCTGTTTAGATAACTTGGTTGTCTGCATGATAAGTTTCTAATTTAAAATTATATAGATATTATAATGATATACTTATCCTTAAATGTATATATTAAAAAGATGGTTATGTTTGTTATTTGTTTTTCTTTATGTGAGGCAACTTATTCATTAATTAATTATCTATATTTTAATAAATGTAATAAGTTCGCTTATATGCAACTATAAAAAAAACTAGTTATTTCTATAAATTGAATATGACTTATCATTTTTGAGAACTTCTGGCATTCTCATATTCATAGCAAGACTTCATCTTGCTATAAATATAAACATGCTATCAGTTCTCAAAAGCACTAAACTCTGTTTAATTTATAGAAATAAAGTTTCTCTATACCTGCAAGTAAGTGCACTTATTACATTTATTACATTCATATTGAATAAGTATAAACAGTTAATGTCATTATCTATATTTTGTTTATGTACATGTTAATTAAATGATTTATAATTTTATTGTAATACTTATTTTTCAAACCATTCCAAACTATAATAAAATGTTTGAAAAAAATGTTTGTTATAATTTAGATTTTAATTAATAAAGGTTGAATGATAGTAGCCATATATGTGTATTTAGGTAAGATTATTAAGTAAAAACCTAAATATGTCAAGCTTTGATTGTCAAGAGGTTAGAACAACTGCCTTACAAGTCGTTGTCCTTGGTTAGTGGGTTTCACTCCCCAGCTGATGCTATGACACATGAGAGAAAAACTAAATACTGAAAGCTTATTATATTTGTTTTATAAGGATTAAATGATTTATATTTTATTAATCTTTGGAAAAATCTTAAAAACTAACATTTAAATGTCTGTATGAATATACCAAAATTTATATAAAACTTTCACTAGATTATCTATTCTAGAATCCTTATAATTATTATGTGAAATTACAAAACAAAAAAGAAAAGCAAGGAAAGAATAGTATAGAATAAAATTTACTTACTTTAATTTTAATCAGCTGTTGATAATATCAGATTTATTTCCTGCAGAAATATACAGTTGGTATTCAAATAACAGAATGCTTTATTAACAGCTAAGTAGAAATGGGATCAAATGTCTTTGATTCAATTCCTCCCTATAAATCTGACAGTTATGATTTTACATGCATTTAGACATTTGGGTGTAGATTGTAAAATAATTATATTTATCAATTTTATTTCAAAATTTTGACAATGAAATGTATTTTGTGAAACTTTTTCTTTAAGAAATTACAAAAAAAAATTTATTCTATTATAAATTAAGCCAATTCATCACAACTATGTCAGAAGTGAGTTGTTTACAACTTAGAGGTGCCAAATAAAACTTACTTGGAAAATTGTAACATCCTACAAGTTATCGAGATTTGGCTTAATATGAATAAATTATCACCTGGCTCCAATTCACCCATTAAGCATGTTAAGCTTTACTGATTACAAGATCTGGAATAAAGAACTATTATACAAAAACTTTTAAAAAAGCAACTTCTCAGAAATAATAAAATTTCACTTATATATATATTATGCATTCATATTTTTCAATGCTTTAGAACTTTTTAAGGTAATAGGTTTACTGTTCAGGTAAAATAATTTCAATATTCTATTTATGTGTACATACAGTACAATGTGTAAATGCATGAATGTTTGATAGTTAGCACAATTGTTTATGCTTCTACTGATGAGAATAAATGAAAACATTCCATCATTATATATAACTTAAATGTTTATGATTATAATACCCTTTTCTTTGTTTCACTTACCCAAAGATGTTGCATTAAACTCTGTGAAAAGCTTTCTTATAACAACATTTATTTACAAAACTATTTGTAACAGCTTCATGGTTGAATGTTATAAGTTGATCATAGTTGTTTAAATTATTAATGTTATGTGCTAATTAATATTATTTATTAGTGATGTAAATAAAATTGGGTGACTTTTCACTTAATCAACTTGTAATAATTATCTTATATATTCCCTCATATCATATCAATTTACAGTACTACTACTACTACTACTACTACTACTACTACTACTACTACTACTACTACTACTACTACTATTATTATTATTATTATTATTATTATTATTATTATTGTTGTTGTTGTTGTTGTTGTTGTTGTTGTTGTAAGCCCTGAGATAATTAGTCATTTATTATTTTTCACATTAAATATATTGGAAAATAATAAAAGCTTTGGCTTTAAATATATGTTAATGTAGAGCTTTGATTTTTGGCTAATATTTATGAAGAATTTTCCAGATCTTATAGTTATTAATTTCATTCAATAAAATTTAAATTGAATATTAAAAGAGTCTCAACATATAAATAACTATTATTGAAAATTAGCACCTGAGCCTAAAGGGCATCTCTTTTGCTCACATATACCATTACAAATTTAGCACCCTATGTTGGGCACCAAAATTAAAGTGGTACATAGGAGCAAAAGGGATGCCATTGAGATTCAGGTGCCAATTTTCAATAATAGTAATTTATAGGTTGAGATCATGTTGAGTGTCAAAATTCAATATGGGGCAAAAGAGATACCCTTCAGATTCAAATAGCAATTTTCAATAATAATGATTTATATATTGAGACTCTTTTAACATTCAATTTAAATTTTATTGATTGAAATTATTAGCTATATGATCTATCAAATTCTTTGTAAATATTAACTGAAAACAAGGCTCTATACTAATATGTATTTAAAAATCAAAGATTAATTTTATTAACTTCAAATATATTTAAAATAAAAAAAACAATAAATGATTAACGCTTATAATGCATGACTCGTCTAAAAATGAGAAGATTTGACATCACTCTAAATCGGCTACTTTTTATCCCACGTATACATATAATATGTCATTCGATAGAAAATCAAAAGTTCTGTAAGATGGTGCCCTCTTCAGATTTATTTTACAAGTAAAAAATCAATAAAAATGACCATATATGTCAAACAAAACTAAAGCACCACCTCCTCACCAACTTTTCTTGAATCTTATTGGCTGTCCCACTTCTGTCAGAAAGGGAAATGGCTGCCAAAAAGTAAAAAGTTACGTTTGTTTTGATTTTTATTACGAAAATTATAAACGAATGTTTACAACATTTTAAACAATATTTGAATTGAATTACAAATTATTATTGATAAAATAATACTAAAAATCAAATTATTTTAGAAAAATAGTTAAGATATTACCAAGAATTATTTATTTATTGCTACATATTGATCGTAACGTTAAAGTGGAAAAAAAAAGATTGCTGACGCAATCTTTTTTGGTTGGTTGAATAGCGGTTACTTTTATTTCACCGCAATTGAATATTTTTTAAATTATAAATCAAATTTTATTTTTGAAAAGACTTTCGTTTGTTTCATAATCTGACAATTCAGTAATATACTTTTTACAAACAAAACTAATGTATTTATATTATTAAAAGTGATCTGTTTTAACAATAGATTTTGTTAAAGTTGTGAGTTGGCCAATTACAAGTTTAGATTTTTAACTCATCCGGCCAATTAAATAATAATCGTTGAAAGGGTTAATGATCTAAGGGCCTAAATTCATAATAATCATGTGACTATGAATTGATGTGATATGGGTGAATAAATAAGATAATTAATATGAACTGATTAAGTGAAAAACCAACCAATTTTATTTATATAGCTAATAAATAACATTAATAAGCATCTTTCATTAATAGTTTAAATAGCTATGATCAATTTATAACATTCAATCATGAAGCTGTTACAAATAAATAAATGTTGTTACATGAAAGCTTTTTATGGAGTTTAATACAAAATCCTTGGATAAGTGAAACAAACAAAATGGTATTATAATCCCAAACATTTAAGGTACATTAAATGATGAAATCCTTTAGTTCATTCTCATGAGTTGAAACATAAACAGAATAATGTGTGCTAACTATCTAATAATTCATACATTCATGCATTGTACTGTATGTGCATATAAATATATAAATAATATAATATTATTAAAGTTGTTTTACCTAGACAGTAAATCTATTACCTCTGAAAGCTCTAATTCAAAGAAAAATAGTCATGCATAATAAATAATATATATATATATATATATATAAGTAAAATTTTATTATTGCTAAGAAAATTTATTTTTTTAAAGTTATTGTATAAATGTTCTTCATACCAGACCCCTAATCAGTGAAGCTTAAGAAGCTTAATGGATAAATTTGCTCCAGGCAATGATTTCTTCATATTAATCAATTGTCTCTATAACTTTTAGGATAATGCAGTTTTCCAGATAAGTTTCATTTGGGTCCTCTAAGTCATAAACAACATCTCTCAAAGAAATCTGGTATAGTTATGATCAAATGGCTTATTATATAAAGGAATAAATTTCTTTTATAATTTATTAAAGAAAGAGTTTCATGAAATATACTTCATTGTCAAAGTTTTGAAAGAAAATTGATAAATAGTGTTTTTTTTTTATAATCTACACCTAAACTTTTAATTGCATGCAAAACCACAATTATCAGATTTAAGGGTAGAAATTGAATAAAAGGCATTTGACCCCTTTTCTATAATAGGCATTGTGTTATTTAAACACCAACTATATATTTCTGCAGAAAATACATCTGATGTTATCAACAGCTGACTTAGATTGCATATAAGTAAATTTTATTCTATATTATCCTTTTTTTGCTGTCCTTTCTTAGCTTGTAATTGCACATTACTTTGTTTTAGAAACTCTAGAATAGATTATCTTGTAAAATCTTTACATTAATTTTGGTCTATACATACACACATTTAAAGTTAGTGTTTTAGAATTTCTGGAGATTAATAAAATATAAATCATTTATTCTTTATAAAATAAATATAATAAGCTCTCAATATTTAGATTTTTACTTCCCCTCTTTTATTCCATAGCGTAAGCTTGTGGTTAAAACACCTGTAGAGGTCCCTGCTATCGCATTTTATATGCATATTGTCGAGGTTATAGCCTCAGTAAATATTACTTACGTAATCAATGTGTGTTTAATAAATTTATAATTACAACTTTAAATTACTATAATAGATTTCTAACTATAAAATCTTTCCATTGACTCGTTGTAAATCGAAAAATTTCGCGAGTATTAATGTGTAATAAGAAATGTGGACTTAATCAGTGAAAAATTGAATAGCTTCATGCTTGCAGATCTAACCGCTTCAGCTTCACCTATTTAAATAGAAAGTAGGTTAAAGTAAAGAAGGGTTCCCCCTAGGTTCCCCTCTTTTCTTCCATAGTGTAAGCTTGTGGTTAAAACACCTGTAGAGGTCCCTGCTATCACATTTTATACGCATATTGTCGAGGTTATAGCCTCAGTAAATATTAATAATCTTACCTAAATTCGCAAGCATGGCTATTATCATTCAACCTTTATTAATTAAAGTCTAAGTTATAGCATGATTTTCTTTTATAAACATTTATTTATAGAGTGTTATGTTTTGAAAAATAAACATTCTAAGACAATTATAAATCATTTAATAAACAAGTACATGAACAAAATATAGATAATTAATGGATGAATAAGTTGCATCACATAAAGCAAAACAAATAACAAATGTAAATATTTTTTTCATATATAGGTTTAAGGATAGGCATATCATTATAATATATATATATATATATTTGTATTATAGAAGGAATAGAAAATCAAAGGCCACATTGTTTTCCAAAGAGCCACAACAATTGTAACCCTCCGAATAAGCAGTCACCCTAGTACCATAATGAATATGGATTTTACATATCACAGACCTATGAGTTTTCTTATAGACAAGATATAATATAAATACAAATAATATAATCTCACATTCTTATTAAAATCTTATCAAAGGTTATTATTGAAAGTTTGGGTTCTTATTAAAATTGAATATCCATACTAGGTTATCATTTTATCCACATCTCATGGTTTATGCATATACTTGATACAAAAAAATAATTATTTTACTAAACATGTGAGTAATATTAGGTGGAAATACATTTAAGTTCTTATACATTAGATATTTTATCTTCTTTTTATGAGTCTGTAATCTTATATTTTATGTTTTAAAATGAATGAAAAGTTCCAAGTATAAAATACCTAAATATCTGAATAGTTCAGATGAACATATGGCTAGCAAATAAAATATTTTCCAAATATTTAAAATTCTTTTTATATACATTCATCTTTATATGACCTACAGACACATCTTATCCTAATATCCTCCTATATGAGCTTGTACCAAATAATGAAAAATAATGCAGCAGGTAAAAATGATAATTTTATGCCACCTACTACACCATTCAGTACACATATAGTAAGGATATATCAATATAATATTTTTGTTAAATAATGCATGTTGTTAAATAAATGATAAATAATTTAATAAGCAAGTTTAATATGACTTTTGAAATGTTCTTTCATGTTCCATAATATTTAATAAAACTTTATCAAATTAGATAGATTTTCTGAATAAATGAATGTGATGTTAGCAATGGAAACATAAACATATTTAATGAATAATGAAATATTTATTTATAAGATAATAATATTTTAATGCAATTAATTATATGTATAAAATACAAATTATATTGACATAAACATTTGTCTAATTTAAAATAAAATATACCCCCTTCTGAGTAATCCCTATAAAATTACAACTATGGCATTTACATTATTTAAAAAGTTCTCACACTTTTCTTTAAGATATTAACCATCTAACAATTACGTATACAGAATATCAGAGATATATATGCCTATACACAGACCACTAAAAATGATATTAAAAAACTACTATACCAGCGATGTTTAAAAATCAGTGTAAAAACATAATTCTAATTATATTGCAAAGATAACTAGATATTATATAAACATAATTATACAGGTTTAATTTTATTAATTCTCATAAAGGGAAAATAAAAAAGCTCAATACTAATACTAACAATAAACTAGCATCTTTAATATAAAATTGTAGTAGACCTAGCAAAGCAATTGCATAGATGGTTGTGCTTAAATGTTTTCACATACTTAAAATATACATTACTATCATAAAGCTAATGACAAAATAGATGGTGATAAATAGATAAATGGGCAACCAGTAATCGACCTAGCAATTCCAAAGCAAGTAAGTCACACTATCTCTCATGGAGTGGGCTTAACAAGTACAATAGTAATAGAAACCATCCAACTAGATGCTGAAATTAATATCTGTCTCCAAGCAGCATATTATTTAATAAATAAACAAGACATGACTTTGTTAATAACAAATAAACAAGTAGCTTACACACATACCCATATGCACAATAACACATCTATTTGATCTAAAATATATGTAAACCAACACATTATAAATTTCAAAATAATATCAAATATTAATGATTTTAATATTTATCTAAACTCACACACCATCTTCCAAATCATTTAATTCATACACATATCAAATATATAACAGCTATTTTACCCTGTGCACAGAAATATATTTTTATTGTATTAGGATATAAATTCAGAGAATTCGCAATAGTTTACAATTTAAAAACTTTTACTGGATATTTTTCTTACTCAATCCCTTGGCAACATGTGTATTATTATAAATATACCTTATAATATATTGCATATAAAATAATAATTATATATACATAAATAATATATATATATATATAATATAATAAACATATATCAATTTCATAAACAATAAATATACATTACACTTGTTTTACACTATTTAACTAAGTTGACTATTAAAAGTTCTTTCATTATTTAAAACAAATTAACTTTTTTAATTGAATTTTTTGTTGTTCCATATAGCAAAACACACTCTTTTTTTTAATATAAATGAAATAAATGTACGAACAAACATTTGAGTAGGAATTTCTTGAAACCATTGTCTGTGATTATAATTTTAAATTGAGAAAAGCCAAGAGCAGATATCAGTAACAAACGGTTTCATACTAAATTTTGATTCATTATTTTGATAATATTAAAATATGAAGCTAATTCAAATTATTTCTTTCTTTTTGTAGAGCAATAAAAATATACTTTCAATAAATAAGTGAATGAAATATGAAAAAATAAATTATTATAATACTAGAATATTATCTTATTCATATTGGAAGTGATGCAGGGATATTTTTTTTTTTGCAAAATATTAAGAAAATTAATCCAGATGACATCTTTTATTATAATTAAATAAACAATTTAAAATGACTGTACTTTCTTCTGTCATTTAAACTAGCAATAACTTTAAAACAATTTATTATTGCATTTAATTGGTTAATTAAAGATATAACAATTTTCAAAATAGTTCCTGATTTAATAACTGTATTTTAGTTATTAAATTGTCTGCATATAAATTACTTTTTTTCTAAAGTAAGATATTTAATAAAATATAGAAGGCCATATCATTAATAATTGTATTTAGCGTATATAACTAAGATTTGAAATACAGGTATTCTTATACCTGGAAATTAATTATAAATATAGGGGATTTGAACTCAGACTTTTAAGAAACCTTCAGATATCTACACTATCTCATACTACTTATACAAATGACTATATACATGTAGAAAAAATAAATAATCACCAATATACATATTTCGTGCTGAACCAGCACTCATCAATTGGTCCAGGTTATCATCTCCCACACACATATATAATTAGTGCTCAGTTTATATTAAGATAGCAAATATTTATACTTTTAATGGACAGGCTTCAATCTGCTCTAATCTCCAACTCTTCAGCCATCCAGACCATTGAAAATCTGATGACAGAATGCCCAAATCCCATACTGATGCCAATATGCCCATGTTGACCTCAAGTCACTCTGATCCCTCATGTATAGAACAGTATTCATTTAAGTACATAGAAAAGGGATAGGTAGAATGCAGGCTTAATATAAGATTATATATTTACATATATAACTAATAAAACTTTAAATACAAAGAATGCTTTTACAGCAAAAGTTCCGAATTAACTAAAAGTCTATAGAAATTGTAAATTAAACTTATGTATAACTTTACATCTTAATGATATTCAGTAGATGTCATATTCAGAATACTGAAATCTTCTTCATAACAATACAGCTTCTTGCATTTTTTTCAATGAGCTATTGTCTACAGACAAGTGAACATGTACTGGCACTGTAGACTTTCTTGAATAACTTTGGAAGTTTTTACCCAGCATAATTTAGCTGATAAAATAATAAATATATAAAAATTATTAAGCAAGTTGAACAGAAAAAAATTATTTGAGAAATAATTTAGAAGTTCATTTTTCAGTTTTTTCTTTCTAAACATGTGTGTATTTGGTTTTTTTTACCACAAAGTTTGTCCTATGACTTTAATTAATCACCTATTAGTATTGGAGCAGGATTTTTGAAATTGATTAACAATTTTAACCTTTTATTAATCAGGTTACATATTTAATGATTTGATCTTGAATTTTTACTAATTAAGATGCCTAAGAATAGATTTCAACATGTAACATCTAGAGAGTAAAAATAATTAAAACATAACAAAATGTATTATCTTTACTTATGTATCAAATAAAATAATTTATTTAATTTAATACAATATCTTTATTTTAAAATAAATATTTTTTACTTAAGAGATTATCAATGTTAAAATTTTCATTTGTATATTATATTATTTTTGAAGATAATTAACACTTTTAAATAACATATTTTAAAATTATCATTCTTTTAACACATATACACAGATATCCATACATGTATACTAAAAACAATTAAGAAAATAATAAAATATACTGCAACTTAATAATCAATATTTTACAAACAGCAAAATTAAATTTATTTACTAAAACTCATTTAAGATAAAACCTATTTCAAATCAGATTTTCATAAGCTTAATACATTAAATTCTAATTTCAGATAGATATTATAAGAATTAGATGATACTTTAGTAACTACTATTTTAAATGCATTTTAATATAGATTAATAAATAATATTTTAACAAATAACAAATGAAAAACTCTATCTACTACAACTCAGTCAAATGTAATCCATTTTAAAGTAACTTTTATCCAAGTTTAAATTACCAAATTCTGGCTTTAAATATTTTTTAAATTAATTACTTGATATGCTTTTAGTTATTATCATTCAAATATATTTAACAAAAATATTTTATTAATATTTTAGAGTTCATATTAAGATTTTACATTATTACAGGGCTATATTTATTTGAGTAAAAATAATTAAAATACTTTCTATTATATTTAATCCCATTATGGGCTAAATATATGGTTACAATATACATGTATATTATAATATTGACAAATTATAATTAAGTGTACAGTATATTAATTTACAATCCAGTAGGTTCATTTATTCATCAACATTGAACATGTCTTGTTACTGGAATTTTAACCTAATAATTGTTATCACCAAATCATTACTAGTTATCTGTCAAATAGTTTGCATTGAAAACAATAAAAAATAAAATTGTCATTTTAAAACAACATAATGTAATATTACATTACTCAATGTGAGCAGAAAAAATAAATGGTAGAAAGTAAACGCTTTTATTTTTTAGTCCAATTTTTTTTTTTCGGAAATCATTAAATATATTTAATTTCAACTCTTCATCATTATGTATATATTGTGAAATGATGATTTATGCTATATTTTGTTCCAAACCCCTCTCACATTCAAACATATATAACATGCATTAGCTCATGTTTTTTTTTTTTTTTGATAAGCATTCATTCAAATAGAATATGTATTATTTATTGAACTGCAAGTGTACAGAACTTTTTAAAACAGGCATATTTATAACACAGATATTTTTATATGTATATATACATATAAATCAAAATTATAATATAATAAGAATTAAAAATAATAATAATATACTTAATAATAATAAACTTCGATAATATATTTACATGTATTTTATTGAGTATAACTTCACTCATATATTCACTGAAGCAATAATAATTAGGAAAAAAAACTAACTACTATGCTCTTAATTAAAAAATAAATAAAACAGGTGAAATGTTGGACTTTTATTGCCATTAAATGTGCTCTGGATGACATTCTTTTCTTTCTCCATTAAATGTTTTGCTCTTATGGAAACATAATAGTGATTTTGTTATCAAGACATTAGGATTTCTGTAATTATTTTGATGTTTTAAATTAGTATCAACTTTTAAAATGTAAAATTTTATAAATCTTTTAGCTTTACAATCATAATATATTTTATTATGCAAGATACAGCATATCAAATATGGAAAAGATAATAATGGAAAAATAAAATTATTTACTTTCAATGTGAACCAAAGAAATTTTAATATATATATAATCATATTTGTGATTCACAGAAGAAAAACTGAATGACAAATATAATAAATTTATGAATTTTAACATTTTGTTGTTGTTTATTTACTTACTTGTTGTTTGTTTGTTTATATTTTTCTTTGAATAACATATAATTCAAGTCATGTATTTACATACAGTATAGTTTCAGCTTTACTTTATACATATATCCTTAAATTCATATTTATTTACTTATTTATGTGTTATTTCTATTTTTAAATAATCTTTTTTTAATGATTAATTAATCTTTAACGTGACAAAATTGGAGCTCTTTAAAATATAAATAGATATGAGTTGTATATCCTTTCTAAATATAACAAAAAAGACATTGTGTTAAAATTAACATAAAAATAACTTCTTCTTGGAACTGTTTTCTCTGCAAATAATTTAGAGTGGCATAAAGGGTTGTAGGGATGGGAAGATGACAGAAAACATAAGACTAATTATTGAAATTGACATATTTAGTTGTTTCAAATTTTATGTTGTTGTACTAAATAATGAAATTGTAAAACATGGATGAGATAAACTATTATTATTATTATTAATGTATATTTTGAATTGATGATGATTATATATGTTTTCTTGACTGGCAGTGTATCTACAGCATTAAATTCTATTAAATATTGTTTGATGTATTTTAAATAATATAAATTTAATCTTGAATTGACTCATTTATTGCAAAATGACGTTTAAAACTTTGAATGAGGATTTTTTATATAGATTTCCTTCCTAAGTATTAATAATTTACATTTACTATCCTTTTTGTGATTAATTCATAAACATATTTAATGATGATGTTTGCAGTCTTTGTAGATTTTGTTCTTTTCTTTTTAAAATGATCTTGTTAAAAATGCATTCTCATTAATTAATTAATTAATTAAAAATATGTATTGTTTACATTTTTTGTAAAATAAGGTATTTTTTATGTTAATATTTTTTAAAAAAATAATTGTGCATTATAATTAATACTATTTTTTAAAAAATAGTTCTGAAATTTTAGAATAAAAGTTTTAGTACATTCATGTGGAATCGAATAACACTTACTGATTATTAACATTTTTTATAGAATGTAAGAAATATGTTACTAATTCAGTATGTGTGTAATTGGCTATCATAGCTTATTTTAGGTAACATAATAAAAAAATAAGATTTCCTATTATTTTCTAAATTTAAACTATGAATAAATAAATTATTTTCATAATATGATTAATAATTTAGCATGCATAATTTTTACAGTGCTCATTTTACTAGTTTTAAAAATATTCAAAATGTTTGAAACTACTTTAAACATCTAAATATTTTAAAAGTTTTTGATTTTGGTTATTTATTAATTTAATCTAATTGTAATACTTTAAACAGTTCAGCAATGTAATGATGGAGATGAAATTTAAGTTGTAAAATTTTTCTAATCACTTCTTCATTCAGAAATGGAAAAAAATATCCACTTGCTAACTAAATGATGCTGTTACATTAATTGATTTGATGCGAATGACACTTGACCCATTAAGCAACTGAACAAAAAATTATGTTTTATATAATAATGTCTAAATATATATTTTTACTCTATATTTTACATATTTTATTTTTACATTTTTATTGAATATTTTTTGTAAAACCACTACATCCTTTAAAATTTTGTAAAATGCATAATTCTGTTTAACTATTAACTTCTATGCATTTCAATTATTTTTCTCAAAAAAATCTAGTTACAATTTAAAAGAAAAATTCAAATTTTATTTCAGTTTCTAAATCTTTATTCTGCAATAGAATATAATAAATTTGACTTGGGTTATTAGAAATCTAAATTTACAAATAAAAAATATTCTAAAAATTATATTTGAAACCTTTTAATATAAAAAAAAATAAATGAACTATGTTAAATTGTGTAATGATAACAATGATTTTTTTTAAAAAAATTATAGTGGTTAATTATGCCAAAATTGAGAATAAACTAAATTTAAAAAAAAGTTTGTTGTTTGAAGTTTGAGATTAGAATCTGAAAATGAATAATTGTAAATAGTCATAAATCTACCAAATACTGTTTTAAAATTAAGTATCATATTTATAATAATTGAATTATTATCAAATATTAGTATCACTGAATTTGGCAGCTTGTAATACATTTGTGTTTATGGTTTTTTTGTATATTAAAGTGTTTGTTTAACATGATTTATTTAAAATATAAAAAAAATAATAATTATAAATATGGAAGATATACAATGGTCAAATATTCAGTATAACAATTATTTGTCCACAAATTTGTTATATCCATATACTTAATATAATAATCAATTTAAATAACATTGAAACAAACAATTAACTATATTTACAGTTATTTAATTATCAACCTGGTTTTCATCTCTTATTGAGACTTTTATTACATTTCTTGAGAAGGTCTCAATAAGAGATGAAAGCTATGTTGATAATTAAATAATAGTAAATATAATTAGATCTTTGTTTCAATCTTATTTAGATTGATTATTATATTAAATATGAAATAATATATTAATTTTTCATTCACATTTATATGTAATTATTTTGCATACATGTATACATAAACATAATGAAGTGATTTCTTCCTTATCTTTATATCCTAAAGCTGAGTGTGCTTTTGATGAAGAGCACCATAACCATAGCTTGATTAATATAAAAAAATATTAATACTTTAATAAAATTCACAAAATTGCACTTTTTTGCAATTTTATCAAGATGATGAGAAGTGTTTGTTTTCTTTTTTAAGATCAAAAAAAAAAAAAAGGACCAATCACAAAATGAACAAAGTGTAGCATTTTCTCTAAAATTTTTTCTAAGAGTGATTAACATCTCCAATTTTGTTTTTTAGAGCAATGATTTACTACTTATGTTATTTCACATTTTTATTGGAAAATTGAACTTAAAGATAAAAATAATAATATTAAATATGACTGAAAGAGAATGATTTAAATAAACGGCATTCAGTATAATCAGAATATATTGCCAAAATGTGATGCATCTATCTGCATTGCTATTGTAAGAGCAAACATGCATCTGAAGAAGAAATTTTGACAAAAATATTTAATTTATGCATTAATAAACTATATCATTTAAATAAATGGCTGGTTGTATTAGAACTTGAAGTAAGATAACATAGGTTTAACATTCATTACTAAATTTATAGATTTGTATTATACATATAAATTTTTAAGCATAAATAATAACTTTTTAAAAGTTCATAAATACTATTAAATTCCAGTTTTATTTGTTACTAACAGCTGTTTAAAAGTGTGTTTATGTCAAACATTATATTAATTTAATCAAATATTCCCATACAATAGTGCATTTAGTACAAGCTTTAGTAATCAATAGAAGCTAGAAGGGTGTACATTATAATCCTATCCAGTGATTGCCCCTCAAATATTTCCAGACTAGTTTCTAACTTACAGCTTTCATAAATAATAAGTAATAGATTAAATACACAGGCTTATATATACCTGTGTCTATATATGTAATAGACAGGGTATGAGCACAGACTTTCACATGACCCACCACTCTCCACACTATCTCATAACACTGATACACCTGAACACACATATGTCGAAAAGATAAATAATCACCAATATATGTATTTCATGCTAAACCAGCAATCATCTGTTGGTCCAGATTACCATCTCTACACATATATGCTACAAGTGCTCAGATATATATTAAGATAGCAAATCCTCCTACTTTAATGGACAGGCTTCAATGTACTCCACACTCCAACTCTTCAACTGTCCATCCAATTGAAAATCTGATGATGGAATGCTCAAAGGCCACCCTTAGGCTGAGATTATTGTCACACCCATGTTGACCTAAAGGTCAATCTGACCCCTCACGTATAGGACATAATCCATTAAATACATAAACAAGGGATTATGTCCTATACATGATGGGTCAGATTGACCTTTAAGTCAACATGGGTGTGACAACAATCTCGGCCTAAGAGTGGCCTTTGAGTGTTCCATCATCAGATTTTCAATTGGATAGACAGTTGAAGAGTTGGAGTGTGGAGTACATGGAAGCCTGTCCATTAAAGTAGGAGGATTTGCTATCTTAATATATATCTGAGCACTTGTAGCATATATGTGTAAAGATGGTAATCTGGACCAACTGGTGATTGCTGGTTTAGCATGAAATACATATATTGGTGATTATTTATCTTTTCGACATATATGTGTTCAGGTGTATCAGTGTTATGAGATAGTGTGGAGAGTGGTGGGTCATGTGAAAGTCTGTGCTCATACCCTGTCTATTACATATATAGACACAGGTATATATAAGCCTGTGTATTTCATCTATTACATATTAGAGATGTCTGCCTATCCCTTGTTTATGTATTTAATGGATTATATCCTATACATGAGGGGTCAGATTGACCTTTAGGTCAACATGGGTGTGACAACAATCTTGGCCTAAGGGTGGCCTTTGAGCATTCCATCATCAGATTTTCAATTGGATGGACAGTTGAAGAGTTGGAGTGTGGAGTACATTGAAGCCTGTCCATTAAAGTAGGAGGATTTGCTATCTTAATATATATCTGAGCACTTGTAGCATATACGTGTAGAGATGGTAATCTGGACCAACTGATGATTGCTGGTTTAGCATGAAATATGTATATTGGTGATCAGTGTTATGAGATAGTGTGGAGAGTGGTGGGTCATGTGAAAGTCTGTGCTCATAAATGATAAGTGTTGGATCTAAAAGGACACCTGGATTTTGGATCTAGTGCACCTTCTCTCATCCATACTTTAGTTTTCAGGTTATCTATAAAGCTGTTATTCCAAATTGAAAATACAATAATGTTTTAATACAAGATAATTCATACATCTATAAAGGAGAATTAGCTTGGATTGAAAACATTATTTCAGCTGATAACTTTGTAGTTAATTGAAAAACTAAAAATGGATGCTGGAGAGCAATTTTGATCCAGATGCACTGTTTCCAAAATCAAATGTGATTACTGATAAAAATCATAAGTTAGTAACTAGCCTAAAATATTGGATTTGAATGTGCTGAATAGTGATTGCAATGCACAACCATTTAGCATCCATTGTTTACTAGAGCTTGTACTAAATGCTATTATTGGATAAAAAAGTGTTAGGTAAGCACAAGAAAAGGTTAACATGTGATGTCTCAATGATTTAGTAGTAATGTTGTTCTATTAGAAGAGATTTGAACTCAGATTTTCAAGCTTTCTACAGCCTTCCACTTTCTTATACAACCAATACACAGGCCCCATATACATGGAAAAAAGATAAATGATCTCGAATGTACATATTTCATGCAAAACCAGCACTCATCAGATGGTGCAGATCATCATCTCTTACATATATATATATATATATATATTGTAACGGAATAGCGTTACATGGTATTCATGGTCTAGTAAAACGGAAAACGATACAATATATATATATATATAATCAATGTTCTATTTGTATTAAGATAGCAAATCTTCAAACTTTAATGGTCAGGCTTCAATCTTCTCCAACTTCCAACTCTTTATCCATTCATTATGGAATGCTCAAAGCTCTTGTTGCTGTCAATATTATTGTAATACCCATGTTGATTTTGAGTCACTGTGACCCCTTATGTATAGGATTTTAATGTGTCTATTTAAATAAACAGAAGAGGAATGGGCATAATGCAGGCTGAATCCGTAAGATTTAAATACAAGCATATTGTCTATACTGAACTTAGTGTAATTAGAAGGGATTATATTAATTTCAGTATAGATAATATACTTGTATGTAAATATTGATATTTGGTCTTTTGAAAAATGATAAATCACATATTTAAAACTATTTCTGTTGACATATAGATGTTTTATGATCCAAGGGTAGATTTTCCAAGTGTTATACATAATAGTTTTATGTACAATTTTATAAAATTGAATATATATTTCTTAATGTAAATTAATTTAAAATATCAGATTTTATTAAATTATTTTTTAATTGTTTAGTTTAAATTTTATGGCATATTGTAGTTAAAAGTTTTATGAAAATAGTAGTAATGGACCCCTTACAATATTGGGAATTTTTTATGTAAACTGTTTAATCCATTTTATAATTAGTATCTTCAAATAAAAACACAATTTATATATAGACTTATGTGTGAAACTCATATTATTTTAAGATAATTTGATTTTGCAATAAATTTAATGAGAAACCCAAATTAGTCATGAACCAAGTCTATTATTACTTCAACATTTTTGATGTTTAAATTCTTCTCTTTTTTTTTTGCTTAAGATTTGCTCAATATTCATGTGAATATAAACATTTGCATGTATACACATCTATCAGTTTACTATCACAACTTTTTTGAAACTATGCAAGCAATCTATATTATGCTTATCCTTATAATGTTTATTCTGATAATAATTTAAACAAAATTAAAGTTAATCTATAGTCTCGACCTTTCTTCTTTACATTTTAATTGGAACTTTCTTATCAACATGTTTCAATTTCTCTATTATTTTTCTTTTTGAATTATTTTTAAACTTTTCTTTTTATATCTGCGTAATATATCGTTTATGAGATGAAATGTGAATTAAATGCTTTACTCGATAAAATATAAGATAAATATTCTTGATTTGTTTTTCTTTGTTTTCATTTGTTTTATTTTTTTAGAAATAAATTATTTTATTTTTAAAATTTTTGATGATAACAATGGAATAAACTTTATTTTTTACTTTATTTAGCATTATATAAAAATTAATTTGAGTTGTCTAAGAGCAATGTATCTAAAAATAAAACCCACTATTGTTTGGATATTTTACAACTATCTAAAATACCCTACGTTTATTTTTTATTTGAACTCCAAATTAAACCCTTGCATGGAACTTTTTATTTATTCAATTGATGATCAGTTAAACAAAATTTCCAGTTTCAATCATTGTGAGCTAGAATTCAAATTTGTAAGTAGGCTATGGTACTGTTTTTTCACTTTTTATAAAAATTAAATACCATTTATTAACATAATATCGTAAAGCTAACTGCATATATATATATATATTAGTTAAATTGCTTGTGTTTTTAGAATGCCTGAAATTTATAATTTTCACTATAAAATGTAGATTTAAAATAAAAATCGTAAGTATGAAGTTAACGTTAAAACAAATTAATTTTGAATATATATGCAAACAAAAAGCTAAAAACATCTATGGAATCATGCAGCACTTGTGCATGTATATAGTTAAGTCATTTATCAAAAAAACTTGTGGGAGAATTTTTTTAAAAAAAAAAGAAAGCATTATTAATTAAAATAATCTTATTATCAAGGATTTATGAAATTTTACAATATGAAATTAAAGTCTTTAATGTTAATCATTAAATTAAATATAAACAACATGTAACAAAAACAATTAATCAAAATATATATATACAAACATGATTTCAAACTTTGTTAGCTTTTCTGGAGAGGAAATAGGAAATCCGTCTTATGTATACAATGTCTAGAAACTATTTTAACTAATGAACTAAGTTTTTGTATAATCAATATATTTTATTAAATGAAAGTAGCATGCATGTTTAGAGAGAAAAAATTATGATAAAATACATTTTTTAAAGAAAAAAGTCTATGTATGTTTTTTGTAATGTAAATATTTAGCTGAAGATACGATTTGAACTGTGAAGGGAGATATTTAGATTCCTCTTAAGGAACAGAGTAGGTCAAATTTCTAATATCTACTCTATACATTATTGGAATTGCAGTTATTATTTCTCTATGTTTATTCATATACTATAAGAACATGGATGGACTGCACACCAACATACGTCATTCAGGGTGGTGAGTTTATTGGAATTTTTTCTCTGAGTTTAAGATTAAGAAATATCATGGTCAATCTTCTAAGTTGTCTAATAGTTATTACCCAAAATACCAGTTGAGTTTTTTAAAGCTAGAATGAATGTGTGTGTAAATGAACTGGTTTTTTTTTTTATTAGATATTTACCAATCATATCAGGCAAATCTAAATTATAATTCATATTTCCAAGAGACTGTAAAGTTGCCAGGCATGGTGATGGTTGGTGGCTGAAGGTGAAATGTGCTAAGAATTTCCTGATTGCAGACCCAGGCAGCAGTTTAATGACAACTTTTTATTTACATATGTACAACTGCAGATTAATTTCAAATGAAGAAAGATTGCATGAATTGGAAAAAATGTCTAATTTTAAATAGTAGTGACATCTAATGTAAGCTATAGTAATCATTAGTTGCCATATATGATTATTATAGATTAAACTAGATGACACTACTGTCTGAAGAAAGTTGCTTTTATTTTAGCATCTTATGCAAGGATAAGAAATGATGGGCATGTAATGTTGTAATAGTATTAAATGAAATATTGCTGAATTTTATAAAAATAGGGGGAAATATGTAAGCACAATTTAAAGTGGTCACATATTTCACTATAAAGACACAAGCATTGAAAACACAAATGGAATTTGATTTATTATAAATAAAAAGTATAAGAATACCATTGTGTTTATTGATGGTGTATCAGACAAATTAGCAAGATTGATTATTCAACTGAATGGGAGATACCAAATGCAGACCATTCAATTTTATGCCTTAATATGGTCTCATTGGATTTTTGTATGAATGTAAAAAGGTTCTTGATCAAATCAAACAACATTTCAAAAGGGTCAAAAGAGAATTTAACATTAGAATTGGTAAATGTTTGAAAGATGGGTGCATTATGGATATACAGTGATAAAAATGAGAGAATGACCAGACTGGTGGAGTTTGCAGGTAGAGAAAAACCATATATTATGATTTTTTTTCTCTGAGAAAAATGCAAAGTAAAAATAAATTGCAAGCATTCAAATGAAGGTATGGCAGAATTAGTCTATATTTTGACTAAGAGAAAATAAATTTTTGAGATTATAATGTTCTTAATAAAGTCAACACAAGAAAAGATTATTGATTAATGAGATGTAAGATATATAGTAAAAAAAAACTAGAGAGACAAAAAATATTGAGATAAATAGTATTTATTGTTGATGTTCCTAACTGCCAGGAACATTCCATTGAATTTAAATTAGAGCTTGGAAAAAAAAATTAAAATATGAAATAAATTTTGGAGGAGATGGTTTATATTTGAATGAAATCAATAGAAAAATAATTGATATTCTATTAAGAACTGCACCAAAGTTAGCTGCTATAAGAAAATTGCAATTAACTAATACAATATCTATTGAGACAGGACAATGTAAGATGAAAGTAATGAGTATAAAAATATATAACATACATTAAAAAGATTTGAATATCAAGAGTTTTGTAAAATGATATAAAAAAAGAGTTAATAATTATATAAGAAAATATAATTATGAATTAGTAAGAAAAGCTAATGAAAAAAATAAATCTGAAAAGTGGAAAACAATATTTTGGTATTAGTAAAAAACTTACTTCACCAATAAGAAGAAAAACTTAGAACTAATACAAAAAAGAGTCATAACATCATGAAATGAGTAAAAGAGTTCTATGAAAAATTATATAGCAATAAAGAAAAAAAATATTCCTTACAATCGGCTTTCTGTTGAATTGCTTAATATTTAAAATGGAGTGAGACATACAATTAAATCTATGAAAAAGGAAAAACCTCCCAGTATTGATGGAATTAATATAATATAGCTTATATTCCACAATTTACACTTCACAATGCACTTTTAATATATGATTTATTTTATCTCCTCTTGCCTACAGTTGATGGGATTGTAATCAATATCTTAAAATAAGCACATGAAGAAATAGGCAAAAATTGTTGGCAAGATTATATACCAAATGTCTAAATAATAAATATGTACCAGATGATTGGAAGATTGCATTGACTATTTTGATATTTAAAAAATATGATAAAGAACATATTAGAAAGTACAGGCCAATGAGTCTATCTACATAAACTTTTTACCAAGATAATTACAACTTCACTACAGTAAATTTTTGGATTTAAACAAATCAAAAGAACAAACAGGATTTTAAAATGATTTACCACAATGGATTACAAACAAATATTGAAAGAAATTATAGAAAGGACCAATAAATATGCATTGCCATTATATTTTGAATTTGTGGAATATGAAGGTCATTTGATTCTATAATAATTTCTTCAGCAATTAAAGCATTAGATCATCAATATATAGAATAAAGATATTGCCATATTTGAAGAATATTTATTAAAATACAATGGGTCGTGATTATATTACATAGTTATACTAAAAAGATTAACATTGGTAAAGGTATATGACAGGGTTACTCTGTATCTCCAAAATGTTTTACAATAGTTTTAAAAACGGATTTTGTGTATTAATAAGATGGACTCTAAGGTATTAAAAGTAAGTGGAGATTATTTAAATCATCTAGATTTTACTGATGGTGTAATTATTTTGAAATTAATACTTCAGATCTTCAAGAAATGTCGCAAAAACTATCAGATAAAGTAAAAAAATAGGACTAAAAATAAATGCTAAAAAGATTAAAGTAAGATAAATGTTAAAAACATTAAAATAATGTTCAATGAAATTTCTCAAATAAAAAATAAAGATTGATAATGATGAATTAGAAAAAGATAACAACTATTAATATTTTGGTCAAATTATTAATACAATTGAGAACATAATGCATAAAGATAATCAAAGGATTAAATTTGGATGGAGTGCTTTTGTAGAAATAATGTAATATTAAAACAAAATATACCGGTGTGGTTACAAAAAGATTTTTAATAATTGTGGTTTACCAGTTTTTACTCATGGAGTTAAATATTTAATAGAAAAGTGATTCAAAAATTTCAGACCACTCAAAAAGTGTGAGTGTGTTAAGAGTAACAAGAAGGGATCAAAAATGAAATACATGAGTGAGAAAACAAACAGGAATTACTAATATCATTGAAAGAAGATACTGAAATGTAGCTGGGGGAGACATGTTGTTCGAATACATGATAATAGATGGACAGATCAAATGTTAAACTGGATCCCAAGAGATTTAAAAGATATAGAGATCACTTAAGATATTGATGGATGAAATAAAGTTTTATCTTAAGGAAAAGAGGTTAAAAATATAAAAAATGGATTAAACTTGGAGAAAATAAAATCATGCTTATGAATGAACTAATTAAAAACACAAGCTATAATAATAGTTTGTTTAAAAGACTCTACTGGTGTCTTACTTGTGATTTATTATTACTATAGTTTATAGTTTATGCATCAGAATTAATTCATTTATAAAAGTATTAATTAGAATATATTTATGATTAATAATCGTAATATGGCAAACATAATAAAAGACATGTTTAACAAATGTCCTATTGTTAGCAATTATCTCTATCGCAGTCTCTTATAAAAGAAAAATGAAAGGAGAAAGCAATACTAATTAAGGTAACAAATTTTGGGGTAGTGATGATTTGAATATTTTTTATCATCGTTTTTACCTTTTAGCTAAGGGTAACCGTTGAAGTGTTGGCTGAGTTGACTTCACCCAACCATCTGAAAAAAAAAATTATAAAGTTTTTTTAAAAAATTGAAACCCAGATCTTAGATAAGATGCAGTATTTCTGTATCATGAAGTCCTCCACAATGTTAGTTAGTTGAATCTTTGTTATATTGCATTAAAAACTCTTTTTATATATACAGCATTTTTATAAAAATAAAAAAGTAATAATCAGTTTTCTTTCATATATTTTTTTTCATTTTAATTTCTTGCAGAAAGGCCTACTTAATACTATTATTGAACTGCAAATAAGGTTTATTTAAAAGTCTAATAATTAACGTTCATTTTCAACTTTTATTTTTTTTCCTTTTTCTTTAGTTAAAAGGTCATTTCTTTTCTTTTTATGACTCCCATTTGTAGTAAAAATTAAAAATAAATCATGAATAACTAGATTAGATGGACAGATTAGTCATTCTTGTGGTTAAAAAGACAAATTATAAAACACAAAAGAAAAATGTAACTCTCACATCAATCAAGCCTATTATTTTAAGGAATATATATATTACAATCATTTTTATTTTTATTTCATTAATATGTGTTTTTTAATATATTTAAAATTAAGATATTTCTATCTGCTTAAAAATTGCAACTATTTAATTTAAAATGGTTCCATGGAATAAAATAATTTCTTAAAAAGTCCTTTTTTATGTACAAATACTTAAGTTACAATATTCGTTTCTTTTTCTTACTCATTAACTTTTATTATATTCACAGTTCATTAGTGAATATATGTTATAAATCAAATTTTATATAATATTTCCTGCTATGCTGTATGGAGTTTGGCATCATGATAAAGTAATGGACTTGAGGCCTGAAAGTTTTTGAATAGAAGCTCAATCTTTTACTTCTGGTGTTTGACTATCAATTAACTATATGATTATTTGTTTATTTATACATTAATCAATAAATCAAATATAATTAGTATTTTTTTCATATTTACTTTATATTTCAATGTATATTTCTGCCATAATTCATTAAAGTGTATAGTTTTATCTTATTTCATGACAATTTTTGAAATGAATTTAATATTAAATAATGATACAATTTTTTTTGCAAATTAAACAACGTCATATTTATCCTTTAACACAATAGAAAAAAAAAGTTTTTTATTTAGTCTTTACATATAGATTTGTATTTTACTTTATTAATTAAAGGTATTATTATCTTAACAAAATAATTCTATTAAACAAAATAAATCATCTAAATGAATAAACTAGATTTAAAAGTAGTTTTCATGTGATAGATCATATCTAACTATTGAAAAAAATTATAGAAAGATTTGATAAATATAATATGCCATTATGATTTGGATTTATTGGACATAAAAAGGCATCTGATTTTAAATCATTTCCATAGTCATTAAAGATTTGGATTATGGAAAGGATGACTAATGCAAGGAGTCTTCAGACATCTATGTGGGACATCATATCTTCATTAGAAGAATATCCTAAAAAGTACTTTTCCTAGTACTAGATTATTTCCTTTTTATTATTGTCAATGATGTCTAATCTTAGAATCAGCATTGAATAATTGATGATAATATGATCATTTTCAATTGTATAATTTTTTTTCATTTCAGATTTTAACTCAATCACTAACTTAATCCGAATAATTC
The DNA here is from genome assembly GCA_028023455.1 of Epiperipatus broadwayi. NCBI lineage: Eukaryota > Metazoa > Onychophora > Udeonychophora > Euonychophora > Peripatidae > Epiperipatus > Epiperipatus broadwayi. Next base: position 968,884 of record JAQFVV010006398.1, read on the forward strand.
TGAACTATAACTACAACTTAACTATCTAAGAAATGGTTTCATTCTTTTTTGTGTCTAAAATTATAATATATTCTATATTAGCTATTTAGGAATTTTTTTGCTTTATATCAATATATATATATATTTACATTTATGATGGATAACTTATTACATTGTTAGTTGTAAATTAACAAGAGGTTTCTGTCAGAAAAGATATCAGTTATATAGCCTAATACTGCTTAAAGCAATAGAATCCTGAATTAAAAAAAATCTATCATTTTGATAATTTAGTATAAAAATGATCTCACAAAATATAAGCATTCTATTATATTAATCAATTTCATAAGTAGAATAATATCCAAATTATAAAAAAATATTATTGTTAACAAAAAGTAAAATGTGTGTTATTATTTAAAAGGTTTTATTTTATAATATGTTATAATATTATTTTCAATAAAAAATGTTTTTAATTCATGATAAATTCTTGATCTCTAATATAGTTTTTTTAAAATAGTATTTGATAAAACATTTTAATTAAACAAAAGGCAAACAATATGAGCCATATATGCAGACGTATGATCCTTTCTTTAATCCATCAGTGATAAAGACCCTAACATAATTTTGGGTTTTACAGAGAATTTACTGACATTCATCTGCCCAATGTAGATTAACAGGTAGATAAATATTTATTAACCAGTTTTGATACCAACTAGTTGACTCTGAATTAAATAACCTAAAATAAATAATTCTAATTCAGTGTGTTCTTAAAAAATTCCATGGTTCAATAAGATCAAATCTGAATCTAGAATGCTAACTATATTTGATATTTTTATACTTTTATAATAAATATCCATATTATAATAATTACAAGTTTTAGAAACATCATTTTAGCATAATTTAATGGCACCCATTGTTTCGTTGGTGTATAAATGTCACTCTAGAAAATTTTACTAATAAATTTTAAGATATTCAAACATGAGTTGTTGTTTTTTTTGAGAATATGAAATAGCATTTTGGTTACAAAAACAAAAAAACAAATCTCTCTTTCAAAATATGGAATTATTTTTGCATTTGTTATAACAGTTCATCAACAAAATGATCTGCTTAAATAAATTAATTAGAAAAGACTTGAACTGAGACTTTCAAGCTCCCTACAGCTATCCACTCCATTTGAGTTCAAATCCCTTCTAATTACATTAAGGTCAGTATAGACAATATATTTGTGCTTAAATATTAAATATGATAATTAAATTATTATTTTAGTAACCTCATAGAAAATTTTACAATTAATAAAGTAAATCATTAAAAAATTCAACCTATAAGATGTATAATATGAAGATAATAAAATTTGTCTCTTAATCTAAGAAGATTTATAAAACAATACTTTGTCAAGAGTTCATAATTAGAAACTATGGTAATAATAATAATTTTCCGATAAAAAGTCTAATTCATAAAAGCTAGCATTTACACATCCACTATATTTAATACATTATTTATCTTATTAAAGACTATTTCATAACATTTACTCAAATTTTCTTTATAAATTTTAATAGCTTAACTATCTGTAGAAAATTGAAATATTAAATTCAGTGATTGTATATAAATTAATTTTATAATACATTAATAATACTATATAAAATGTTATAGCTGAAATACACAGGCTTATATATACCTGTGTCCATATATGTAATAGACAGGGAATGAGCACAGACTTTCACATGACCCACCACTCTCCACACCATCTCATAATACTGATACACTTGAACACACATATGGAGTGGATTGAAGCCTGTCCATTAAAGTAGGAGGATTTGCTATCTTAATATATATCTGAGCACTTGTAGCATATATGTGTAGAGATGGTAATCTGGACCAACTGATGATTGCTGGTTTAGCATGAAATACATATATTGGTGATTATTTATCTTTTCAACATATGTGTGTTCAAGTGTATCAGTGTTATGAGATGTGTGGAGAGTGGTGGGTCATGTGAAAGTCTGTGCTCATACCCTGTCTATTATATAAAATGTTTTAAATTTATGTTGTCAGTAATTTGGTAATAATCATTGGAAAAAAACTTTCTTATTATTGTCTGTAACAAACTTTTATGTAAAGTAATCCAGTTGTAAAGTACTGAACTCAAGATTTATGGTTATGAATCAATTTTTAATAGAAATTTAAAAAAAAAAATCCCAATTGTCCAATTGTTCTTAGTCCATCATGTTAAAACATAAATATTGTATGATCTCCCAAGCAATAGATTCTTCAATTATATGTATTTATTATGAAAAACACAGTACTTGTAAGTTTTCCAGAAATCCAAGATGGCAGTCTGTGGTTTTTGATAAATCTACAGTTCTGGGAGTCCCTAAAAATGTTAACCAAAAATGCCTTCTATGAAATGCCATATTTAATATTTACATTTTATTACTGTTATTTTTAAAAAATTAAATCATTGTGGAAAATTTGATATAATATTTACAGTTTATTTTCTTTGGGGGGGCTAACGTATTAATAAAAATATGGGAGAAAAATATTAATACAATATTTACACTTTATGATACAATCATATTATGCTCATTAATTCACACTTTTTGGGAACCAAGATCTCATATCCTTGGAAATAGTCCACTGCATTATATTCTGTGACAGAAAGGTCCCAAATTTTTATTATTACAACAATTTACTGAAAAGAAACTTCTGACAAAAAGAAACACAGTTAATTGAACTCAAGTATAGCAATGTTAAGAATGTCTCAATGTCTTTCACATTATAATATAAGTAAATACAATAAAAATAAAGCTTCTTAATAAAATGTATCAGAATTTATTCCTTTTTTTAATTTAACAATCAATTTATTAATTTTGTTTAATTTAATGACTGACATATATTTGGAAGATTGTACACCCTCAAAAAAAATTGTACACCCTCGAAAGTATATATTTATCAGCAATCTGGGCTGCCATCTTTGTTTACAAAAAACTCACAAGAAACAAAAAACTAACTAAAATCCTTTTGACATGCAGCTTAATAAATATTTGCTCTGCATCTTCTTTTTGTCTTGGATTATTTTGAAGACCAAAATATCAATAGATTATGATTTATCATTATGTTCTATGCAGTTTAACACAGCAATAAAATATTGTAGTTTCTGAAGCTAGTAGTCTTCAAGTTTGATTCTGAATTGAGCAAAGTAAAGCAAAAAAAAATCAGTTTAGTTAATTGAATAAAACCACCATCTTTATCAGTCTATGTGAACTCTTATAAGGATCTCAAAGCAATTAATTATACAAATAAATATATATTTATTCATTTATACTAATAATCCTAATTAGTTATAAACTGGTGTGTTTTAGAAATCAAATATCTCCACTCCCATTCTAACCAAATGAAATATATATATATATATTTCTTTACCCATATAAAAAAATTATATTTAATATTAAATCTCCACTTAACTTTAGCTTATTAAATTCGATGCACAAATAGAAAATATATATATTTTATATAAATATTTATTTCAACGTGTTTTTATAAGGATATTTTTTTTATTTAAATAAAATTAAATACAAAATTAAAGCCGCAATAATTTATTTAAGAAAGAAACATTAGCATAATAAATTAACAAAATAGTTGTCAACATGAACTTATGTGTATATTATAAATATTTGACAATAATTATTTTAAATATAAGAATAAAAAATGTTATTGAAAATTTAAATCAATCTACTTTTTGTGAATGGAGGATATTCACAAGGCAAAAATACTCGAAACATTTAGATTCTATAATGTGACCTTGCATACAAAACAACAAACATTAAATCAACAGTGTGTAAAATACCTCATTATTGATTTTAACACTTGTCTGGCCATAGTTTAAGAATCTGCTAATATGTTCGTTTTTAGCTCTATAATAAAAAATAATAAAAATACATACAAATGTCATATAAGATTAATATTTTGATTTTTTTTTTATTTAAATGCATATCCTAGGAAATTAAAAAATATAAAATTCCCATCTTATCTCCATGTTAGTAAAATAAAGTTAAATAACCACATATAAATAACCACATATTTCACTGCAAATCGAATACATTTCCATGATTAATCAAACATTGAGTAATAAAAGTGATGATACTCATCTTGATGATTAGTAAAATCTTTATGGTATTTATTATTTATTTTACTTTCTTAGAAAGAATGGCTAATATGCATAAAATTTCTGTCATTTCGAAACAGGTTAACTTTTGTGCCATTTTAGATAGTCTGCATTCTGTTCAAAATAGTCTAAAATTTTCTAATAACAATGTCACCAAAAAAAAAAAAAAAAAAATCTTACTTTTTATCTTAAGGATAATAAAAGTGCAAACAAAAAATTTTAAATTAAACATATTTATGTTATTTACAATTTTTATTATTTATTAGCATTAAATAGATTTATTATATAACATCAGTTTAATGCTTGGCAATTAGAAGAAATAAAGGTATAAACATTGATATCTATATTCAGAAGGATTAATAAAACTAAATTGAATAGTGTGAGAGGTTGTCATTGGTAAATACTATGACATTTATTTGAGATAGAAAAATGTGCAATATCAATTTTGACAAACTTTGTTTTTAATTTAAATAATTCCATAGGCTTTTCTAGTTACTAAAAAAATTTCTATAATTCAAACTATTGTTATGAATATCAGAAAAAAGGTTTGCATTTTCTCTATAAATCGTGAAATAACTAACGTTTTATAATTATAGATTTCATGTTAGCCTAATTAATAAATAAAATAGATATTCAGATTCCAAATAAATTCATATTTTTTTTGTACACTATAATTAAATATTGTTAAGAATATTAACAAAATACAATAAGTAATGTCAAATATATATCCACACATATACACTTATCTTTAATTTAATGTTAATTACATTATATTGATTTATTAATCAAGGTTAAAAATTTTAAAAGACTATATATATAGCAATTAAGAAAATAATCTTAAAATTGCTCAATTTATGCTGGACTACTGCATCTCAAGTTTTGAGGAATAGAAAAACAAAATACATTGTTTATCACATTAATCAACTGATAATGAATAAAGGTTTCCATGTTTTTTATTGCTTTGTTTTTCAGCAAAAATAGCTAAACACCCATTTATCAAACAAGTCCTGAATAAATCTTTGCCTTGCCTATGACTTGACTACCAAAAATAATTTGAAGGTTACTTGAAAATATTTAGTTATCTAAAACATTTCTAAGCTCTACCTGAATTAAACCTTACATAATGAGCATTGAATATATATTTGCTAATCACTACTCTATGAGTCCCTTGTTCTGAAAAGTAAAATGCTAAAGTAAATTGTTATAAGGGAGTGGCAAAAATATTGAACTAATACTAATAATGATTAAGTGTCATTGTTTGTTTAATTGACTAACTTTGCTTTCAGAAAGACAACATATATAAAGAAAAAAACAATATTTAAAAACTATGTCTTCAATCCAACATTTATTATTTATTAACATTGAATGTCATTCTTTTTATTTATAAAATATTAATTTAATATATAAACTCATCAATGTAATTTTGCTATTGACACAGTTTTGATTAACCATTATAAATATTTCCAAAATACCCATGTAATATGGCTTACATATATTTTTTGTATATAAATGAATGTGGTCCTATACATGAGAGAGCTAATGACTTAAGATCAACATGGACATGACAATAATATTGGCATCATCAAGGAATTTTGTGTGCCATCATCAGATTTTAATGGTATATAAGTCTGAAGAATTGGATGGTGGAGTAAATTGAAGCCTGCCCATTAAAGATAAAGATTTGCTATTTTAATATAAATCAAATACTGAGTATATGTATGTGTGGGAGATATTGATCTGGACCAAACACTGTGCACTGATTCAGTATTAAATACATATATTGGAGATCATTTATTTTTTTTCACATGTGTGTGGTCATGTGTATCAGTTGTATGAGATAGATTGAATAGTTTAAGGGAGCTTGAAAGTCTGGGTTCAAATCCCCTATAATTACATCTAAACTCTGAGAATATAAAGTATACATGTATTTAAATATTACAAATGTATATTTGTAAAAAATTATACTTGATAATATATCTACATTTTGCTTGTGTAATGTTATACATAAATATACTTAGTAATTTATAAGTAAAGTTTGGATAATATTTAAGGAATATTTTTCCAACATTAATTTACCTAATATATGGAAAGTTTCAGATATTCTTCTAATAATTAACTTTTAGATAAATGCTTTGCTTAAGTTGGTTTTTGAATCTAATGTCCCAACTCCTCACTGAAGAGACCCATAGGTCGAAGCTGGTCTATGGATGGGGACAATCCAAGATAAAAATGATTTGAATGCCTTCTCTTGTAGTAGCATTTATCATAAATAAAAAAAGCTTGTTTAAAGCTAATTAGCATGCTCTAAATTTTACATATTTGTAAGTGCAAGCTATATATAAGTCATGTGACATCTGACTTTTTATTAAACAGAATAAGTGAATTATGAATTTTGTAAAGCAGTTTTTAAACAATTTTTTTTAATTATTGTGAGTGGATTCTTTATTTTATATAGATTGTTTATATTCATAACTTAATTAAGGAAATAATTAGTATCATATAGAAATTATCTTTTAAAGCATATGTTTTCTTGTAGTGTGGGGCCCAAATCAGAAACTTCAATCACCTGTCTTAAAGGTAATACTGAAATTAAATAGTAAATTTGAAATTATAGATATGTGTTTAAGAAAAAAGATAAAAGTAAGTTTGTGAAAACCTATATTTAAATTAGCTTTGTGAGAAGTAAGTATGATTGAATAAAACAAATTAAAAAATGTTCTATTAAAGAGGTTTTTTATATATTACTTTCACCAGTAAGATCTGAGTTGAAACAGGAAAAACTCTTCATACAGTAGTGTCACTCAGTGCAAGCCATAATAATCAATGGATGCTAGAAAGTGCAAGCATAAATCCCTATCTAGTGCCTACTCATCCAGTATCCTCATACTAGTTTCTAGATTGTGGATTTTATCAGTGAGGAGCCTTGGATCTGAAAGCACTCCACCTAGATCTTAGGCTTCTCGCTGATGAAATTCACAAGCTAGAAATTAGTCTGAGGATATTGGATGAGTAGGCACTAGATAGGGATTTTATATACAACTTCTAGCAACCATTGATTACTCTGGCTTGCACTGAGTAGCACTAATGTATGGAGAGTTTTGCCTGTTCTAACAGGTTGAGCCAAGCATAAGAAATGGTGATCAGGTGATGTAAAATCTGAGTTGCAGAATGTATTGGGTAAACTCTCTCCCAGGTACACATCTCATTTTATAACTTCAAAAATAGATCATGATAAATGTGATTGAAGAATTGAGAACCATTCAAAACAACTCCATGAGAAAATTTAAATTTTTGATTGATGAATTCCACTAATAAAAAATATAGGCAAAAATATCATTAACAAAGTTATTATTTCAGAAGTAATGCTGCTACCATGTAATAGGCATGATTTGTTAAATAAGATCAAATTTGAAAATTGATTTTTTTATCCCATAACTTTGAAAACAAGGTACATGTAGGAAAATCTTAGACATCTGAACAATTGAACAAATCATGAGATAGATGTTTTCAAAAGAATAGCGAAAATAATTATATAAGCTGAAAGTTTTTATAATAGCAAGCTTGAAAAGAACATATTGAATAGAATAATGGAAGTGTATACATGACATAGAAAGGGAAGATGAAAAGGAAAAGAACTAAAGTCATCAGAAGTGCAGTAAAATGTTTTTAATTAGTTGTGATATATTTTAATTCTTATTTTTTAATAATGATTTCTTTATTTTGTTTTGTGGTAATTTTTAGTTGCATTCTTAAACTAAAACAGTCAAAACTTTTATTCTGTAGTAAGCAGGCATTTTACTAACATTATTTTTATACAATAAATATAAATGCAAAAGTTTTATTTTTTAAACTAATAATCAGTTTGCAATACTGCCATAATCAATTCTAAGCAATTTTTTAAATATATGTTTTATATGATTGCTACAATTGTCTAAAATATACTTTGTCATCCTCTTTTAAAATTATATAATTGTTGATCCAGGAAAATTGAACTCATTTTTAATATTTAAAATTCTATAATTTAATTTAAAATTGTATCTTTTTTTTTATTTGTATAAAATATAATTAGTATATTTTTTATAAATTATAAACCACCTAATTTATTTAAAGTTCAATAGATAATTATGAAACACCTACACTATATAATTTTAACAATCAGTACAGACTTTCAAAAATGTCCTGCTGAACTTGATTAGCAAAGCCAAAGAAAGCAAATAACATTTTATTTCACATGATGTCAAAGGAAAAGAGGGACTTATTTTCACACCTATTAACTGATAATAAAAGTCTGAAAGTCACAACAGAAAAATAAATCTTATTTTCTTACAAATATTATTTATCAATGGCACTAAATTTTCAGCTGGTCTTAATTTAAAAAACCTTTTTAATTCTACCCTCAGATGTAATTAATTTTCTATAATAAATGCAGTAGGAAAAGGCATTTTATTTTAGAAATAAAACAATGTAAAATAAAATGTTTTTTCCCCATAAACAAAAAGGATAATATTGCATAAGAAATAAAGTTTCTAAAACCTCATACATAGCTTATAAATTATTATATATAGAATGTTTTTTTTCACTCTGGAAAAGAAATTGTGTTTTATAATGTATTTTTTAAACACTATAATTACTTTATTTTTAAAAAATATATAGTATTCTAAATTTTGAGTTGAACTTATGATGGTTATGTATAATGAGACACATGAGTTAATTTTTTCTAAAGACATTCAATACATATGGAAATAGTCCAATATAAAAATACAACTAGAACACCATCATCACAAACCTAGAGGAAAACACCATGATAATGATTTCTTTACAAAATTGTAAATTAATATGTGAATATTTGCTTTAATTGTTGTTTTGTGTGGGAAAATATTTTTTGAATAGTAATGTTTGAGAATAACATTTTGTTTTTGTCTAAACAAAAATCTTTTATATTAATAATTCATTTAAGTTACTAAAAAGACAAAAAAATAGGCATTTAAAGAAGTTAAACAAAATAATTGTGAATAAATAAATCTACTACTACATGCAATTCAAAGTCTAGAGTTAAACAAGCCTAACTAAGTGATGAGATCAAACATTAAGGTTTCTTGAACAGAAGTTTAGCACATGGCATTTGATGTTCAAATAACACTTGATGTTTTAATTGTTTAACAATTTAACTATATATATTGCAACAATATTGGAGAATCAATAGTTAATAAAAAAACTGATGTTACAATGTCCAACAATTGGGCAGCCATTTATTTTTAACAGTGTGAAAATAGTGGTACCACAAGTTGGATGACAATTGTAACTGTTTGAAAAATAAGTGTTAATAAGAAAGAATCTGATATTACAATGTTCCACAATTAGGTAGCCATTTGTAATAGTACACCACATTAAGACTAAATTATCAGATGAGATACCATCATCATCCCCAAATAAACAAAATATAAAATTAAATATAAAAGAAATGAGCATAAAAGATTAGCACAGAACTAAGTATAAGTTCATCAGCATTACACAAAAATAATAATCATTCAACATCATGAATGATCAGCAATAAAAATAAATCAATGATCAATGGTCAATCTTGTGACTGGATTTGAAAGTAGTCCACTATAGACCAGACTAATTATTTAGTCTAGGGCAGGAATACAAACAATAATTAACTGTATACACATACGTAGGTACTACTCCATCAAATTATAACATTAAGTTAAATGATGTTGATATACTAAAACATCTGACCATCATTAGTATTCTGGCCACTTAGTACCAATAATGTAGTGACCAACTATAAATTAAATTTTTAAAGAAATAATAAATAACATGAGTTGTAGTGCATTAACTTTAAAGAATATCCATTCTGCATAAATCAAGGTCACCATCATCATCTGGATATCCACAACACTAAACATAAATACCTATTCAATATAACTTATGCACAATTCTAGCTCTGGAAGCAAAAACTTCATAAATTATAACTGTGAGCAAGAAATAAATAATAAATAAAGCAGTTTATTATAAATCACTTTAAATCATTCTTAGTATTATCCTACTATAACTAAATATTTTTACTGAGATCATTTAAAAAATTTTTAGAACACTTAGCTGTCATGAAATAGTCACATACAGTACAATTTATGGAACAGGAATTGAAAGGAACAAAGTCATTAAGACTAAAAAATAATTTTGTAACAATTATTTAATAACTATGTGACTAAAAATAAACAAAAAATAACATGATAGTATGAAATTTTAAACATTTTATCAAAAAATATATTTTTATAAAAATTATAATCAATCAGTTGATTTATATTCATAAATTAACCTTTAATTAATTAAGTTATTTCTTTAAAATAACTAAGAATTGGAAAGCAACATTTTCAAAATCAAAGATAACAAACTTTGATTTAGCTTAAACTTTGTCAAGTTTTTAAGAAGGATTATTAATGTTTCACATAAAACAAATTAAGTTTAACAAAAATTAAATTCTCTAAAACAAAACAAAAATTTGTAATTTTTAAGGGAAAATTGAATAGATTAAAAAAAAACATTCCGCTATTTGAAAACATTAACTGAAAGAAAATATTTAAAATTATGAATTGTTCCAAAAAATTATATTGCTTTTATATATAAAAAAATTTATTAATAAAAATATGATATGCACATATTAAAAAAAATACATTCAACCATGGTTTTATTTTTTTGTGTGTGAAATCCTTCTTAGTCATAATTTCCTGTTTTCCAATTGAATTTTATTCTTGAAGGCTTCTACACATGGACATGATTAATTTGTTCTTTTTATGGTATGCATTATTTCTTTCTAGGTTAACAACAATAAAATTTTAGACATTTTCTTTTAATAAATTTCCCAGGTGAGACACACAGACAGAAACTCATGTTCTTAGTTGAAGACTAGGTTGCAGACTACTTTAATTCTTCAACCACCTCTTACGAGGCATCTCATCGACATCTGATGTCACTCTAACTCTGCTAGTTCTTATGCTAAAATATTCGTTTGACAGTTATTGAATAGGTTTTTAAAAGTTCTGTAAGATGGTGCCCTCTTCCGAATTATTTTACAAGTAAAAAATCAAAAAACTGCATTTTAAACTAAACAAAGAAAGAACCTTGTCAGTGATTTGCTGTCAGCCGGCTCTCAGCCAAAAAAGACATTCTGATTGGCTGGAAAGAACAAAGAAACCGCCTGATCAAAGAAAAACGCTGAGATTTTCATTTCGAATGCAATTTAAGTATTAAAAAAAAATATAATTTGAGAAATTAAACTAGTTTTTTAAAAAATATACCAAAAAAACAAAATTATTTTTGAAAAATATTGAAGATTTTAGTAAAAATATTTAAGATTTAGCAAAAAGAAATCTTTACTTTTCGATAACGTAAAATTGAAAAAAAGCATTTGCGTCAGCACTTTTTTGTTTAGACATTCGCTTTATATTTGCCAAAATTGAATATATTTTATAATAAATAAATAGCAATTTATTTTTGAAAGAACTTTCATTCTCTTTCATAACCTGAAAAATTAGTAATATACTTTTTATAAACGTATCTGAGTTGAATTTAATATTATAGGCGAATATGTTTTAACAATAGGCTTTGTCTTCAGTTTGTGATTTGGCCAATTAAAAGATTTGATTTTTACCTCATACAACCAATAATATAATTAGCGGTTTAAGGGTTAAGGGTATATATTCTTTACATTTTCATTTCTGTGAAGACAGGATACATGGAGTAAGATGATGTTTAGCTTTTAGATAAATGTAGCATATAGTTTTCATTATACAAACCATTTATATGACTAACACATTGTATGTGAGAAGATAAAAACTTCTGCTTCTTTCTAGGAATAATTCCTTCTACTGTTTTTTCAGCATCCAGATTAAAACTTAACTATCATCTTCAACAACTATATAAGGAAATATCCATTTCTTACCAGACACTTGGGGCTTCTGACTTATTTACTCCCCATCATTTTTTTGAGAACAATCTTGCCTACAAGTCAATCACAATCTATCTCTAACATGATAGTTTTTATAACAATCAATTAGAATTTTTTTTTATAAATACAATTATTTAACTATTTCCTTTGCTATTCATAGACATTGAAAAACAAGTGAAGAACCTAAATTAACATCATAAAATTCTTAGCATTACTTTCTGATTAAAAAACTTTCTTGCAAAAAGAAAAATAAGATAATCAGTTGATTACTCTGATTTTTTTTTTTGCATTAAAGAGAGATAAAGAGAAAAGAAAAAAAAACAACTCCAATTAAAAATAAAATTTACCAAAGTATTCAAATATTTTTTCTTTTTAAAAATATTATTCAACTTAAAACTTTACCTTATAAAATGTTAAAAGTAAATATTATTAAATAATTTACCAAAAAGACAAAGTTTGTTTGTTTCTTGGTACATTTTTTTTAAAAAGAAAAAATTAAAAGCAACTGGTAATTAAATAAAATTATTGAAGACAGAACCAAATAAATAATTTTTTTCATTTTATAATTTTCTGTTTTCAACCAACATTTACAATTCATAATATATATTGAAATATGTGTATTATGATTAACAAACAAGTTTAACAATTATTTAAAGAAAGTTGTCTAGAATTATCCTACTCTTAGGTGAAAACAAAAGTAAAACATTTTATTAAATGAAACCCATTATTATTATATAAAAAATATGCATGGGAAAATGAAATATTATTTTCCCCATTAATTAAATAATACTAAATTAAACCTGAGAAATATGCTGCCATCTTATCTAATTATTTTTAATGTATCTATGTAGCCAGATTGCAATATATATATATATATATATATATATATATATATATATATATATATATATATATATATATATATATATATATATATATATATATATATATATATATATATATATATATATATATATATAAGTGATTTTATATATATACTTTCTTTAAAACTTATTAATCACTGGTTGAATATGGTGAAAAAATAAACATTCTTCAAACAAATATTAAAAATAATTTTGAAATGTCTTGCATTTTGAATTATTTTGTCTGAATTATAATAGTCAAAATATTTATATGCATAATGTTTATATATTTTCATGTATATTCAAAAAAAAGTTGTAATTCATCTCAATCTATAATTCTTGAAAGAGATTACTGGTTTTATGTAGAAGATGCAGTTATCCTCTTCTTCAAGATATTTTATCAATAGACACTATCTCATGGAACTAATGCCCATTAATCTTCTTAATTGATGTGTCAATTTCATTAAAAATGTGCAGTGATATTTTACTTTTTCCAGTTTTAGCCTTGACTCTCCTCAATATGAGTCTAAAATATGACAGCTGTTATTCATCACTTTATTAATATTAATATTATATTATTTTAAATTCTTATTAAATAGAAACAAATTGGGATAATTCTTCAATAATACCACATTTCAAATTCATTCACTTTTTTTTTTCATCAGAATTTTTGAATGACTATGTTTTAGCTATGGAAGTGGCAATTAAATAAATCAGACAATTAATCAATTTGTATATGGTTACCCCTCAATTACTGAGGTATTTAAATTCATTATTGTTTCAGAAACATGTAACACTGATGGAGAAGGGTATTATTGTTAAGACCTATAATCATAGCTGAGTTTTACTGCATTTAAGTTTAGGACATTATTCTTTTTTCTTATAATGCTTCCATGATATTTACTAACTTCTTATTTGTTAGATTTCAAGAAACTGAATCGTGATAATCTCTATACTGACATTAAAAATAATGGATGAAAATATGCATAATTGTATTGTAAAACCTGCCCTATTTTAAATTCTATTGATAAAGTTTTGTCAATTTTGATTTTCATAGAATTAAATTCATAAAGAATTTGGATGAGTTTCATCCATTACAAAAGTGTACTCAAGTCCAAAAAAAATATATGTAGTTGTTCTAAGTGGGTGTTAAATTATTTTGATATTAATTGAGACAATATATTAAAAATATTTTTATATGCTGATATGAATGTATATTTTTTTCCTAAATATAAAAACATTTTTAATATTAAATATTATTTAATAAAATCAACTTTAATAGTAAAATAAATTAATTAATTACATGCAACAAAAAATTACTGCTGAAAATATAAAAATTTTAACATATGGCCAGAACATCCTTTTCAGCATCCAAATTCTTTTAAGAACCATGTAATAATACCAAAATGCTCCCACATTTTAATCATCCTAGGCAAGATAAAATGTTTGTCTTATACTGCTATGCAGTTTTTAATTACAACAATATTTTCTCCTTGTAATGTGCTTTGCAAATTCTTAATTCAAATGATTCTGTAGAGATATTCAGAAATTAAATATATTAAAAAAGTTAAAGTGATTCTTTATAAATATATTTTAAAACATTCACTACTACAATCTCAATTAAGAAAAAAGTGAGAAAACTCATTTATAAAAACCAAAAGATTTATTAAATGATTAAGGAGGCAAAGCTTGCCATCAGATATAATATATACAAATATATAAAGAAGAAATGGTTATTTACTCAATTGAACATGTGCAATATAAAAAGACAATATAATTTGTGTAAACAAGAACATCCATCCAGCTTAACCATGTTTATTTTAGTACTCAGATTGTCATATTATACTACATTTTAATTATCATCTCTAGGTGTTTTTTTAGATTTTGCCATAATTATTGAAAACGTGGGATTCAAATCAAAACCAAATCACTATAAATGATTCTAGAATAGAGAACTTCTCTTTTTCTATATAATTTCATAGTTTTATGTGCATTGGACTTAGAAACAAATTCAATAAATACATAAACTTTAATATACACTCAGTATATAATTAAAATATTATACAAAACCATAAAACAATACAATACTAGATAAAATCCTATTGCTTTTACCAAAATTCTTACATGACCAGGGTTTTATTTATGACAAATAGTCTATTCTCAGTAGATGAAACCATTGTCATGTAAGGGTTTTGGTAAAATTTTTGGATGTTATCTAGTATTGTACTGTTTTATGGTTTTGTATTGTATTTATTACCAGTATAGCATTACAGTTTTGGTTTAAAATATTATGTATATGTTAAATTATCATTACATTGCTTTGTTTACTTTATCAAGACATTTCACTCAGTTAATTAAAAAGATTTGTACCAATGTTTGAAAATAATTAATTATCAATAGAAGTTTAATCCTATTATTTGGCTAATATTTAATACTATGGCAGGAATGGTATTACAAATGGTAAAAAATATGTACTATTATTTAAATTGAAAACAAATGTTAAACATAGATATGTAAAATAAGGTTGACATTTAATATAGACTGAATAAAACAAAAGTGAGAACTTCAATTTTTTGGTTTCTTAATTTACAGAATGATTATAGTTTTAAGGCTAGTCTACAGATATTTGTAATATTTTAAAACAATATATAAAGAATTTGTTTTAGTAATTCATATTCAAAATATTGAAGTTTTTTGTATGTCAAATAATGTAAATTTATTTAAATATTTTGGTAATATTTTTGGTTAAAATAATTTATCAATATTGAAATTCAAAATAGATTTCATTATGTTTATGATTGGTTAATAAGTTAAAAGATAGCCTATTTCATCAGTGATTTAACTAAATTAATTATTTATAGTGCTATTATTCTGTCAACTTCATTGTATAATTATAAAACATGGTTTAAGACCATTCTAATTCAGCATATATATATATATATATATATATTGTAACAGACCATTCTAATTCAGCATATATATATATATATATATATATTGTAACAGAATGCAGGAATCTGCAATGATGGAAAATCATCAAAACTAAAAGTCAATGAAATATAAAATTTAAAATATTAAATATAAAATAAAATAAAAGTAATGAGCATGTGATTACTGTGTGGGATCAGCACCACTAAATATATCAAGTATAATTATAATTAATTATAAATTCACCAGAATTACTCAACAGTAATAATCATCCATCATCATGAATGATCAACAGTCAAACTGGTTACTGGATTTGAAATGGGTCTACTGTAGACCAGGCCACTTATTTAGCTCTTTCCAGTTTGGGGAAAATTATTTAAACATTAATTTGGATGCACAAATTTAAGTGATAATCCATCACAATACATAACAATAAAAACAATACTGCTGGGATATTAAAACATGCTGATTATCATCAATGCAGTGGATACTTAGTACCATTAATATACTGACAATCCTAATAATTATTAACAAAATAAAATGCAGTGTGTGGATGTTAAATGATATTTTTTTCATGCCAATCCAAGATTATCATCATCAAATGGATGCCCATAAACACTAAATATATTTCCCTTTTATGAAACAGACCATTATGCATGAATGTAACTCAGAGAACACATGTACTACAACCATTATTGTGAACAAGGGATATAATATAACATTTAATAATTTATATTTTTCAATTGAGTAAGTCACTGGAATAATTTTAACAATGAAATATCCATTTATTAAATAAAAATGAAATTAAGGTCTGCTGAATATGGCTATACACACAAATTAAATCTTCTGATTTTTTTAATATTCAAAAAAATATGCTATCACATTGTGATTTACATATTATGTGTTCCAATAGTTTATATAAAACACCTATATATTAGCTCACAGACATGTGGTATAATAATTTATATACATATATGAATCATCATAAAATAATTAAAAAAATGAGCTACCGCATTTTTATTTACAAATACCTCATAATGGGTTAACAAAAACTTATATATATCTGCATACAGACATACAGACATGCAATATAATAAGTTATTATATTTTAATTGACATAAACCTATAAGTGAAATTAATTTTTGTCTGTGTACATAAAAATGTATGTGCACACTAACATTTATATCATGATATTTTATCTTATCAAAATAATAAAATTATCCAAAAATATATTTTTCACAATGGATTTCATGTTGAAAATATACATAAAATTCAAACATACATGTGTATACATAAAACATAATGAATCAGTTATTAAAATATTTAACTGCTTTTTGTAAAAGTTTCCTTTTTCTTTTGACCAGTTACTGTTGATTAATTATAAACATCTTTAAAAAATATTCTAGCAAGTTTACATGTTTTCCAATCTAGAAATGCCTTGGGAAATGAATCAATTCTTTACTTTTAGATTTTTAATTCAAGCAAAAATTATTTATTTGTACTTATAAATTATAGATTACAAATACCATTTTTTTAAATAAATGATTTAAAATAATATCATTTTTTCTACATATATCATTACTCACCAGCTGTGTTTCATATATATATATATGTGTGTGTGTGTGTTTATTTGTACTTCTCTGAATACACATAAATCACCATACATATAAACTGATTCTTCAAAAAGCTGATGAAATCTCTTGGTGAGCTCGTCTCTTTTAAATCACTACACTGGTTTACTGTCATCATTGGGAAAGGTATGATTCAGGTGACTGCTAACATTCAATCCACTCCATTTAGTCTAGGATTGGATAGACCTTAGGCATGCCATCTAGTACAATGTTGGCTATGGAGGATTCAGAAAAGCTAGGTCTTACTTTTAGGGGAATTGAAACTCCAACATTAACTAGTAACACCCATTGAATCCATTCTCCTGCCTTCAGTTATTTCTTCATGGTAATTATTTTTATCCTAATCTGGACAACTTTAAAACTCTTTAGAACTATCTCCTTTATATAACAGAGCATGGAGAAAAAATACATTAATTAAACATGTTGTTTTCCTATCTTGATTTAAAATGTTAATGACCTTTCAATTTACTTTATTCCTTTGAAAAACCACTTGGTGGAATTTTATCAAAATATGTTATACAAGCATTACTTTAAAAAAGACTTCTAAAATAAATAGTGAAATTTTATCAAAATATGTCATATAAGCTTTACTTAAAAAAAGATTACTAAAATAAATAGAGGAATTTTATAATTACCACAATGTCTATTGTAATATACAACATGCTTGTTTTAATTTCAAAATCAGAATAAAATATTAATTAGAATTATTTTTAAATGTTTATTATAAAAAAATTAAATTCAAAATTATTTAACTTTACTGTTATTCTAGTGTACTGTAGAAATATCTACAAAAAAAATGTCTAAGTCCATTTCTCCTTTCCTTTCAACTTTATATATATATATATATATATATATATATAAAGTTGAAAGGAAGAGCATACAAAAACATAATAGTGCATATATATATATATATATATATATATATGCACTATTATGTTTTTGTTGGCCATAAAACCCATAACAGTTTTAATATATAATCAAAATTACCCCAAATTCACAATTCAACCAGACTAGATGAAAATCAACTAAAAAACATAATCAATGGTTTCATTGCTACAAGCCAACTTCTCAAGTGTAAAAAACTACAAAATAACATGTTATTCATATGTTGTTATTCTGTAGTTCTTTATACTTGAAAAGTCTGCTTGTAGAAGTGAAACCATTGGTTGTGTTTTAGAATTTACTTATTGGCTAGTATGATTGAGTTATGAATTTGGGGAAATTTTGATTATTTATTCACCATTTTAGCTTTATGCTTTCAATGTTTATATATATATATATATATATATATATATATATATATAAACATAAAGTAACTATATATATATATATATATATATATAAAGTTACTTTATGATGATAAAATTTTAACTCTATTCTTTGTGCTATGTAGCCATTTATTTGATAACATTGAATCTGTGATACATCCAATAACTTTGTTAAATGATACATGGCTCATCTTTTTTTCAAAACATTATTCACTAGAATTGCTGTTGTAGTCAATAGGAAGAATAACTGTACTCATATAAATTAAACTTTAGTTGTTTTCATTTTATACTCACCAGCATTATTATTGATTATAATAATGTAATCACTCCTTATGTGTAACTTCTTGTTTTTAATAACATATTTTTGATAAATTTAAGTATATTTTTCTCTTAGACTATAAGTATGTAGACATTTCTTTTTTCTGATAGCATATTTTTTGATAAACATGAATGTGATTTATAAGGAAAGGAATATATCCTACTTACAATATGAAGATTATTTCAAGAGCATTCTAAAGATCTGATATTAGCTACTTTCTTCTAACTGATAATAAAATACAGAAGAAATCTATGTTCCAAAAAATATAACTAAAGTTTTACAGAGCAAAATGGTTGGTGCACTTAGATTAAAAGAAAGCATCTTAAGATTTTTAATAAAAATGTTAAAAAAAAATCATGTGATAGATGTGTATATTTTGTGTTTATGGATGGTTTCTATTGTTATTACACAATTCAGCATTAATCTTTTTATTTGCCTATCTATACTCGTTTTCTTTAGAAGTAGAATAACTATGCGAATTTATTAATGGGTATACATTAATGAATGTATGGGATGTGTTTGAATGCAACTAATTTTCAATGTTTCATTTTCAAAAAAAATAAATAGAATAAGGATTGCTATTAATAAACTTATAATAAATGTCAAACAAAAATATAATCAATCTTGAAATATTAAATTTAAAATTCTCAGTTCACACTTATTCAATTTAATAATGCTCTCTCTCTCTCTCTCTCATTTGTTATCTTTGTGTCTATATTTAAAGTTTTAAGAAGTACTTTATAGTTTTTACCTTATCTTATTTACAATAGATAAAAACTGATTTTGGAATCACTCTAATTCAACAAAAATTAATAAAAATGTCATTAATAGATCTTCAAATTTTAATTAGTACAATAATAATAAAGTATTCCGTTATATATGATAAATGACATTTTATTTTATTGAGTTAATAAGATAATTTTATTACATAATGAAAACAAAAATAATTTTAACTTTGTTTGCCTATTTATACTACATAAACACTATTTAGCACAATTTTTGTTATTGATATACATGAAATAATAAAAAAATTGTATAAATTAGTGTCAACTTGTCAAAAGTTGACATAAAATAAGAAATCTTTATTATATTATTTTCTATTATTGCCTTAATTGAATATGCATACATAAAAATTGAAAAGCAGTGCTCTATTTTTAAACTCAAACCAGCATGTTATTGTATTCAGAAAGGACTCATTTTAAAATTTTATATTGATGAAAAATTCCCATATAATCTAATTCTTTTTCAAATAAATCTGCATATTATAAACTTTAAAAACTTTCAATATAATAACAGATAAGAGGTTACCAAGCCATTGCTTTGAAATGAATTAACAGTCTGCACTGATAAAAAGAATTAATGAAAATAATGGACAGTAATAAAATATTATATATTGTTTATATATATACACATTAAACATAATCAAGATAACGGCTTGAAAAGTGCTCATAAATGAAATGAAATTATGAAGATATCAGATGATTTTCTAAAAAAAACAAGAAATTTTGGCTTCTATAAGCATATATAAATATACCCAAATAATTAAAGTTAGAGATAAATATACATTTGTTTTAATGATAACTTAATATACATTTGTTATGAAAGTATTCAAAAAAATTTCAAAATAATGATTTGTTTATTTAATTTGAAAAAATCTCTTCCTTTCATATGTAAAATTTAGCAATAAAAAATTATTAACATTACTTACACGCCTACCTAAAAAGCTATAAAAAAGATAAAATAATTATACATTTAGTTTTAATAACAAGAATGAATATTAAAAAATAAAATGAGCAAATGTTGTCTGATAAAAGTTTTGCTCAATGTTTAACACAATTTTGTAGTATGGTACTAAATAATTCTTTTAAAAATGTTTTCCATATTGAAAATAAATATAGTTTATTTATAATAACAACTTCATTCATAAAATAAATATTAATACCACCAGGGATTACGGTTGAAATAATCATTTTTTTTATTTTTTATTTCTTTGAAATAAGTCCACTCATGAAAAAGTAAATATCTTTTTAGAGTGTTTTAAATATGTTCTGATAATTAAGAAAGACTCAAGTCTGTATAAAAAACAGATTGATTTTAAGTCATCATTTTTGATATTCAAATCAAAATTAAAATATTAAAAACAAAAAAATGCATTACGGTACATAAAATATTTTAAGACAATGTGTGCACAACATCATAGTCATTATTCCTAAAAATAAAATATATAACTGACATAAAATATTTAAGTTTATTTGCTAGACATTTGACTTAAAATCTGATTAATTATTTCCATTCAGATTTGATTCCTGCTAAATATTAAGTAGCATATAACACATTAAAAAAATTATCCTATTTACAAATTGATCTCTAGAAATAAAACAGCACACCAAATTAATTCATCATGTCAAAAATAAATTGATAGTAGAGACATCTAACAAGTGATATTTCAATTAAGCATAGACTGAAATACAATTGGACAGTCCTCAATATATAGTCATAAAATAGCAGTTTAATAAATAACAGTAATATTATAGAAAATAAAATAAAAATAAATACTTATTTTATTCAATACCATGCAAGGTATGATCATATCTCATGAGGAAGAATAAAACACTTTTTTTATTATTATCACTATAAGAATATTATTTATGTTAGTATTAATTCTATAGATTTGAAACTAATCTCAGAACCTTTGAACTATGCAATCACAATTTAAAACCACAGAATTAATGCAAGAACTTTAATTAAATAGAATCTATTTTCCTGATATATTCAGCATTCATATTGAAAAATACTAATATCATATATCTGTACTCTTCTTGAAAAGATGTAATTAATTTTTATTAAAATATCAGATGTTATTTGAAAAAAATAGTTATCTGCACAATTAAAACAAAATATAAATGTTCAGTGCATATTATAAACTATTAAAGGCATTTTGCATTTCCAAACAATGACAAATTTGTTTCTAAAGAGGGCATACGATATTGTGATTCAGACCTTTAACTACCTCAAAAGCATTCCTCACTGCATTAACATGCGAGGCTTTAAAAAATAATTTTAATTAGTAGTTAATTCACTAAATATTAAATGTATATAAATGTATCTTATTTAAATGGTAATGTTTAATAAGCCGTAGAAATGTACTCAAGATTTAGTAGTTTACTCATACTTTGCAAACATTAATATAAAATTTTAAATATATTTTTCTGCTTAACATCATTTCAATTCCTTAAAAATCCAAAAGATTTTTTTAAATCTGATTAACTTTAGTAAAAACAGAACATTCTTGTGAAGTTATTTACATTTTTAATAGCAGTCTTTAAAAATAGGTTTTCATAAAAATATTTTGTTTTCTGTTTTGGTAGTAAAATTCTATGCTTAAATATAAATTAGTGTTGCAGATACATAGTTTAAATGTATTGATTATTCTAATAGTTCATCGATTAAATGCTCTAAGTTCTCTTTATTGCATTGGTAGAATGTTACATGTAGGAACTAAAAATTTCTCGAGTAATTCCTAACTATAATAATCAAATAGTTTATTTCACAGTAATTTATTAAAAGATCAGGATTTTAGTCAGTTACTCTATCACTTTTCCAAATTAGGTAAACAAATACTCAACTGAATAAAGTAAACAAAAAAATCTCACTTGGGTCAACTGAATGGAAATATTATTTTCAATTATCATTTGGATTCTCAAACTTCACATGACTTTTGAGAAAGTAACCATATATTATTATTTTCTTTATTATTAATATTATTATTATACCATATTTAATCAAAAAAAAAATGTGTATAATATCACTTTATATAAAGTCTTATACTTTATTTTCAACAATGATTTTAGATATTATGGCATTTTAATTTGGTATCCACATATATCAAATTTTAATCTGTAGATACCATTATAAGCATGATTTAATTAGATAAATATTTTTTAACATAAGTATGTAATAAATACAATAGAAAAGAATATGTTTAGATCAGAAATGAAGTAAAGGTATTATCATTTATTAATATAGGAAAAATAAATGTTAATGAAAAGTTACCAATTAGTTAGTTATATAAATATGAAAATAAGATTATGATTCAATATAAAAATAAAACTGTAAAAATGTATATGACAAATTTTTAAAAAGATTAATAACAGAAATAAAAGATTACTTAAAATTCAATAAACCAACACCATCATTTAATTACTTTTGAAAATAAATATTTTATATATTAAAATGATAACTTCCTATATTTTATTTTTCGGTTGATTCTTATAAATAATCCTTTTTTAAGATCTTTTTTTTTCCTTTTTGTTAATCTTTGCTCTCAACAGATCTTTTCAATATTGACTTCATAATTCCTCTATCTTTAAATATATGTCCAATTCATTTTTTATCCATTTAAAAACTTCTTTAATAAAAATAGTCTTCTATTATTTATTTTGTTAAACTTATTCTTCAGTTAATAATTTTTATTAGTCATTTATTAACTAGAAATTATCCACTTAATAATATTTCTGTAGTGTAATTTTCACTACACCACTCTCACACAAGAGAGGGACTGGCTTCTATCCCCTTTTAACACTTTGTGGGGAGATGTAATCATAGGCATATGACAAAAGACATATGAAAAAGAGTAAAATCCCCAAGATACACATTTCATGCCCTCATCAGTTCGACCAGATCATAATCTCTTACACATATCTTTATCGTTGTTCAGTATATATAGATAGCCAATTACTACAGTTTAATTGATGTATTAAACTTAATGCCCTCACAACTTTGATTAAAAAAACTCTTAATAACATTCTATTAATAATTTTTATTGCTCATTCATCAGATCAGAGCTTATCCGTTTAATGAATAATTCAACCCTTTCTTCTTTTTTTTTGAATCATATTTTTAAAAACAGCCAATCATTGGCCATTTAATTTTTTTCCTTCTAGCGAAATATTTCCTTCTCTACCGAAATATTTATCAAATCATTTTATATTTAACTTTAATTAACAACAAAATAATTTTCTAACATGATTAAAAATTTGTTTATTGCAATATTTATTTTAAATATTTTTGTCATCAAACAAACAATTGACGAAATAGTTAAACTTTTACACTGCTGTATTTTTTTTTTTATCATTTCTAATGTTTTATTATTTCAATCTATAATTATTTTTTTGGAGATATATATATATATTGCCATTAAATTGTCTACATACTTTATTTATATTATTTGAAATTGTTATTTAAGTTTATTCTTGTCTTTTCAAGCATTGGTGTATCTTTATGAAAAATATGATGCAATAAGCCTTTTGTTCTCAATTTTTTTATACAAATTTAATCCAATAGAGTTCATTTGAAAATTTATCTCAATAATTAAAAGCATATAAAAAGCATATTTGAGAGACACCTATCTCCACCATTTTTTTAAAAAGAGTATTCAATTTTATAAGTATTTGTAATTTATATACAAATTGCCTAATAATATCTTTAATCTTCAAAGTGTAATGCATAATGTTCTTTTATTATGCAGTGCTTTTTGATATCTGTAAACTATATATTAATCTGAATTCTTTGTTTTATATCATCTTTAAATCTATTATTCCATATATATATATATATATATATATATATGGAATAATAGATTTATAGTTACAACATATATATATATATATATATATATATATATATATATATATGTTGTAACTATACAGGATGTGGGAATGAGAGATAGTTATTCAGCTTTGATAACATCCCATGAATTGTGGCATTCAAATTGTAACAGTATAAAATGATGATGAAGGGTGAAAGTGTAGCCTTTTTTATATAGTAGCCTCATGAGTTTTCAGTATACCAAATCATAACTGACAGGATATACAGAAAAATTCACTTATTCAAATACCCCAATCAGTTTGTTACATCCAAATTGTAGCTGTATGAAAGGAGGCTTTGAAATTAGATATAAAAAAAATGAAGAAAGAGAAACTTTATCATTTATATGTGAAATTCTAATGACAATTAATATGGGGAGTAAATTAACTCTTACAATAACATCTTACAACTAAACAAGTCAAACTTCTGATAACAATGAAAAAGAATATGACCATGTTTATTAATCTTCTGTACTGTAAATTTTTAATTTCAGGATTTAACATTAAGATATACTAATGAGACTTGAGATTAGCTGTTGAATGTAGTATAGAAACAAAGGGACTATTTTATTGAATCTAGACTATATTTGAAAATGAAATAGATACAAAGAATTCATTTAACACCCTGATTCTTTAATATTCTATAATATAGATTTTCATTCAGGCTTGAACAAGTAATCAAAAAGGCATTTCAATATTCTCAGGATAAATAGTTAAATTAATAAAATCCAACACTGGGCCATGACCCACATATGTAAATAAGTGATGTCATTTTAAATAAAAACAAAAAATTACATGATGTCAAACTTTAAATAAGATAATTGGTTCATCTTTTATTTATGATATATTTGAGAGTGCCAACAATAAAATAAGAATGCAAGAATATCCATTTCATCACATAGGTTTTTCAATTGATTTATAGAGCTTATGTTGAGTAATATTTATTATTGACATATTTGTTTAAATTGCATTTATTTCTAAATGAAGACTATCTAGGTTGTATGACTAAATAATACATAGTTAATAATAATCCAACTTTCACATGAACCCCATTCCATATGCTTAAACATGCTGTTAATAAGAGTACCAAATTTTCCATACAAGTGCACACCTTCTTAATTCATGAGTGCAAGCTTTCAACTTGGTGGTACTGCTGTTTAGAGAGTTGGGTACTCTTAATAATCCAACATATTAACTTTCAAGTAATTTGAGATCAGAGATTTAATTTTTTGGGAGAATTAAAGTAACTCTTCAAATAAAATAAACTTTATTCAAAATTATACTATGTATCTATGCTCCTTTGAACTACATTTTCCTATTTTGAGATACTTAAGCCCTAAGTTGCAAATTAGAATAGTCTCTTTTATTTAGTGATATACCTTGAAATATGAAAAAAGCATTAATATATCTATTTGTATGACACTTAACTTTATAAAGTCTAGTAGGGATTTTATACATAATATTACAGTGACACAAATAAGTACTTCTTTATAATAAACAACTATATGGGTCTCTAGTGTTACAGAAATACACTCATATTAAAAAATGAAATACTATAATAGAAAATTCATCCCTCAAATGTGTCTCATGATTAATGAATGATCTCTAAGTCATACCCAAGTAAAAATATGCACCTACCTTGCAATAATAATAAAGCCAAAATTTTTAACATTTAATACAGTCATTTTAATACAAATGCAAATAAAGATTTTACCTAATGCATTTACACAATAAGATAAATATACATTATATGATAAGTATATGCATCATAAATTATCTGATATAGTTATAAAAAATATCAATACCTGTTAATGTACTTCAATATTTTCATGGAAATATGCTAAACAAATAATATATATATATATATATATATAAGAAAAAAAGAGACATTGTGTATGGATGTCAGTTTAAACATCAATTATAATCGATCAACCTTCTCTTATAATTTATTTATTTTATTAATGATAAAGACAATTATTTTCAAAGTCTCTGCTTCAATCTTGATATTTGAATTTTGTTAATATCCCTGTCAAAGTCTTTAATTAATGAATGCATGAATTTAAAAGAATTCAATTAGTTTTGAAATACTACTTCTGCAAATCATGATGGGTTGGACTAATGAAATTAATCAAAGTGTTTGAAAATGCTTATCATGGTGTTTGTTCCCTTCTTTGGCTGAGGATAGCTAGTTGTTTGATACAATATTCTTTTACATATACACACCTGCTAATGATCTTCCATTTGATGGAAAACAGCAGATACAAGCAAAGAGGGAGTAAAACCCTAGGTAGTTGTCTTATTTACTCACACAGCTCTCTATCCATATCCAGCTTAAATTGATTTTTTTTCTTTTCAAGTGAATATGGCAAAATTATTAAGAACAAAACTTTGCTAGCCTACTATATGCAGAAATAGAGTAATAATGGTACTCTCGTGATTTTCATACCTTTTCTTTTTATTATGTAAATGATCTCCATAATAATTTTAAATTTACAGCTTCTTGAGGAATATTCTGTTCAACCTTTATTGTTAATTAATAAATTCACATATGTATTGACAATAATTCTTTTAAATTTATTTTAGAACATTTTAACATTTTATCATTGACATTAATAAAAAATGATATAGATAATTTAAAATACAAACAATTTTAAAAATATATTTAAAAAAATACATATATGTAAACCAGAAATCCCTTTTTTTATTTTAAAAATAAATAAATCTACATGTATACTTTTAATTCATAATGTTATTAACACTGCTCCTAATATAAATTTAATATAATTCCTTTATATACCCTTTTTTCATTTATTATTAGTATTGCCCCCTCAATAACCTAAACAAAATATTAATCTTAGAACTGGCAATAATAATACTATTAAAAAGCTGAGTGAGATTGAAAACTGAAACGTTTTATATACATATATATTAAAAGATTGCAATGCTCAACTAATTCAGTACCTTACAAATACTTAAAAAAATATTTATTCTTCTTGTCATCCTTTTATATTCTAATTAACTATGAGGATTGAGCCATGCAGTCCTTAAAGTATATAACCTTATATATATAAAAATAAATCATATTTTCATTTAATTTTTTTTAGATATTCTTTTTTTAATTTATCATAAACGAATTTGCATTTTCAATTCAAAGAAAATTATTGTTTAATATTAAATTTTTTATAGACAAAATACTTTTAATAATATTATCAATTTATTCTGAAAAGAATGAATAGAATATGTAAACAATTGTGGAGCATAGGGAGTAATCAGAAATATAAAAAAATATTTGTACATGTTAAATAAATCTAAGCTTTAAAATATATATAAATGTTTGTAATGAAAACTGCGCATAGCCAACTCCCCTGTCTAGTATTATTTCTAAAGGAAGCATTATAAATAAGATAATCTACAAAGCATTACATATATTTTGATAAATAAAACTGTTTTTGTCCTAAGCGATCAAGATGATAATAATAATAGATTTATTTAGCATTGCTAATAATGCTAAATCTCAAACTAAAGGCGAACTATCTTAATCTACTAATGACAGCTGGAAATATACTGCAAAATAATAAACCAAATTCTCGTAATCCTGATATAATTGATAAAGTGGCAGTCTATTTTGAATGCATTAAAATAACTAAAAATCAGACGTGAAAGCCATCTAAACCTAAAAAAAAAAATCTATATATCATAAATATAATATTAATTAACAAAAATAAAAAAATCTGCCATATATCCAGATACAAAATATTTATTTTTAATTTACTTTGAACTTATTTAAATAATAAAAAGATATTTATTTATTGACATATAAATAGGCAATACGTGCATATACTTATAAAAAAAAAAGTTTATGTTGATAGCTTATGTCCGGTTATTTCAAAATATTGCCTCTGAGTTGTTTCGTTTAAAATATTTTCTTGAAACTTATTAGCTATATTATTCAGAAAATAATGTTTAAAGTACAAGACAGAAGACACTACTGAGTAAAATTGAGTGATAATTCAAGGTCATTAATGACTGCAATATTTTAATAGTCTCATTCTTCAAGTATGACTTTGGGATATTTAATACAGAGTAGACTAATTTGTAAGAAATAGATGGTTTTTTAGGAACTATTTAGAAAATAATTTGTATTGTTGTTATGTACAAAACTGAGTTTATATTATGAATTAAAGATAATAAATAAATTTTACTTAGATGATCTACTAGATTTAACTTTTGTAAATAATGTGGGTAGTCAAAATTTGCATTCAAATTCTAGATAAAGATAATCAAAAATTTAATCAAAATTAAATTAATTTTTAATTAATCTTTTACCACAATATTTTTCATTGTTTGAAATATACTGTATACATATATATATATATATATTATTAATTTATTTGCTATTTTTTTAGCAACGACCAAATGATATGTTTAATATTATATACAAAAATACTTGTTATCTATAATATTATTTTATCATTTAATTTTCCCACAATTTTTTTTCTAATCATTTATCTATCTCTGACTCATCCTTCTTACATATTAATATCATTCCAATTCTGTTGTTCTAATTTCATTTATTATAATGTGTTCAACATTAATTATTTTTTAATTTTTTTTATTGCTTATGCATAATTTTCTTAACCTATTTGCATATTTTCAACATTATTTCATTTTCATAGCTATCAATTCTCTTTCCATTTAAATCTTCTATTGGCAATCCTTACTTCCATATATATAATACTTTACATTACTGTGTCATATATTTATTATTTATTGACTTTTGATATATTCTAATCTCACATTTATTTTAATATACTCAAATACAGCAATATCTCATTTATCATTGATTCTGTTTTTCTGCTCAGTTTTTCCCTCTTATAACTTTATCTGTTGTTTTCTTTTTTATGATCTTAATGCTTATATATTTATATTTCTCACATTTTCAATTGCATTTCCATATTCCAGTATAACTTAGAAATAATTTTATAACATTATAGACCATTAAATGTAACAAAAATAATCAAGTTAAATTATACAAATAATAAAGTATAATTGTTTTGGGGATCATGTGACATGATTTGAGTTATTATGTCTAAGTAGTTTTGATCCAGAAATCTTCAGATTCTAAATTTGCCATTCTGCCACTGCACCAAATCTGTAGGATATCAAAAAAATTATTCCAATATAATGATAAAAATGGAATAGAAATTAAGATAATATTACCAAAATATAAATGAGATCATTCAGTAGCATTATTGTCTCTATTGATATAGTTAAGCAAAATAAAACAAGATAAATATGATATCAATTTTTTAAGCACTTTAGTTCATTCCTTACCTCAATGATATCATATTGAAAGCGTGTGTTTTTTTAAGTGTCATAGCATAGGCCAGAAAGCGAACCTGTTAACCTGGGACAACTGCTTGTAAGGCAGCCATGCTGACCTCTCAACCATCAGAGCTTGACTGAAAGCATGTATTTGTCAATTTTTATACAACTTTTTGTACAAATTATAAATAGTCAAAGTATGTTTCATTGGTATTTTTTTATTTATTCTTCAAATTTCATTATTATCTAATAAAAATATGCATTAACATGTGTTTTTTATTATTATTATCTGAAAACATATTTATTAAAGAAATGATGTGATGTTGTTAGATAATAATTTATAAAACTAATTAATAAAATTTATATTAATTCATGTTTCTGTCGATAATCAAACAGTTTATTGTACAAGGTTATTTCAGTGCTCCACAAGATTATAAGTTAATGTAAATTTCATGTTTTTCATTGATTAAAAAAAATTTTTTTTTTTAAATTTTTACTATAAAAGTATAAATTAATCATGTCAGAAAGTATGTGTTTGATACTTATTTCATTTTGTTAAAATAATAGAACTTTAAAAACATTTATCTATACGCATGTAATACTTGTGATAATTTAGTAAATTATAAATACAAATATTTTCCCTTGGTGTCAAGCATTGTTAGCCAAGAGGTCATCGCAGTTGCCTTGCAAGCAAGTAGTTGGTTGCAGACGGTTGTGGGTTCGTGTCCCGGCCGATGCTATGACATATGAAATTTTTTTTTTTTCACTTGTTTTTCAATAAAGCTATTTCATGTATTTAGCAACTTAGTTCCAATTGCATTATTCTTACTTTGATATTTCCCTTTATTATATTTTATTACACACCATTATTGCAATTTTGATCCTAATTTTAATGCATAAGAAAAATTAAATATAATAAAAAATTGTATATCTTATATATGACAATAAGATCCTTTCAAGTTGTAGTGATAGAGTATCAGATGGGTCAGGGCTTAATTTGGGCATTGCTACTATGAACTTTACACATCCAAACAACAAACCACTTGATTATTATTTATTTACAATAATAGATAAATCAGTCTTTAAATATCCTAGTTCAAGATAATTTTTTTTCTGTCAGCTTCCATATAGAGATTGGTAATGGAGTAACAGTTATCATAATTGTTGATTGTTTGGTAGTCAGTGTTTGATCAATTTTATATTCTTATTTTATCTTCTAGTTAAGAATATTTACTTACTCATTTACTGCATTACAGTAGATCAATAGTCAGATTGGAAAACTTCTGACAAAAAAGTTAGCCAAAATTTAAAACTAGATTATGAATATGATAACCTTGTACTGTTAGGCCTTTATGATTTTAATAGAAAACTACAATATATATATATATATATATATATATATATATATATATATATATATATATATATATATATATATATATATATATACCTACTTCATCATTTATTTGTAATAACTTTGCATCTGGCAAAGCGTGAAACTTCTCTTTCATCAATTTTGTTTGGTTTAGTGAACTTTTGGTGCAGAGTACCACAATCATATATATAATAGTTTTTGGGGTTAAACTGTGTGTTGGTTTTAATTTCCCACATTTTGACCAAATAGTACTTGCCATTGTCAAGAAGATTAACTTTGCTTTGAAAAGTTAACCTTGACAATGGAAGATGCTATTTTGTCAAAATGTTGGGAATTAATCAAGACTAACACACAGTTTAATCCAAAAACAATTTTATATATGTCATATATTCATGAAAACATTAAATATAATATATATGGCTGTGAGTTCTTGGCAAGATAAAAACAAACAATAAAGTGTTGAATAAAATATGATTTTGTAAATTATATACATTTTTTTCTTAGTTACATATTAAGTATTTATATGCAAGCTACTAAATAATTTACTTTAAATATATTAAAAATATTAGTAGTATATATTTATAGTTTTATTTTAAAAAATATATTGGCATCTGGCTAATCTAACTTTTGGTTTAGAATATTATGCCAATACTATTAAGAAATTGATGGTAAACAATTTTATAATCAATAGCAAATATTAAAGCAATACATATTATTTAAGTACACTTTTTTATTTTTATTAAACTCAGAACTTAATGAAAAATCATGTAGTAAAGGCTCCTAATCTCAATTCTTTTTGTCTGGCATTCACCATTTTCATTGCAGAGAATTAATTATATTGATCTAAACCAATATATCTTCAATCTCAAATGCATGATGTTCACCAATAAAATAAAAGAAGTTGCCATCATAATATTTTTATAAAAATATAATCACAGCATAACATAGCCATTTTTTAAGTTTTTCTTTGTATTATTTTTTTTTTCTATTTTATTTTTGTTATAGTATAAATAATTTTCTAATATAAAATATATTGAGGCCTGAAAAATGAAATCAGACTGGGTTGGAGGTTCCTTCATTTTTAAAATGATTTATATCAAATTTGTTTGCATTACATTAAAACTTTGAATATAGCACCAAGATTTAATATCAATTTTGAAAACAGAAAAGAGATAACGTTAATATTTATCTGAAGGTTTGTAATGATGATATTTTAGTTGTATTTATATATTGAACTATTTTGTCATCTAATATAAGTATTGAATGTTTTTAAAACAATTTATCTCTCTTTAAATATTCCAAATACCTTCAACTGTTAGTAATAACATACAAGTTAGTATATGAACACTGTTTTGAGAGGTATTATTCTTCTCTCTTCTTCATTGTTGGCCTGATTAGTGAAAGTACTAGCATGGGAATCAACCCTGGATCCTTAGATTCTTGAATATTGAATTTTAAGGTAATGCTGCAACCAGTTTAGTAATTCTGCCAAACTTCATATATTTATCTTAGAGATTCCTCCTGATTTCTCCACTTTTTCCTAAGATCAAAGGTAATTAGTGGTTTTCATACATTATGTATAGTCAAATTAGATTGCCTTATGGGGTTTTATCATCATTGTCAAGTGAACAACTTATTTTAATTTTTTGTAACTTTTCTTCTCTATCAATATTTTTGTATTTTTTCAATTAAACATAAGTTCATTGGTATATACATGGTCTGTTACCTTAGAAAAATCTGTTTTTTTTTCTCTTTTAATTATCAGTTTGTGATTTTGAAATTGCTTTTCAATAAGATGATTAGTCTGATTAATATACATTCTTTAACATTCACATGATATTTTATAGATGCAGTTTTGCTTATCATCATTTAGAGTTTAAACTTTGTAGTTGTTATAATTTCTTGTATGTAGTATGACTCTGGAAGGCTGTTCTGAAACTGATTGCTGAAAAATTACAGTCAAATTTAGAAAAATATGCAATCAATATAACATGAGAATATCATTCCAGGGCCCTGACACACTGTGAGAAATTTTAATATCTACAAAGCCTAATCTTGAAATACTAAAAGCAAAAACTCCATTTATTAAATATATTCATGAGATCATTAACCCCATTGAAAAGAGATTTTAAGAACACAAACTGATGATTAGAACAGAGAAAGCAGAGGTTTCTAAGATAGCAGATCATGTGTGTACCAATGAACATATGTTCAATTGGAGAATATACAAAAATATTGAATAGAAAAGAAAAGGTAGAAGAAAATTTAAAGAAGATGCTCACATGACTACCACAGACAATCCCATAAGTCAACCCATTATGACTACACATAATGTCTGAAAACCACTAATTAACTTTGCTCTTAGAAAAAAGTGGAGAAATCAGGAGGAACCTCATAAATAAGTATATGAAATTTCTACTGATCATTGTATTTGGCAGGATAGCTCAATTGGTTAGAGTGTTACCTTAAAATTCAATATACAAGAATCTAAGCATACAGGTTCAATTTCTATGCTAGTATTGTCACTGGTCAGGCCAGAAATACCTGAAGAAAAGAGAATAATATATCTTGAAACATTGTGCATATACTAACCTGTGTACTATTACTAAGAGTTGAATGTATTTGGAATATTTAAATAAAGGTAAATTGTTTTAAAGACATACTTGTATTAGATGATGGAAATAGTCTAATATATAAATGTGAGATAATGTATTAAATTTTGCTATTTAACTAAATGATCTTAGCTGCATGATAGCACATAATATTTTATGGTGCTGTTTTCACTTTTGGATTTTTTCATTCTCTTGCAACTATTTATAGTGCTATTTTTACCAGTTATGCATTCATTTGATGGTAGAAATTAAAACTAAATAAATATTGATTTATTAATTCAGTCAAATGCAAAATGTCAGTACTCTGAAGAGAATGTATTACAAACAAGCTCTCAATGCAGCTTATTAGGAAATCTTTGACCTTATAATTTCTTCTCTATTGTTGTTAGCATAAGGGAAGAAAATGTATATTTTGTATTATGATTAATTTTTACAAATTATTTATATAGTATTTATTTAAAAAATAAATATTTTTGTGATTAGATTACATTTTATTAGAATATTTTATTTTAATAAAATACAAACTAATAATTTATAATAATGATAAAAATTAAACTACAATCAACAACATTGTGCTAAAATGCAATTTTTAATTTTAGATCAGAAATTCAGAGTTTATACTGACCTAACAGTAATTTGGTAAGATGCATTGTGTCAATCAGCAAATAAAAACTAGTTATTGTTTTCAGTATGTAATTTTTTTTTACATTCTAACTTTTCAAGTTTCAAATATGATATTCTTTTTCATTTGTAAACTTATAAAATTAAATACAATTTATTGATTTATAATATAGAATAAAGGTTGTAATATTAAAATAAAATAAACTATTAGTCAACAGATAAATAAAAATGATGTAAAATGTTAAAATGTGGAAGAGTTGAAAATAAAATTAACAGATTAATATTAACTAAAATATTATCCATATATATATATACATACACACACACGCAAATAAAATGTCCATTAGTTAAAAAATTATTGTAATATATATATATATTATATTTTATATAAATAACATTGACTTTTATAGATATATTGTATATGTTATGAGAACTAAAACACAATAAAAAAAGCTATAATTGAATAACGACTATACTAGGCAGCTGAGTTCTTTTGGAGGCTTTCTATGTCCTCTTAGTCATAGAATTAGAATGATAAACGGAAAAATAGTAATATACTATAAGCAAAAATATATTTAAAGCTTATGTAATTAGAGAGCTCATTTCTTAGAGAGGGAAAGCATGATTCTTTTTCAGTGTATAGCATTGTTATTATTATCCATGTGTCAAGCTTCTTGGATTTTTCTCCTAGAGTTATATCTCTCAATGCAAGCAATTGTGAGTGAATAAGAGTTAAAATGTATGGCCAGTGATGTTATGGTGTTCCAAGAAAATTGACTTATACTCAGGCTTGTCTGAGGCTCTTCTTTATAGATATCAGGGTTGTGAAAGCCAAGTGGAGCAGAAGCACAAGATTCACTGCAATATATTGTATTGCACCCAGCTTGGTGGCATACAATCTTGTATAATGTGTTTGTTGTTTGATCAGTGTCAAGCCTATTCTTGAAATTTGTTTATTAATCTGTTAATTGAAGGAGAAGTGAGGAAGCTTATATGATGTGTTAGTGAGAGGTTTTATTAAAACTTTTGGTTATATCAGGGATATATGGAAGTTGAATCAAGAGTCTATCATCTTTGGATGGTTTGTGTTCAACATACAATAAAATTGTTTCACTCTACTTAGTAATATGATTGATTGTATTGAAGCCTACATTAGTCAAGTTTTCAAATATTGTTGTAAATATTAGTAAAACATTATAGAAATAATACATTTTACAAATTAATTAAAACACATTTACAAAAAAAAAAGAAGCATACTTTATTTAAGGTATTAAAATGATAATAATTTATTTACAGAAAATATGATATATCTCAGAACAATTAACATTTGGTAAATAATAATAATAATAATAATAATAATAATAATAATAATAATAATAATAATAATAATAATAATAATAATAATAATAATAATAATAATAATAATAATAATAATAATAATAATAATAATAATAATAATAATAATAATAATAATAATAATAATAATAATTTAATTTAATTTAGTACATTTAACAGATTTTACATCCAAACAAAAAATGCACAGCTAATCTAGTTCACAAAGCATTTGCAGAGTTTTTTGCACAGTAGTCCTAAATGTTCTATCATCTCTTTCAAATATATTAACAGCATTAAAGAATTTATTGTACAATCTAGGTAATCTTACTAATGCTGAATTTTTTAATGTTTCACTTTTAAATTTTGGAATATTATACATATTTTTTGATCTTGTATCCTTTATCTTTAGCTTAAATGATAATGTTGTTTGGCAACTTCTCACATCTATTATACCTGATGTAATTTTTTTTAAATACTTCATATCAGTATAGATTTGTCTTTTGTAGAGTGCATTGTTGTCACATATTATTTCTGATTTAATGTATCTGAAAAAATTTTTATAAACCTTTTCCAGTGCTAATCTATTATTTAATTTATATGAGTTCCAGATCAAAGATCCATAATTTAAAATAGGTAAGACCAATGTATGAAACAAATACACACATGTATTTCTCTTAAACATTTTACAGTTTCTGAGAATTAAACCCATTATTTTATAACTTTTTGTAATAATATTTTGAATATTATTATTAAATGTTCCATTATTATTAAAAATAATACCTAAATCTTTATGATCTTTTTTTCTTAAAATACTTTTTGAGTTTAGTGTATAATTAAACAGACTTGTAGTTGATTTTTTAGAAAATGATATGACACAACATTTTTCAATGTTAATTTCCATATAGTTTTCCACACACCAATCCTGAAAATTCTTGATATCAGACTGCAAAATCTTCTGATCATCAAAATTCTTAATAGTTTTATATAGTTTAATATCATCTGCAAAGCTGATAATGTTAGAACCACTTACACACTGCTCTATATCCAAAGAATAAACTGAAAAAAGCAGTGGTCCAAGTATACTTCCTTGAGGCACTCTAGCATTACTAAAATATGTGTATGATTTTGCAGACTCAAAAGATACAGAATTAGGTCTATTTGAGACAAAAGATACAAACCACTGCAAAAGTTCACAACTAAAACCAATCTTGTGCAACTTACTAATCAATCTAGAGTGATCTACTCGGTCAAATGCTTTGCTTAAATCAAAATAAATCACATCTAGTTGTAATTTGTTATCAATTGCATTTGCAATAGCATCTTGAATATGTATCAAATTAGTCTCAACAGATCTACCTGGGATAAAACCATGTGTTTTAGATAAAGATTTACATACTTAATAATAATAATAATAATAATAATAATAATGGATCCTTTATGCGGCTTATGCCATCAGAATGAAGAAACTGTCCAGCACTTACTGTATCACTGCAAAGGTCTGGAACAAGTAAGAATTATACTTTGCAACACATATAGGAAAAATAAAACCACAATGGAACAAGTAATAATGGCTTTCCAAAGTAAAACAATACCACTGATTAGAGCAGCAACTTTTGTTCTATATTCACTATGGTGCACAAGATGTACGTTCCTAATGGGAAATAACACAAGGCGACATCCATCTACTTTTGAACACAAGTTACGGCAAATACAAATCCGGGACAAATTGATAACAAGTCCAGACATCTATGCAGCTACCTGGTCTCTGCTTAAACACAGAGCAAGGTTGTAACTTAATCAAGGAAATAATGACTAAGTAATATGGAGTACCAACAAGGGAAAAACAAAAATAAATAAATAATAAAACAGGAAATAAAGCAAAAGAACAGAGCCCATCCCTATCCAGTAATAGCTTCAGTAACATCTGTGCACCTAATAACTATTGAAATGCAACTGTCTATAATATTCTGAACACTTTATTTTTATAATGAACAAATCTATAACATTCAATTAAGACAATATATTATAAAGACGTTATCTTGATTATTGTAATAACAATTGTAACCTGGTTGTAACTGGAAAACTTGTAGCACATAATCTATGTAACCATTACTGTATTCTTTTGAGACAATAAAGGCCTTTTGAAACATAATAATAATAATAATAATAATAATAATAATAATAATAATAATAATAATAATAATAATAATAATAATAACAATAATAATAATAATAATAATAATAATAATAATAATAATAATAATAATAATAATAATAATAATAATAATAATAATAATAATAATAATAATAATAATAATAATAATAATAATAATAATAATAATAATAATAATAATAATAATAATAATAATAATAATAATAATAATAATAAAAAAAAGAAATAAATGCTAAATGTTTATACAATAATCAATTTTTTAAAACAATTTTTTTACATATCAACATAAAAGAATAGTGGCTTGAAAAATAAAACTCTAATTATGTACATATATATACATAATCATGAGTTAAATAAAATACTTCAACTTTAAGTTCAACCAGCTTGATATTTGATTTGAATCAAATTTAACTTTGTGACTGATTTCTGATTGAGCAGTCACTTTGAATGAGAAACATGAACAGACTACTTAATTCTTTAATAGACATGAGCAGTTTAAAAAGTATGAATTTCATATGAAGTTATAAAAGAGATAATATTAGGTTTAGATATTTAAAAGTAGTATTAACAGGTTGGCATTAAGTAATAAAATGTTCATTTATAAATATATTATATGTTAAAAAGGTAAAGGTGAAATTTATTTCATAATATATATTATTTTTATAGTAATTCAAATTAGCTTGTAAATAAAAAGTTTTACAAATTAATTATCATACATACATAAACCACATTTTATGTGAAATGATATAATTAGATAATCAGTTTTAATTAATCATATAACAACTATTTTTGATAAACGTATGAATTTAGTGTTTTAAATTGCCCATACATTTAAATCAATTTCTAATTTAATTTAGATTTTTTAAATATTTTTCTATATTATAAAAAATAATCGATCATTTGTTTATTTTTATTTTAAAATAAATAGTAAAAAGAAAATAACTAAATAGTTTATTGCTCAGGAATTAATAAAAAGCTGACGCATTGGTAGTGCCGGAGCTCAGCCATGTTGCATTTGTCTTGAATTCCAGAGTCCAACACTTCCATTGCACCAATTAGCAGGAATAGCTAATGAAAATTTAGACAAATCTTAAATGTTTTGTTTTAATCCAAAACTTCATGAACAGTCATTATAAAATATAATCAAACCAATGAATAATTTCAGCTTAAAAATGAACCCTGGTAATTTGTTTATTATAATTTTTTTCATTAATTCTAATGCAACACAAATTTGCCATACAATAATGCAATCCAGTGTAAGCCTTAGTATTAACAGCTTGAATAGGTGTAGTAAGTGGTGATCATGTAATATTCTAGGGATAATTACAATGCAGTTCTATTTAAATTAATGTTGGAATTCATAATGTTACTAATATTATTTGTATTAAATACACTATAACTTTATATATATGTTTGTGTGTGTAATTCTGGATTTAACAATTAAAGTAATAGTTGGAAATTATATTTATTTGTTGACTCTAAGCAGTTTTATAGCAAAAAATATTATCAATTAGCAACAAACACTAGTCTAACATAGTCAGCAAATTTTCATTGCTAAGATCATATCTAGAAGAATTAAAACATAATATTATGTGTGACAATGTAAATTAAAATGAATTTTCTGATACATTATCATGGTACATTTGACATACCTCGAGGTGTAAAAAGTTGATTTCAATTGATCAGTTAAAATCTCTGACAAATATTAGCCTTTACAATATTGTCCTCAGATTTTTTAAAATAAATTATTTGAATAGTTGAGTTAATTTAGTATTTAAAAAAAAATTATAATGATTTAATTGATTTTGCTTGATTAGTTATTATTTACTGACACCTTATAAAAGTTATATACATATACAAAGTAAAACAGTTTTAAATACCATGGTCAGGGCAAAGATCTTTTCAGATTTTTGCACACAGGAATAATGAAAAAGTCATTATTGATTAAACTAATTAATTTCTAGTGATGATAATTTCCCTGTGTGTCTTTTCTTTTACCTTCTATCAAATTATAGTACATTTATTAACTAATTATTTGATAGATAGATATATTTTTGTGAAATATATCAGAATAACTCTAATATTATCTTACAAATTTCCAGCCGATTAAAAAAAATTGCATCTGAATTTGAATTTATATATGGTTATGACACTTAATATGACTATTTGTCTGCCAAGATATATATATATATATATATATATATATATATATATATATATATATATATATATATATTTGAATCATTTATAATATATATATATATATATATATATATTATAAATGATTCAAATGAGAAAGTTTCCTATTTCATCAAACCTAGTAGTGCTAAAATTTCTAGGTAGCTAGTAACATAGGTGAGATTTTAAAATCACATTCTATGAAAAACTAAATTTCACTAATAAATATATGTTTCACTAAGCTAACAGCTATTTTATCATTTGGAAAAGTAGTTTCTTATAGAAAAAAACCTGGTAAATGAACAGTTTATTTTGAGAGAAAAATATTAAATCACATAAGTTTTACTATCTACAAAATTACAATTGCTGTTTTAAAGCAATATGTTCAATAAATATGACAAGTTTCTTACACTTAGCTAAAATATTAATTATATAATCATAAAGTTTTTGAATTAAAACATAAAATGATATAGATTTGTTAAACATGGTTGATCAATCACAATTTAACTAACCAAAGTATAAAAGTTTCTAACCATTTTATTGTTTTGCTATATAATATATGAATTTTGTGTCCACAGATAGGCAGAACTGTAAGGACAGGTAGCTATTATTATTATTATCATTATTATTATTATTATCATTATTAATTTTTTGGTATTATATAACAATATACACACATCAATTGATTATGCATTTATAAAAAAGAAGAAATTTAATCTGTATTACAATTCTTTAGCATCTATATTAAAATAAAGACTATCATTTTTTCTTTCTGTATATTTATTTCCTTTACTCTTTTGTTATTAATACAAATTTGTTATATTAAGTGTTATTATTTTTAACTACACATTATTTAAGCACATAATAGACTGACTTCATTTTAACAATTTTATAAGTTCGCTGAAAGTTTACTTAAAACAATGATCATTACTCTCTTACTATTATTTTCATTTTTTTTTTTGCATCTCAGCTAATTCACAATAAAAGATGAAGCAAATACTTTATTCAAAATTTAATTTTGATTTTTTTTGTCTTATAAATTTGTTTTATATCTACATCATAATTGCTCTTTGGTTCATGGCACAGCATATGAGTTTAGAAGTCTTGCATTGGTGGTCGAGAGGTCAGCACAACTGCCTTACAAACAGTTGCCTGGGTTGTGGGTTTGCATCCCGGCCGATGCTATGACATTTGAGAGACAAAAAATAAATATACAGGTATCTTATCCTGAAAATGTTTAAATGCCTTATGAGTATTTGTTTAAGATTTAGATCTACCCATAACCTATATATATATATATATATATATATATAAGTTCAAAATAAATTAAGATGCCACACACAAATAGATATATACTATCATGACTATAGTCTACAATCAATCAAATATACCCTTCATTTCTGAAATACACAGTGAACAAGTGATCGTGAGTCTTAGTTAGGTTTTTTTAATGATATATTATTACAAAGTAGCATAAACACATAACTATAAAATTAGCATGGGAATTTAGAAAATTTAAAGAAATTGTTGATTGTTATTGATATTGGGACTGTCTATGTGTTGACTGGTTTTAATAATATATATAAATTCATGAAAGCAGTCAACATTTAAACAATACTAGTCATTAATGTATATATATGTGGATATCTTTATGTGTGGGTGTCTATTCTGATAATGAATTTAAGATCTTATTAAGGTTTAAATGTGACTTTAAATACTGAAAAATTAGCATTAATTGTACTACATGAATCAAAAGCTATGGTGAACTGCTGCTAATAAAATGTTATTTTTTGTTCATAGTTTTATATTACCCAATTATATGAAAAAGGTTTTAAGCAGAAAATGTAATCTGTAGTCTATATGTATAATATTCAAATATATTTTACATAAACTTTTGGTTATGATTTTATTCATTTGTGTGAAGAAGAGTAATTTGAAGCAGGTTTTTTTTTTAAATATAATTTTACTAAAACAGTCTATTCTTATAAATTATTAACTAAACCAATATTAATTATAAGAATAAATATAAAGCTAAAAGTATTTCCTGAATCCACTATTATCAACAGGATAGAAGTATTCTATTTTACAAATAAAATATATTATATGGAATTTAAACAGAATTCCAAGCTCCCTTCAATTATTCACTTTATCTCATACAATCAATACACAAAGCCACACACATGTGAAAAAGATAAGTAATCTTCAATATATGTATTTCATGCTAAATAAGCACTCATCAGCCATATATTACATGTGTTTTCCTGAAGGTTTGAGATGATGGTGTTTTAGTTGTATTTATATATTGGATTATTTCAATCATATAATATGAATATTAAATGTCCTTAGAAAAATTTAACTTTCTACTGACTGTTGCCTTTGGTAGAATGACTCAGTTGGTTAGAATGTTACCTTAAAATTCAATACTCAAGAATCCAAGGCTTAAGGTTTGCTTTCCATGCTAATCCTGTCACTGGTCAGGCCAGCAACACCTGAAGAAGAGGGGAGAATAATACCTCTTGAAATGTTGTGCATATACTAACATGTGTGCTATTACTACCAATTGAATGTATTTGGAAAATTTAAATAAAGTTAAATTTTTCTAAAAGAGATTTAGTACTCATATTATATGATAAAAATAGTCAATACATATATATTACATGTGTTATAATTTTCCACTTTTTCATAATTCATGTATACTCACACTTTGACTTTTTCTTAATTAATTTACTCAATGTGTCAATAAAAGTTGATTCTTTAATTTTTTTTTCATAAATTACCTTCACAATGGCAATATCAAATCAGAAATTTTTTAAACTGCAATTTGATATATATTTCACAAGATTTATTTTTTGTATTTATTTACATTTTCAAATTCCATATTTTTTTTATTTTTAAATCATTTGACTCTCCCATGTAAAAATTTCTATAATCACACCTTATCTCAGCATATTCTTCCTATTACTTAATAATTAATTGACATTTGATAGCCCACTTTATTAAAGGATACAAAAATAATTGTGACATTATATGATAATTTTGTTTTAATTTCATAAGATACTATGTATTTTTTCTTATTTTTTAAAAATCTAGCTTTGATTAAAATTATTTGATATATTAATATATATTTTATATAAATTTTATTTTGCATTCAACATGTAATAATATTTTAGGAATATATTTCTATGTTAGTTAATTAATCATTTTTAAATAATGTAAACTAATTTAGTGTGTAATAAAAGATGTTTTGAATTCAGGTAATTTATATGTAATAGTAACTTTTGGAAGGAAATCAATAAAAGTTATGACCATTACAAATTTATTAACATGTATTTAT
Organism: Epiperipatus broadwayi; assembly: GCA_028023455.1. Lineage (NCBI taxonomy): Eukaryota > Metazoa > Onychophora > Udeonychophora > Euonychophora > Peripatidae > Epiperipatus > Epiperipatus broadwayi. The sequence continues at coordinate 1,012,580 of JAQFVV010006398.1, forward strand.
TCATATTGTTTTATTTCCATGATTTTAAATAAATATAATGACTATAAATTAAAATATTCTCAACATTTAAAGACCTCTAATTTCACTTGACTAATAAAAAAAAATGTTGCGTCATAATTGATATTACAATAATAATTACACAATCCAAGTATATTAAATACATTTCTGTGATATTTTGTTTAAAAGCTCTCTTCATCGCTGAAGTTGTTAACCAATTTGCCACTTTTCACTTTTTATATATAGGACTTTCGAACATTGGCATTATTATTTTATTTATAAATATCAATTTTCTATTAATAAGTAAATATTTAAACTTTTGTATAAATATAATATATAGATCTTGATTAATTACTTGGATTTTTTTCTATTTTCACAAGTCTGTGTTGTCAAAGGTAAACATCCAGTTATATCTAATAATAATTAAATTTTCAATCTTTCTAACAAAAGTAAACAATGATGAAGTAGGATGTTTACCAAATATTAATTCACTCTGAAAATTCTGTTCTAAATTTATGGGACTTAATAAAAAGAGCAAATGAATGAAGTCAGATTTGTAAAATATGCAGCAAATTGATATAATTATTTTTTAAATTATCATTTTTTCCATTGTATAATTTAATGAATAAACTGTTAAATTGCATGACTGACTACACACAAATTATGAAAAGTTGAAAAACTTTATGCAATAATGGAATTATATGTAAATTAACTTATATTTAATTTTTATTTGTAAAATAGAATGTTTTATACACTATCGAAGAAGATAGATATATGTGTATAATAAGAAAAATAAGATTATCTTTCAATAATTCATTGCAGAACAAATGCTACAAAATAAAAAAGGCATTACAATCTAGATTTGTTAATTCTCAATGACAAAAGTTTGAACAGTTTCTATTTTTGTTTTACTCTTTATTTAAAAATAACAACATCCATTTACTGATCAATATTGGATGATTATTTAAATTGAGGATGGGGTATCTATCACAATATATAATATTTTTGATTGCCACATGAGTCATGTTTTACCCAATTTTATTTGAATTCTCAGATCATTGGCATAGCAAGTAAATGTAGTATCACTAAGTCATTCAGCCTATTCATATGTAAACATAAAATTAGTATTCTTTATATATATATATATATATATATATGTGTGTGTGTGTGCGTAACAAGTGAAAGTACAATTACTCTTGAGAAGAAATAATAAATATAGTCACATATCTGTCAAATAAGATAATTTGACTCAAGCAATATGATGACATAGGCTAAGCTTAGGGTTTTCATATATGATATATGCTATAATAAAAAGAACCATAAGAGTATGAATAATAACAACTAAGCATTGTAAATATGCCAATTAACATTTAATAAATTTTAAGAGGAGGAGAATTCTCAACTAACTCTTACAAACTACAAATGCTCTTAAAATTAAAAGCACATACCAAAGAGTAATTAGGTTGTAATATATTCTTTTTCATAATATTTGTATACCCTCCTCTAATATAATTACACATCGCCCAACTACTATTCTCAACATTTCATTGCAATGATATGAGCTACAATTCCAAAATTCTTGATGAAGGATAGTGTTTCTTATGTTATATTTGTGCCACTTTACTTTTCAACATCATTTTTTTTGCCAAAAATATTTTTTTTGATCATTGATTACAATAATGAGATCTCAGGGTTCTTTATTAAATATTTGTAATGTTAAAATTTTTACTCTTTTATTTTATTAATAAATTATTAAACAATGAATGATATCCTAGTGAAAATATGTGAAGACATACTCTTACTCCTAGAATAATATATTCTAATCTACAACAATAATAAAATTAATAGAAAATATTTGAATTAAAATAAAATATATAAACACTCTTAATTTTAAACACTCTTAATTTAGAATAAAAAGTAATAATCTACTAGGATAGCATTTGAATACTAAGAGTGGATTTTATGGCCATTCAGGATATCCTATTAACAACTCAAGCCAAATCTTTCTTATAAATTTAGAATAAATAATTTAAGCATTATATTTATTATGGATAATCAATTACAATCTTATGAGTAAACAGGAAATAATTTTATCAAAAAAGCAGTATTCTTTTAATAGATGTACATAGATTAAAATGATAATGTAAGATTAAGAAAACGAATATTTCATTTCTTAGATGCATTCTTAACTTCTGTACACCCTTCTAATAAAGTGATTGCTATCTTCAATTTTATGTGTATATACTCTTAATAATAAAAATAAAATTTAATTGTATTATTAATTATATATTGTTAAGATTTCTGGATAAGTCATGTGTGATTGAGATGATATTAAAACTATATACAAATTTAACAATAACCTATAACATTTATTTAAACAGTAGATACAATCAAATAAACAACAATTTTAAAAATCTACAAACTTCAAATTTAGCTTTTCAAACATTATGCCATACAACTTTCCTGCATAAAATAAATAAATATTAATGTTTACAGTTTATGGTAATAATATAAATAAGTTTACAAATTAAATGATCACTGACTATTGTGAATTTGTTTGACTGATAAAAGCTTTTTATTAAATAAGGGCCTTATCACAAAAATTCTACATTTTAACACAACAATCATACTATGACATTGTGCTAACAATGAGTATATTTAAATACTGAGAATGCATTACCACTCCAGTAGTGAAATCATTGCTAGAAGTAATATATATTAATTATTTAGGCCTATAAATACAATTCTAATTTTTAAATAGATAAATATCAGGTTTATGTTCTCCGAGCAAGGCAGACTTACATGTCATAACCATCTCTAACCTACACTTAGAGTATTCATGAATGCAAACAAAGGAAATATAATGTTCTTCAAAAACAAGTAATATCAATTGCCAAAATAATAAAGTCATGATGGTACACCACACATGACACCATACTAAATATATGATATAATAAATCTGAGAAGAAAATACATAAGGCAATGATGCTAATGATGGCATAACCTCAAAAGGTGCACCTACATTTTGAGAACAAACAAATACATTAGGAATTTTGTCTCTGAACATATTGGGAAAAATAAGAATAAACCACTAAAAATATTAGGAACAATGAAATGCTGCTTTAAATAAATCATTTATGCTGAATATAACACAAGAAAAATAACATGAAAAATACTATAAGAGAGAGATAAAATTTCTATCTCTTTATAAAAATACATGTGTTAGCAAGATAGATACCCACAAGAGAGTGACAAGGTCATAAACTCTTAAAATTATATTGGCAAGATAAGCATAAACAAAAACAAGAGAGATGACATTACAATCTCCTAACAAATATAATTATTAACTGATGTATAAAACTGATAACAAAATTATTTTCCAAATCTGGCTTAATGAAAAAAATGTCCTGAAATAAACAATAAAATAAGAGTATACAACATGTTTGTTACTTATGCATAAACATATTGATTCAAATAGATAAATTATTCACAATAGATGACAAAATAATGGAGTATTGTAAATAGAAAATATTCTGTGAATGTCTGGATATTATGACTGATAAATAGTTCATTGTGATGGTCCAGATTTTCTACTAGAAGAGGGGGGATGCATATAACTACAGTCAATCATAAGGTCTTCGGGTAAGCTGGTATGACTGACATCACAAAGTAACTAACCAATGATCATGCCTGCCTCCAATGGGCTAACTCTTGGTTTACACATTAAATCTAGACACAATTTAGGCTAGTTTGTCTATATCTTACCCTTCATTTGGATTACATACATGTCTCAGAATTCAAACCCAGAGAGAATACTGCAATCAGTTGTCTTCAGTGATGAATTTACCTTAGTTAGAAATTACAGAACATTTATATAGGTTTTAAATCAAGTAGAAGACTCACTTAATCATATTTCTGTATAATAATGTATAAAGAAAGGTATATATATATATATATATATATATATATATATATATATATATATATATAGTAATCAATTGATGAGCAGGTGGAGAAATAACTTTGATAAACTAGAGACCATTTAATGAGAATCAACTTGATAATGTTTATTTACAAACAAGATAAAAAAATTGAAAAACTCTGACAACAACAAAAAATAATTATATACATCTGTGTGGGTCAAGTATGCATCCCTATTATATAAATGCTTAAATATATTCATTGCAAAAACTTTTCCCATGATAGGCATACATGAATAGACAAACATTCATTATACAAAAAAAAAGGAAAAGTTACAAAAAGAAAACAAAATCATTAATATAATGTTGCATTGATAGTAAGTTAACTAGCTATTTAACAAAGACATATGAAGATGTAATCACTTGCTTCTTGGTTTAATTCCAGCTATAGCAGTTCTCTCTCTTTGGAAAACCCCCTTAATTATGTACAAGTTTAATAGAAAAGACCATTCATGAAAGAATGTTAGTCATTCATACCAAATAAACAAAATGAACAATGGTTAGTCAACAAAAAGAAAAATAAATTCTGTCCTGTAGCAAGTGTATGTTTTTTAATATGAAATAGTAATAAATAAAATCTTACTTTTATTCCATATTATAGTAAGGATTCTGATAGTAATCATACATTACTACATGTGATTATGGAAGGAGGGTTACCTAAACTTTATTTAAAAAGAAAAATTATTTAACCTAACAATCTTCTTCTCCATGTTTTCTCATCTTTAGCTATCATAGACTCTTCTAAGTTGCAGAAATCTTGGTTTTCAAATACAGAAGTGAAATTAAAAAAAACCCACAAAATTCTACTAACATACACATAAATAAAAAATATTACATAACAAATTAATACTTCTTCTGATAACTGTTATGAGATTTTTGAATTAGGCAACTAATGTCTCTGATAGGTACAGTATGTCATTGTTCTGGTCAGACAGCTAAAGTAGATCATGCATTTCTCATGGAGACTCCTCAGTGACATATTAGAATGATGTTATATCCATCTCTTATTGTTATTCTTCTTTCTATATCCACCTGGACATTTGAGACAAAGCATTTGTTGTTTTGGCAGGCATTACACACTTGAGTACTAAACTATCATGCTTTTCCTGGTCAAGGCTGACACTACAATACTATTGAATTAGCTGGCAAACATTTTTAGTAAATAAACAACTAATTTTTTTTAATTCAATGTTGTTAAATGATTTTTATAAGAAAGGAATTATTCCATTGTTAATATATATAAATACTCTGATGACGTTCTCATTCATACTTTTATTCTCATTTGAAGAATAGCACATTCCATTTTGTTTTAAATGTATTCAAATCAACTTTATTACTTTATCCAAAAGCTTGAATTTGTTAGTATTTGTTTTTGTTTAAATATCAATTGCAGTTATTTGTAGTTTGCTTTACAACAATGCAACAAATAATTTGAAGTGTTTGAATAAGCTGTCCATTTTCTTTAAGATTCAAACACAATCACATATATTCTCTAATGTTTTTCTTTATTTGAAAACTAATACAGCTTATGCTTATTTGAAAATAGTAGAAAGATGGCAGAAATAAATTACATTTATGTTTATACTGCCCTTGATTTCTGTTGTCCAGTATACTAATATCTTATTTTCTGTTTCTATTGCTGTGAGAACCCAATGGTTGCATGTATTATATTAATTATAAGCAAAATAAAATTACATAATAAAATTATGTTTTTCATCTTCTGTATTTGATTACCCAGTGACTGGTTTGACATTAGGTCATACCCATTTTTACTTAGTTCAAGGCTTTTAAAATGATGCACAATACATTGATATTAAATTCTTTGTTTACATACATATATATTAGTACATTTTTTTTTAATTCGGGTTTCCATCTTTCTAGCAGATAGGAAAACTGATTTATTTTGATACTTCCTCAATATAGTTAAAAATATGTATTTGTTGTGTCTGTCTATATATAGGTGTGGTTTTAGTTACTTCATAAGTGAAAACATGTGCTTAATCATCCATTAATTAAAGTTACATTAAAAATAAACTGGATTTGGTAGAGTGACAAAGGTGAGATTGTAAACTACCCTTACAGCATAAAACTATATCAGACACAATTGCATAACATAAACACATAAAATACATAGTAAATTACAAAAGCATAAAATTATTATTTAAAATTATACCCAATTTACCAAAAATTAAATAATTAAATGTCCTTTGTCCTAGAGGGTTCATCATTCATCATGATACAGTTCTGAAAACATAGAAAATTTGTTCCATTTGTTGAAAATATAACAAATTTAAAACTAGATATACAGCAATCTAAAATATTTTTATAAGCAAGAGATTTTTTAACAACATGAGTACACAAACATATGAAAATATTTTTCAATATGGACCTCAAAACTTCTGGAATAATATTATGTTAATTTTACATTCATCCATAGAAAAATATGTAATTTTATAATGAGGTCTGGGAGCAAATATTATTTAATGACAATGCAGATTTATTAGAGAGTTGGGAGGAGGGTTTCAAATTCTTAATCATAGCCTTAATTATAATGAAGCATATGTGTAGAAGATTTATAATTAAAAATTAATGATATAATAACTTGAAAAATAATTCAAAACAGCATGCTGTATTTCTTTTACAATGCAAATACAACTGTTTCAATTACATATTGATAGTGAATTTTAAGTAATGAACCCATTACTATAATATAATATTCTTTTTTCAAATATAAGTATTCAAGCAATAATTTTCCAATAAAAAGTAATTTAATAATTTTTATTTGACAGACTTGTGGAATATTTTTCCTATCACTAGCCTTTATTAGACATATGTTAAATTATTCATGAATCAACATCCTTTACCCTACAGGAAAGATAATAAATAAATGATATATCATTAGAATGTCATTTAAAAATTAATAAAGTAGGTCTACAATCCAGAATTAAAATAGTTTATTCATTAAAAATGAATTATTTTGGAAAAAAACATTGTTAAAATATGAGAGTCTTGAAATAAAAATATTTCAAAGAGTTGTTACTGGAAACAAAACACTTCAATGTTTTTTGCTAAATTTATTACACTTTCATCATTTTTTATATATTTTTAAATTTTTTAGCAAAGTCATTGAAAATATTAAGAATTGCTATAATTATTGAATAACAAAAGTCTCTAACATTTTAAATATTGTGGCTCAAAGAATATTAAATTGATAATAAAGTTTATTGTAAATAAATAAATTGGTAATCAATAAAATTATCACATTGGTGAAATAAGCTATAGAAAATTCCCACAATATGTTAATTCTGTACAAAAGTAATCTAGTAGTTGTAAAAAAAATAACTATTTTAATTTTCTATCAAATTTTTCTTTTTTTTACTAATGTACATTTCAAACTTCCCAGTAGACTTAGCTTAAAGTTTTGACACTTCAATTAACACTTATTTAAGTATACATATTACTTTAGCAAAATAAAAATAATTAAACATAGATTTATTTAATATGATTAAGTCTGCAAAATAATAAATATTAATTAGTAAGAAAAATAAGCAAGTTTTTTCTCCTTCCCATGTGTGTGCAAGGGTTTTTATCTGATCATGTGATTGATTTTATTGATTGAAATTGACATTTTTTAAATCACCTCCTCTTGACTTCCTATATTAAAGTTTAAAAAATGATTTCATATCTGAAAAACCAAAGCTAAAAATAAATAAAAATATTTACATATTGTCTACATTGTTAGTTAAAAATATTAAATTATAAGACAATTATTTATGAAACCAAAAATTATTACAATAAAATATTACATAACAAATATATTGCTTTGAATAGAATATTCATTTATATTATTCTTTTATAATAATTCCACACATTAATTAAATGATAAGTTCTCCAAAATACCTTTTATTGTTTTTAATTAAAAATATTTAAGAATAACTAAATATTACAAACAAGGAAGTGAAAGATAAAATTAAAATGCAAGCACAATCACATATATTCTCTAATGTTTTTCTTTATTTGAAAACTAATAACTTTAACAATAATAAATTAACTCATTATATTTTAATTAGCAAGGCCTAGCTTTATTTTTCTCACTTAATCTTTATAATACTTAGAATGAATAAAAACATACTTTTATTTATAAATAACTTAAATAGAAATTCTTTCTTATAAGCAAGCAAATTAAATAACAATATTTAACTTTACAATTTAAACTTAGCTATTATTACAGCATAATTAAAACATTAAATTTTAATATATAGAAGTTATAGGAAAACAACTTTAGCTTTTAATATTTCAACATAAACTTATTATTATACAAATATATTCCTAATTTAAACAATTAAAAGTGACTTATAACTACAGATGGGTTTAAACCAATACAATAAAATATTTAAAATATTTTTTAAATAATTAAGATTTATAAAAGTTTTTAGAAAGACTTATAAAATGAATTAACATTTATCTATAAAGCTGTGGTAAAATTAACTTGCAATAAAAATTAACATATCAATTTTTTTTTATACTTAGACAAATTAAATTGCTGGAAGTTTAGCTTTACTGGCAAAGATAAAGGTTACAATATATATAATTAAAAAAAGTAAACTATTCTCCCTTAGAATCTTAATATATTAACAACAAATGTATCCATTCTATTCTTGATCTTTTGCTAATACACCAAGAGTCACTTTTTCAAGCTTTGGGTAGAAAGGTGTGATTTTATATATATACAGATAAAGTTCAACTTTTAGAGCAATTCATTGTCATTAAAACTTTCCAAAAACATCGTAAAAAGGGAATAGATTTTGAAATTTTTAGGGAAATTGACATAGTAGCAGATTATTTTTCAGAAATAACATAATTACTGAAAAATCAATGTGTAAAAGTTTCATTGATCACATCATCATCATTATCAGTAATTTTAACTTTATATTACATCTGAATATAGTTTATCAATATAAATTTTATAATTGAAAATAATTCTACATTGATGCAACTTATATTTTTTTTATGTTTCACATCTTGTTATATCCTTCTCAGTTGCTATTTTTTTTTTTAAGAAATAGATTATAGCTGTAGCCTAAATATACTGCTTTACTAGTTTATAATAAAATCAGTTCAGTTATGCATAAATATTTTACTATATAATTCTTTTTTTCATAAAGTAATTCCCTCTATGTCAATAAAATTATCTTTTGAAACTAAACCATCCATTTGCTAACTTTTATTATCAAAGCTATTTTTCATTATTTTGCAGTTTTTAAACAGCATTATATATTATTATTAAAATAAAATTTCAAAATATTTACAATAATTCAAAAATTTTAACCTATATTATTGAGTATAGCATTATAAGTTATTATTGATTAAAAATATATTTTGCAATTCATTGTCATTCATAAGTGCATGTAAAATATAATTAATCAATACAGCAAATTCAGTATTAAATTAGATTTTAATGAAGCCAGAAATTTTCTCACTATTATTTTTATAATAATAGTGTTAATGTTATCAGTTTCAGTTGTTAAGATTAACTTTATCTACTAAATCTTCTGTAATATAAGTCTTTTTTGAACTAATATTGATGTTCTCATATTTGATGTATATTGTCTAATGAATTGAATTGAAGCAAAACATTTAATAAATGATATATGTTTATGTGCCATTTTTGGTATTTTAATAAATATAAAGTGCATTAGAGCAATCATAGATTGGTAAACTCTGGAGTTCAAGGTCTGAAAATGAGGCCCAGCTTTTAGTTTGAATATTGGAACTTCTTATGGACTCCGAAGAAATAAATCATTTGATTGTCTTTAGTTCTGTACATATTAATGTAGTGGTAGTAGTAGACTTGATGCTCAAACTTCAAGGATCACAGCCCAGCTCTTTCTTTTCTAATTCTTAAATTTCATGTGAACTTCTGAACAACAAATCATTTGATTATTAGTATATTTACAATTATTTTTATTTTTAAAAAGTAAAAAACAATATAATTTCTATACACTTCAGTAAAGCCACAAATATTTTGAAAAATATCTGAAAAGTTTAAAAAAGAAAATTTTCTATTAAAAATGGTCATTTTTGCTTTTGCCTTTATTGTTACCATTTGTGACATAGTCAGAAATATTTTTATTTTTTTATTTTATTTATTAATGGTTTCGTCTGAAAATCATAAGCCACAACATTGTCACGTGGTATATATATTTTTGTAAAATCCGTAACATAAAAATATAAACACAGTTAAAAATTAATTTCTCAAAGTAAATAAAAAATTTATTTGGAAAAGTAAAATATAACTTTTATAAAAGTATAAAAAAATTATGGCATGATTTTTGTTTTAGAGCTAATATAAATATAGTTTTATGTAGTAAACAGAACTATAAAAAACGTGTAAATAATTAAATTTGCCTTATCATGGTCTTTTTACAATTTAATAAAATTTAAATTTCTCATTATTAATGTGTATATAATTGTTTAGTGTGTGAATTTAATAAATCACTCTTTTTATAAAAGTTTTGTCTGTGAAAGTGCTATTTAAAAGGATTTATTTGGTCATGTTTAAAATCTATTTGATCTTATAAGAGTACTGATCACATGATTTATTTTGTAAAATAGAATTAGTCGCTACTTTTTATTTTTAAAAAGATAAAAAATTACTAAAAAAAAAAAATCGTTTTTTACATTTACAAACTGTGAAACTACAATATTTGCTTTTAAATGTTCAAGTTCAGAAACATCAAAAGATTTGTTACAATAGTATATGTAAAAGTAAAAAATTAAATCAATAAAATAGTTTAACATTAATCAAACAATATTATTACAAACACTTGTTATGAAAATTTATAAGACAATGTGAATAATTCAGTACTAGGAAGTATCAAAATAAAGTATTTTAAATTGATTAATTAGATGATTTAAAATAATCGATATTCAAAAGAAGAATAACGGTAATTTGCACAATGAACTTTCTTGCCAGATCAAGGCTGTCGGGAAGAAGGACCATATGATCTCGCCGGAAAGAATCTATATGATACGTGGAAGTTTGTGGTGTTGCCAGAATAATTTTTGCTTCAGCGCTGGCGGGTTTCCTTCATGATCTGTCCGAAAGTCACTCTACATAAGCTACTAAGATGGGTCTGACCATGGTTGGGTATGCTTGCTTCGTACAATTGAGAGCCAAAGGATCAATCCTCCTATAATGGTCGGAAGGCTGGAAAATGCATATGGATTTCCTGCTAATTTTTTCTCAAGTAAAGATGGCAAACTCTCAATTTTAGAGAAATGACAAGACTGTTGAAAAGAGTGTGTGTTGTTCAAACTGTTCAAACTCTCATCGTGACTCAAGATAATTTATTTGTTTTTTTACTTTGTATTTCCTCTATTAATTCTGTTTGTATTCAAAGGCAATAAATTTACTTTGGAAATAAATAATGTACATAAATATTGCCATTTGACAGAATATAAAATGTAATTATTAATAATAGTATTAATTCTTTGTCATATTTGCTTTCTGTAGAATAAAACTTTAACTTTTGGTGCTAAAAAACAATAATCCCATGTTGTGAAAAGTTTCCAAATTTAGCAATTAAATTATAAATGTGAGCAAAAAAGATCACACATTAAAAAAATAAAAGATTGAGATGACATTTAACATAATTCATACAAAAATAATTTAATGGGTTTTTTTTTTACATTAGATAGCAAATAGTTCTAAAGAATGAGGTTTAAATACCAATTAATATTAGTAACCATATATCAAAAATAATTATAATAAACACCCCTCAACATAATACCATACAAGAGCTAATAACATGTAATTAGATTATCTTATATATAAATTTTTCAGTTTTCTGTGAACTTTTAGATTTTATTCTGGATTTAAAAATCATGTCAGTGCATTAGACTTCATATCTACAATCTGGTATTTATATCTGGAGAAATTTTTTTGGGTATATCTCTTTTCATTTTTGCTGTCATTTCATATTATTTTTAATATTGATTACATTAAAAAGTTATCAAGTTACTTTTAACATCTTATTCCACAACTACGTATATATTTTTTCAACATTGGAATAAATCAACTGTCTTGGATAGATGTACATGAAAATGGACATGTCACTATGATATTTGAGTTATAGTCAAATGGTAAATGGGAAACTATTTAGCTTTTAATATTTAGTCACATGATCTTAAATCATTTATAAAAGTCTCATATGAGGTTATTTTTTAAAAAAGTTTGTAGAATTCTGAAAAAAAAAAATTGTTAACTGGTCGAAATAAAAAATAATAATTAAAAAGAATTTGTCAAAAAATATAAGAGGAAGAGCACACTATATATTGAAAAATAATATATTTCATAAAATATTTAAAATATCAATAAAAATAATTTATAAAAGTATTTTTAATTTTAAAAAAAAATCACATGGCAAATAACAGATGATATTATTGCTTAATATTTTAAAACTTTGAATTGGGATAAATGTTCATTTTATGTTATTGTTTAATTTATATTATCCATCATTTTATATTTTAGCCCTTTCTCATAGTAAGATTTATCTGAATAAAACTCATAGTATTTGGAAAACAATCCTTACTTTTTCAACTTTTTATTATATATTGAGCAAATAATATTTTGATAAGGGCAGAATGCAAAAAAAAAAAGAAACACCACAGAATTAAGCATTAGATTTGTTTATGTGGTTGCAATTCTAATCAATATGGTTATAACAAAATAATAGGTAGAAATAATGAAATTTGTAGAATTTTGACATCGAAATAAAATAAATGCAACTAAAGTAATACAATTAAGTTTAGTAGATGAAAGATTAAAATTGGTAATTAAGCAGAAAATTACTAGCTTGAATAATCATACAAATAGTGACAAAGAAATAAGAATGAAAAATACAGTGTCTAATCTGAATCATCAATGATTTCACTAAATACATGTATTAAATGTTTTTTCTTAAATATGAAGCAAAAACACAGATACAATATGATAAAAATAGATATATTTGGGTATAAGAGTTGGATAAGGGAAAAGTAACAGGTAAATAAAAAAAATGATTTTGAGAAAGAAAGTAGTACAATTATTTGAAGTAAAAAATAAATAATAAAGTCAGGCTAATCAGAAATAATATGAGGAATGTGAATATTAGGAGATTTGATTTTTTTTTTCCAATTTTTTTTTTATATTTTGATTATTTTGGGATCAAAAAATCTAATAATCTACATATGATGAACTAAACTGCAAAAAAGAGTTTACTGTTAATTGAAAATAGATTCCTTAGTTTTTCTATGAATATCCTTTTAAGCAAAATTCCTACTGACCAATCCATATGTTCTTGTCATAGAAGCTATTATTACTATGTTATTATTTAATCATTACTCACCAACGTCAATGTGGTGGGTTTATTAGCTTATCTTAGAATTTAAGAACAAAAAAGCATGCTGTTTCTTCTCAGTTACTTAATAGTATGTAAATGAAACATCAATTGAGATTTGTTAAAGTTAGTGTTTCTGAGTGTGTGAAGATTTTTTCATGGCCATTATTTCCAGGAGAAAAGTAAGTCATCACTCATGGCAGGAGTTGACAGCCAAAGGCAAAAAAGTGATAAGAATTCCATGTTTTCAGACCTCAACTGCCGTTTGACTATGATAATTTATTTAGCTGTCTATAATTGTGGATCATTTTCAAAGAAAGAAGTTTACATGAATTGGAACTAGAAATCTCTAATTTTAAATAGAACATTATTGTGTATTGTGAAATTAGAAGTTAGGATGAAAAAACAATTGATTTGAAAAGTGGACTCATATTTTACCTTAATAGAATGATGAGAATGGGATTTATTATCGATAAAAACGGGAAGAATAACTATGTGGAGATTGATATATCATACAGAGTCTCAAGATTAGTTATTCAATTTAACAGACAATATTAAATACCAAATGAACTTAGCCTTGTAAAGATCATGATTGTTTTTAATTGGTTGCTTTAATAATTTTTAAAAGATTTAATGTAAATTAAACAAAAGATTTTAAATGTGAGCATGACAGAATACAAAAACTCCAGGCTTTCAATCCATCATTTGTGTAATAATTGCTTGTTTTAACAAAAAAAATTTAAAGTTTTCTTCTATTTTATTATTATTCGTTTTTGTATTTAATTATGTATTTTAAATTTGATTACTATTTGTAGTAGAAAGTACATTTTGTACAGTAGTAATTTATAAATTAGTATATCCCTTTGTTACAGTCGTAAATAATTTTTAAGAATTAAAAACATCAATGAGATAATTTTGTTTCTGAAAAACAATTAAACAATTCTAAATTGTTAATCTAGTTTGACTACAAGTACATTTTTTTAAATTAATGTAGAAAAACGTTAAGAAAATTATACTTTTAGAAATGTATATTCTGATGAATCTATTTTTATTATTTTCAAATTACTCATAAAGTTGTAATTTAAGCTTAAAGTATACATGTATATTAACCGGCACTGTAAAGGCTCGTTGTTGTTTTTTATTAGTCGCTTTAAAAAAAAAAAATTAAGATTTAATGTAAATTAAATAAAAGATTTAAATATTATATAAATCATTGTGAGAAATGTACATTGCCTAAAAGTTCATCATTTTCATAATTTATTTATTTATTCCCGATTTTGCAATTACTAAAGTTGACCGGGTGTTTTGTAGTAGTTTTTTTTTTTTTTTTTGTTTGGTTGCTTATGGAAAGAACATTGTTTTCTTTTAATTGGTTGTTTTAACATTTTTTTAAAAAATATTCAATTTAACTTAAACAAAAGATTTTAATATTATGGAAATAAATGTGAGAATAAAGATTTTAATATTATATAAATAAGTATGAGAATATTTTAATATTATATAAATAAATGTGAGAAATATACTCAGCCTTAAAGGCAACCATTGTCTGAACATGAATTTGACAGCATAAGTTCAATTCTATCTAAATAATAAGATTATATACTGAAGCACCTTCTGAATAAAAAAAATGACGTCCTAAAAGATCATCATTTTTATAATAATATTATTTAGTCAATATAAATACTACACTATAAAATCTATTTTCTTTTCTCATGTGTCATAGCATCAGCCGGGAAGCAAACCCGCTAACCTGGGACAACTGCTTGTAAAGCAGCTGTCGCTGACCTCTCAACCACCAATGCTTGACAACATCTATTTTTTTACCTTGATTAAATATTACATTTCAAATATGAAATTATGTACTGTAACCACATTTTCCCATGATTTAAATACCATAACTAGTCTGTTATTTACTGTAGTTAAAAGCATAGTATTGATTTTTCCCCCCATTTTTTTTTAGTAACTGGATCAGTAATAAATTGAGAGCTTGCCAATCTCTTGCATGCACCTACTGTTGCTTTTCAGACAGCCAATCAGATGTTAAGACAACAGTCTGGAGCATGATCAACAACAATATGTGATTTATACAGTAACTGGATGTAAAAACAATACTATAGCATCTAATATCACATTTCAAACATGAATTTATGTATATTGTAATTGCATTTTTTTCATGATTTAAATATGCACTGATTTTATTCCGAACATTTTTTATTAATGGTGGAATTACTTCCTTTATATAAACATACTAATACACTAATCAAAACTAAATGGAAATATAGTACTATAGCACCCCCCCCACACACACACACACACAATATCACATTTTAAATACAAATTTATGTATTGTAATCACATTTTTTTTCATGATTTTAATAATATATCTCTGTTGTTCAAAGGACATATACTGTTCTGATGCAAATCTAGAATTACTGGAGTGCCCTCTGAAAAAAAAAATCTGACTTTTTGACATTGTCATGAATGTAATATATTTTTTTAGCTTTTTAAAGATCCATGTTTTTTCTAAATTGATTGCTCTAACTATTTTTTTTAAGATTTAATTTAGATTAAACAAAAGATTTTAAATGTGAGAATTGTACATCCATCTGAAAAACTGTTGTTACAGCAGAATGCAAAAAAATCAGACTTTCAGGCATTGTTTTTGTAATAATTGGTTGCTTTAACAATTTTTTAAGATTTAATATAAATTTAAAAAAAATTAATATTATGTAAATAAATTTTCAAATTTTAGTAAAACTAAATTAAAGTTTACATTTTTAAATATACCTGTTATTTTTGCTAGTTTCATGACATCAAATATATATTTAGTGGAGTGCCCTCTGAATAAAAAAATAATTTTTTTCAATACCATAATCATAAGCTTTTTTTAGCTTTATTAATAATTAGAATTTATTAATATAAATGTTTTTATTAAATATTGCTAATTTATAAAAGTTGTTTAACATTGCCAAGTATTTCATTTATCTGAACTATATGATGGGACTGACAGACCATGAAAGCACGGAGCATCTTAATGTCAAATTATGAATTGGCATTTGGGGCTGTTTCCACAGAAAATGCCTGTTATTTTTGTAATTTTTTTTAAATATACTATTTATTAATGGGTTGTTTTAACAATTTTTTTAAGATTTAATGTAAATATGTTTTGATTAAACATTGCTAATTTATAAAAGTTTGTTAACATTGCTAAGTATGTCATTCATCTGAATTATATTAGGGGATTGACAGACCATGAGAACACAGAACACCTTAACATTGAATTATGAAACAGTGTTTGTGGCTGTTTTTGGAGCTGAATAGGAATCTTCACTGTAAAATATATACTATATCTCCGTACTTAAGAGCACTTGTATTGATTTTTTTCCCAGTGTTTTTATTTAACAGTGAATTTACTTCCTACACATAAATGTAGGTGTAACATCATCAGACAAAGATTCATTCACCACTAATACAAAAGAATAAATACAGATTTTATATATAAGATAGATAATTGAGATTTATTTCTCAATACATTTTTATTGTGATAAAGAAATAAAGGATTTTTATATAAATATATAAAATGTTTTGATATAACATTTTAAAATTGTCATGGAAAGATTTTTATGCTAGAACTGGAAAATAAAGAATTGATTTACTAAATTATGTTATAATGACAGAAATGAGTGAGCACACACATTTATGGATTTTTTTAAAATTGTATATAATGATTTTTTTTTGTAAAAAAAATAAAATGCTAAACAGAAATAGACAAAGAATCATTCAAATGAAGATACAATATAACTGTTTTGATTAACCCTAAATATTTATTTTAAGGTTGTAATATTTTTAATAGATTTAATGCAGGAAGTGATCACTGCATATTGAGAAAGAAAGTGTGAAAGCAAAACATAATGTTTCTAATCTTCAAAAACATTACAATGAATTTAAATTAGAACTTAATAATTATTTTAAAATGTGGATAACAGATATTTCAATATTGCCAATACTTTTTATAGGAATTTTAGAAAAGTATTTCTATGAATTAAAATAGAAAGCTAAGGAAATAACATGACAGTCAAGTCATTTGCATTTTGCAGATGATGTGTTCATTTCTACAAATAATACTTCAGAATTTCAATAAATTGCATGAATTATCAAATCAAAATAAGAAAATAGAACTAAATATAATGACTAAAAAGGCTAAAGTAATGTGCAATGGATTTTTTATAAAAAAGAAAACAAAGATTGACAATAGCAACTACAAATATCTTAATCATGTTATTAATACAAATGCAAATTTAATGGTTAAAATTAATTATAAATTTAAATCTGAATAATGTTTTTGGTTAAAATAACTTAATATTTAAAGAAACTATGCCTATGTGTTTGAAAGTAAGATTTATTATACAGTCAAAGCTCTCTATACAGTAGTGCCACCCTGTGGCAACCAGAGTAATCAATGGATACCAGAAGGCTTGTGCATAACATCCCCATCTAGTACCTACTCATGGGTATTTTATGCACAAGCCTTCTGGCATCCATTGATTACTCTGGTTAGCACAGGGTGTCACTACTATATGGAGAGTTTTGCCTCTTTATTAACAGATATGTGCTAGCATAAGAGATGGTGATCATGTGATGTAAAGACTTATTATAGATATGATTTATAGTTTCCATTTGTGAATCTGAGGCATGAATCCTTAAATTTTACATCACACAATCTTCTATGAACAGATATGCATTGGGAATAAAAAGGAAGTATTTTTAAAAAATATTTCTAAGAATTAAAAAACAAATATCATTAACATTATTAAAGAATTAAAAGACTAAAATGAAGCTATGTTGGACATATTACTAAGAAAGATGGTAATAATAAACAGCTAAAGTCATAAATTCTATCCCAAAAAATTGTAAAAGACCAAAAAAAAAAAAATCACATGTAAGACTGTGAGGTAAAGAAGCAATAGTTTTAGGGAAACTGGATTAAACTTGGAAAGTTCTTCATCCTTAAGTTGATCAATGATTGTTGAAAATAATGGTGATAGTAGTGGACTTTTGATCCATTGCATGTGCATCCAATGTTTTTTCACATTTATCTCTTGCTTTTTGGGATTTGAAATCATGATTATAGAAATACAAATTCTTTTTTAAGATCTACCACTTTTTGACCTATAATTTTTTATGTCCATTACTGAGAAATCACAATTATCAAATAATATTTTGTTACATGAATTGTTTTTTTTTTTGGTTTGAAGTTAAATATTTATTATTTTATTTTTTAAAAAATGATCATTATTTTACTTTACTTAAATTAATTTTATATCCAATCTTTTATTATTTTATTATTCATTCTTTAAAAAGGAGGTTTATTTTTGTTCTGTCTCTTTTTAATTAAGAATCTTTATATTTTCAGAGATTACTGGAAATGTAAAATATGTTCAAATTAATTAAATGTGTTTTAAATCAAAATACTAAGATGGATTGCTCTTTACATTAGATGAATGTTATCTATTACTATAATTAATATTAATTCTATATTTTTAATAATATATAATTACTTTATATTGAAATTATATGTACTCCACTTTATATATGTGCATGTTTTGAAAATAGTGTAACCATCATATCTGTACATTCGCACAACAAAATCCAGAGTTTTAGCAAATCACACTATGGCTGATCAAAGTGATGTTGTTGAGACCCCAATCCAATCTCACCTCAGTTAATTTACCAACCCTCAAAGATTTACTACCTTATGGATGACACATATGAGGCCACACTATTATTTTCTCAATTTGTGTGCCAGCACAGGGCATTGGTGAAACATGAGACTGATATAAATTGGGCAGGACCAAAGTATAGCTATATAGGTGTGACTCCATTAACAGACATCATTAATTTAGATTGTGATTCATAACTATTCAAACAATAACTAATTACTAGTTTTTAATCAACTAATGAATGATGAGCATTTAGACATTAAGCAGAGTTATATTTTAAACAAATTTAATAAAAACAAAATTTAAGTAATAAAGCAAAATAAAATAAAACAATTGAATGACACAATTTTGTTTCACTCACAGGTGATGATGATAGAATAAGTTACAAGTTGTTTAAATTTACACATTTAGTATTGGGCTTCACGCGCAGGTGATGATGATTAAATAAAGCTACATTTTGTTTAAATTTACAGATTTAAGATTTGATCTCACTCGCAGGTGATGATGATTAAATAAAGCTACATTTTGTTTAAATTTACATATTTAAAATTTGATCTCACTCGCAGGTTATGATGATTAAATAAAGCTACATTTTGTTTAAATTTACAGATTTAAAATTTGATCTCACTCACAGGTGATGATGATTAAATAAAGCTACATTTTGTTTAAATTTACAGATTTAAGATTTGATCTCACTCGCAGGTGATGATGATTAAATAAAGCTACATTTTGTTTAAATATTTAATATTTGATCTCACTCTAAGGTTATGATGATTAAAATAAAGTTACATTTTGTTTAAATTTATGGTTACAGGCTGTTTTAATTTACACAATTATTATTTTCTCTCATTCTCAGGTCATGATGATTAAATAAAGTTACATTTTATGAGCTCTATTATTATAGTAATACAGATTTATTTCAAGTTTAGCTCATGATTAGCTATGCCCTATTTATGCTATGTTTTGACACTTAGATTTGCCTTAGTGAATCTGCAGAAGTGATCATCATCAATTATAATTAATAATTTATTTGATCGGTACCAATTCTTTATATAGATTGTAAGCTTACAAAACCAGATTCAGTTTCATATCAAAGCTGAAATATAAATTATTATGGAGGGATGAATTGATGGTAGGTAGTAAAACTTCAGATATTAAGGTGTATATATAACATACCATCTGAGACTGTGCATTTCGGATGTGCTCTTGTTTATAGGATTTGTTACCATGTAACTGGTTCCTTTTTCTACTGAGACCATTGCTGTGAAAGTGAAAGAGACCTTTTTAGTCTGGGTGATCGAACAGCTATATCAGGATATGTGGATGCTTCTGATCCAGTCTTAAGCGGAGGTAATGGATGACCCTTAAAATCAAACCCACTGTGGAATGAGAGCTGTCCAAACTAAAGATATGGGATAGACATCAAAACCAGAAGCCCATTCAAGAAATAATATACAGCAATCGGTAAATGTGTGTATGTGCTTCTTAAGAACACATTCACCCTGATGACTACATTAATATATATAAAATAGAGACACAAATCATTAGTTTCCTTCTTTAGAACCACCATAAATCAGTTCATAAATTAGCATTTATAATTATGCTATTAAAGAAATATAACTAATCTAATTTATTAAGCTATCTATATAGGCATTTATAAATATATAAGGAGGACAACAGCATATTTTGGGGTTATAAGATTAAATTTTAATTCTATGCTGCATTTAGTCACTTCAGCTAAATATTAACCATATAACACAAACCTATTTTTAATCATTTGCAATCGCTTAATTATACACCTAAACTAAGCTTTATTTACTAGTTTCAGAAAGGAGTTTATTTTGTGTGCTAATGCGCAAAATTATCCAGAGTGAAAATCTCTAATCATTCCTCACTACTTAACTTAAATGCAAGTAAAATCCATTCTGAATCAACATAGCATAAACATATAAATACATAATTGAAAATAATATCAGCATATACTTAACTAAAAACATATATAAGATTTCATGAAAGTGAAATCTAAGATTTGGCTTTCTTCACTTAGTGCAAAGAAACGAAATTAAGATATATCAATAAATTATTTTAACTCAGCTTAAATCAGACTAAATTATATCATTTTAAATTATAACAAATCAGTTAAATCAGGCAAGATTTATGATACCAAATAATAATTACAAAAGTTACATTCTAGTTAAGAAATTAGTATTTGATAGTTTGAAATACATTTGTTTAAATTATATGCAATCATTTTAAATCAGGCAATATTTAGATACCAAATAATAATACAAAATTTACATTTTACTTTAAGAATTATTTGAAATACATTACTTTAAATTATATTGGCCATTTATAATAATTTGAGCTAGCTTTAATAAGTTATGAGATTTAGTTTAAAGTTCATTTTAAAATTGCAGAAATGTTACCGGTTTAAGTTCTTTTCTCAGGCATCTCTCTTAGGCATGGTTATTCACTGTTGATATTGAGCATGCTGTTACTTGTATAGAGCATTGGTCATCCTGTTCTCCATACTGTAGATTCCTCTTTGGGCTCTGGAGAGCCAGTATTTCATACTTAGCCAATCATTTTCATTATTAACAATTTTAGCAATCTGCTTAATCTTAAACTTAATAATAGTTCAGCTTTTTCTTTAACAAAATGGCTGCAATAGGCATTTATACTCTTTCATTCCCCCTCTCTTTTTACTTTAGTCACATGTGTTTTCTTTATTAACTACCTGTAATAAAGTGAAAACCAAAATCACATGTTTTTCTTTATAGTTCTTAATTATTTCTTAAATTTCAGATCCATCTTTCTAATTACTTTACTACATTTTGACAAAGTAGTGACTCCTGCTGTTATTGACTTGTTTACCAGCTTTGGTCAATTTAATTTCTTTCACCTTACTTTAAAATCTATTTTTACTTTTAAATTTATAAGTACATCAAAATATATAGCGAGATGAATCAATTTTATTATTTCTTTAGAAAAACAAATCTGAAATTTTAGTATCTTTCTAGCAAAGCTTTATTATATATGTGTAACATGTAAACATAATTTAACTATATATGCAGGAATATAATTTCAAATATTATTTATAAAATTATTTAACAATATTACATTTATAAAACTAATTAAATAAAGAAAACTTATAATGTTTAAATCTGTCACACTATTTCTTCTTCTTTGCATATACATATATCTTGGTCACACATACATCAAGATTTACCTTTATTTAGTATACAGTAATATATATGTGTGCATATGAGTTGATTTATTATTTATATACATACGCTTTCCATGTCGTATGCTATAATATACACACACATACATAACTATGATTATTAATCTTAAAATTAGCCTGATATACGAGGATTTGGGTGTATAGGTATATAAGTAAAGTACTACTATAGCATATAGTAGGTGAAACATTAGGATAGACATATCAGACGGTTTCAATAGTAAATATGGTAATCTAAAAAGTCTGAATTATTCTTAAAAGCTAATAATTAAATGTATTTCATGAATATGATATTTTAATCAATAATCATTAAAAATATTTTTTTAATCTATAATTTTTAAATATACTTTCATTCTTTTCTATTTATATGTATAGCACTCATTGTTCTCTAAAATATAAAGGAT
The DNA here is from genome assembly GCA_028023455.1 of Epiperipatus broadwayi. NCBI lineage: Eukaryota > Metazoa > Onychophora > Udeonychophora > Euonychophora > Peripatidae > Epiperipatus > Epiperipatus broadwayi. The sequence goes on from JAQFVV010006398.1 coordinate 1,035,302, forward strand.
CAGAATTTCACTGTTTAAATAAAATCATTTCTAACTAATGTACTACAAATCAGAAGATACACATAAAAAATAACTATGCTTCTTTGTAACATGAAACTGAAATCATTTTTTAAGCCTTCATATGACCTATATAAAAATATTTCATCATAGTCATAGCTGATAGATATGCAGCTTTGAAATTCTTTATGTATGTGCATATATGAATTTAAGCATGTAACAGACATTTCTAATAAATAGTTCCTAAATATAAAATATACCAAAAGATCATGATCAGTAAGATATCATACTGATAAAAAATATTTTAATTGATAAGAGTATTTTATTTTTATATTTCTTTTTAATAATTAAAAAAACATTCAAATTGGTCATTGTTTTTGATATATAGTAGTTTGATCTGGAAGTGATGAAATGAAGCTTAAACTCCAGAGTCATAAGAAATAAAATAAAACAATATTGTAATGTTTCTTTATGATAATTATTTCAATCTAAGGTTTTACTAACTAAACTAAACTATATTGCTATAACATGGCATTGGTTAAGGAATGTAGTATGGACAGTTATATTTAAATAATCATATTTTTAAGTTAGCAATTAGGCCACTATCTACAATCTAGAGATCAAGTAGTGAAACATACATCATTTTCCACAGCAATTTGAGAATTTGCATACTTAAAATATTATTTTAGGCATTTGACTAAAATTCAGTTAATTGTCGGAATGATAGAGAATTAATAAACGATAGATCCTTCTTTAAACATTATTTAAACTGCCTAGTAAATATTATTTTCTTTTTAAATTGGTATCTGTGGATGGATAGGTGATTGCCTGGCAACAAGCTATTTAAGGCCACCTTAACTTTTATTTAGTATATATGAAAATATTTGTAGATAGAATTCTAATATAGTAAATATTACTTAAAAAAATTATCAAATCAATATAACTCAAAAAAAGATAATTTTTAAATATTTTGAAGATAGAAATTTGTGGTATACTATAAATTGTATATGTTTGTTAGATAAATTTGCAAGCTATTAAAAAAAAAACATTTAAAATAGTTATAAAAGTAATATATTTGTAAATAGCATTCTTGATATCAACCTTCTAATAATATAAAATATATAAAGGTCTCATTAAGAATTATAATGCAATTAGTAAAATAATAGCATTGGCAAATTACTTGTGCCAATTATTCATTGTTATTATTTGGGTATAGTTTCCAAATTTTTAATAACTCTGGCATGTGAATTTAACATATATTTAAACATTTTAAAAAGAAAATCTTTAATTTTTAAATAATTTTGCGAGTATTATGTTAGTGCTTTAAAAAATAATATTTTTGCAAACATCATTAGTAATTTAAATAATTGTAAAGCCATAGATATTATAAATGCAGGACTGAATAAACACATTATTTAAAATAACGTAAACAGTTTTTTACTGTTAGTAAACATTTTTAATAATTAATATATTTTTTTTCTTTTTGAAAAATGATAACTATAATTATTTCTTTAATAAATGTAAATAAAGAAAAAGAATTGTAATTATCATTTATTTAAAAAATCAAATTGTAAGGAAAAAAGCAATCTGGTGTGCCCTTATTTAAAAAATGGATTGTGGAGTAAATACTAGCAAAAAAATGCATAGAACTAAAAAAAAGATAAATAAACAAATCTCTATCCAAATACTTTCAGAGCTACCAATGGAATGTTAAAAGATTATCTCGATTGAATAGATAATAATGGTTATTAGTTCAGTCATTGTTCTTCTAAAAGTTTATTTGATGATTTTTAATTCTTTTGTTTTAGCTATGCCTATAAGTCATACTTAAAGGATTGTTTGCTATTCTAAATTCTTCTATTTGGTTGTTGCAATATAAAATTATTTCTATCCCATGATATTAAATTAAACAGATAATTTAAATTGTATTTTAACATACAGAGAAGTATCTATTATTCTTAAACTGAGCCACATATAAAATTTTTGTATTGTTTCAAAATTAGTACATCTGTCTTTTATGCTTAAGATTTGGGCAATTTCTAAATCTGTAAAAAAAAAAAAAATTAATCTAGAAATAATTCATAGCTTTAAAAGAAAATTTTAAAAATGCCTTTCCCATCTAAACTGCAAAAGGATATCCTTTCTTTCAATTGTTTCTCTATGAGAATCTTCTGTACAGACCAAGTAATTTGCATAAAGAATAAAATACAGATTAGATACAAATAAACAAGCAAAAAGGAGAGTGAATCATTTAAAATAACATTAGTGAAATAAGATTTAAATGCTTATATTATGTAAAAGTCAATTAATCATATTTATCAATAAATCAAAACAAAACAAAAAAAGAAGCATCACCTATAAGAATGAAGTAGGTTACATTCCTAAAGGTTAAATTGTACTATCATAATGAAACATGGAGATACAACTGCATACATTTTATGCTAAATATTGTTATTAGTTTATAAATATATAAACATAAAGGTTAAAGTGTGTAGCAAAATTTTTATTCATTTATTTATTTGTATACATTAAGATTATAAAAGCAATATATTTGCACAAAGAAGCAGCTCAATGTAATTTCTAACAAGGGTAGGTTCACTGTTATCTATTAAATTTTATATATACTTTGAATATGATATGATTGTTTCAATATTATTTCCATCTACATAATAAATATAAACATTTTAAATGAAATGGACACAATCATTTTCTTTTGCTTTTTATCAATTTAACCCTTACTACTAATAAGTTTTAATTAGGAATGTGTTGGAGCTGGAATGGGTGATAACAATATTCCAGTACATCCTTTTTTAATAGAACACACTTGAAAATAGTTTTGTATCAATTTTGTTATAAAAAATGAAATATACCTTTTTTTTTTCTAAATAAAGAACATAATTGTGAAAATTATTTGTTTACAACTATAATGATACTGTTAACATTAAAATAAATCTTACAACAAGGATCTAACAATATAAATTTTATTTTATTGTTTTAATAACATGTCATTTACATGCTTATAAATAAAGTAATTTTTAGAATAGTAACCTAATAATAGAAATTAACTTTAATTCACTATTATTTGTTTTCATAACATTATGTCTTAATATGTTCAATATGTATTTTAAAATTAATCATTATTTTCATTAAAGTAAAAATATTCATACCCAGTAGACATATAAACTGTGTAGTTTTTAATATGCATGTACATCTTAATTAAAAATGCTAATGATCATAATCAATTAATAGTAGAGTAGAATACTCGAAAAAAGAAGTAATAATTTTTGTTCCTTATTGTTTATTTATATCTACTAATAAATATATTTAAATTTTAGTTTTAATTTTATTATTTTCAAATTAAAATAATAATTAATTTTAATTAATAAAAGATACATTTTATTAGTGTTTTTTTTTTAAATAAATAAAATATTCAAATAAAAATACTTGCTACAAATAATCTATTGTAACATCTTCTACACTATTAATATGGAAGTCATCACAATGCTAAAAATAAAAACAAGGTTGGTTTATTATTTGGAAGTGTCATGTAGATTGAAAAGGAAAAAAAAGCATAGATTATTTGCCATCTAGAAAAAATTAGAATGTTTGATTTATGCTAATTGACCAATCACTATTGATATTTTTGTTTTATTTTATTCATCATTATGATGCTTCTGATATTTTATTTTATTTTTAGCAAAGCACTACTGATTTTAATCCTCCTGCATTCTGACAGATTTCTTTATTCTCACTTACTTTAAGTTTTTAACTTTCACTATTAAAACCATTATTATTTATCAGAATATAATAAATTTGACCTCACTTGATAGATATTTTTGTTTAGAAATTAAATAAGTTGTTAAAAATCATATTTGATTTTCCAAATTATTTTAAAAATTAGATTTTAACTGAGACAAAGTACTGTTTTGTTATCAAATTTCAGGCAGAGCATATTCAATTTGCAAAATGAATGAAATCTTCTTTGTTTGATGTTTGTTTAAAAAATATGAATTATTTATTTTCAATAGTGAGTAAATCAATCAAATTATGCATTAAATCTTTACAATTTACTGGTAATTTTTAAAATATCACTAAATTTTATCATAGATTGTTTAGTGATGACATTCTACAGAGCATTGAATTTCCTATGGTTGTGATCTCCATAGTGATATTACTCAGAAGAATATAAACCTTTATATTTAAAAATAAAACATTTCTGTAAAAATAAATAAATAATAATATATTTTTTGATTTTCAATAATTATGATACAATTTCTATACAAAAATAATCATAAACTTTCCACAAAATCAAGTTTTTAGACTATGATAATATTTTCTTAAAGTAATCTCACAAAGTTTGAGATTTCCAAATATATAAAAGGCAGCCATCATTGTAGAGTTTAAGATATGTTGAAGACCTACTTATTCAGCTATAATGACATCTTTTGATTTTTTTTTAATTAAAATCTTAGAAAAAAATTATATGTGATTTTTAAAACTGTAAAAAAAAAGATTTGCAAAATTTCTCAGTAGAGGATAAAAAATGCAAATTCAATTTTTTGGCTTCCACTCAATAAAATATTGTAATGAAAAACTGCATGATTAATTACTAATACATATTATTATGTTTGTTATAATTTAGCTTTTAACTTTGAAAATGTTGTCAATTATAATAGTGAATGATGTGTAATTATATGTTACAATGATGAAAGATAGAGTACCAGATTTTTAATTTTAAGTAAAATTTGATTTTAGTTAGGCTCCTTTAATCATAAATTTATATAGTAACAAACTAATATATTATTTTTGTTATAAAAATTGGAAGAGATAAGGTATTTTGTCATAATATTATTTTGTTAACACAGTTATAGTTTATTAATTATTTTTATTTTTTTAAATCATTTTATTAACACAATTATTTATATATTGAAAAGAAATTTTAAAAAATTTCTTAACAATAAAGTAAATCCAGCAAATTCCATACCTTTTTGTGTAAATGGATTTATTGAAATATATATAAATGTTTGCTATTTTGTATTAAATAAAGCATATTTTTGGTGTGTAATTTCTATTATATATTAATTTTTTAATAATTATATTATTTAAGCATTAACATTTCTGACAAGATAAAAAAAAAGTGCCTAAAATAAGAATAGAACTGAGATTACTCAAATATATAGTTACTGGCTTGATGTAACTATTTAATAATCCTGGTCTAGGTTCAAAAATTGTAATTTTTTTTTTTAATTTTAGACTATTGATAGTAAAATAATGACATCAAGTTCTTTTTCAGATGCATAATTAATTGTCTTATTTCTATCTTGGAATTCCAAGTCCTCATTGATAAAAGCATGTCAGAAAACAGTTTAAGGAAAGAATTTAAATTGCTCCATCTAGTAATTATATATTTCTCAAATTTATATAAACCAGCTCTAGACTCTATTGTAATAAATTGAAAGAATAAAATTATGTTATGTCGATGTATTCTATGATAATATAATCTTCTATTTTAAGCTGCTTAAACATAAAATTATATATATATAATCAATTATTTTCTAAATCATATAATTAATATATTATATAAAAAATTTGAATAAAACAGAGAATGGCAAACTAATCAAATATATTATTTCTCTTGTATTTAAAATGTATTGATTACTTTCACGACTAAAGATAAATAAATTATTATTATCTCTAATTGGAAACTGTAACTATAAGGTAAACATTCTCTTTTTACCATCAACATGATTTTCAATGATTATCAATATATTATAAGATGAATACTCTCAGTAAGTTTAATCAAGTTTCTCTTCCATAGCATCTTTTCTCTACATTACTTCAACAAATATCCATATTTTTATACATATCTCAAAGTTGTCTCATCTCTAAAAATTTTACAGTTTATTGATATTCATTTTAAACTTCAATTATTCATCTACTGATATCTTATTTAGTAATATATCTGATCTAGTTCCATTTCACTATCATAATTGTTTTGATATTGTCATTGATACTTGTTTGTTAAGTTAGTTCATGAACTTCATTTTTCAATCCTTCTTTTTTATTTCCAATATGCACATCTTCATATTTCAATATCTAACTTGAAGTCTCTGCATTGCTTTTTTGTTATATATTCAATTAACATTCATATGTAAGATCTGGTAAAACATATCTTTTTTTTTTCAAAGTGAATAGGAAATTTTTTTTAATATTAAATATGTTCTACCAGAAGCACTTTATCTAAGCTTAATTTTATAAATAATTTATTTATTATAGTTCCAATTGTATTAATAATATAATCTAAATATTTGTAATTGGTGACTTTTTCTAATTTATATTATTAATCTTTTTTTTTGTTTCTTTGTTTTTGTTAAGATCCATTGAATATTACTTTAGTCATTTAACATGCATTTTTAATCATATATTCTTACTTTCATCTTACAATTCTTATATTATTTATGAAGCTTTTGAAAAAAAGCAATCACACCATCTGCAAAATCTAAATGTCTTAAATAAACACAAATATATTTATTACCTTAATTTTTCATTTAATACAGAAATACTTCTTGTAATACTGCTGTAAAAGATTTTAGTGATATGACATTATCCTATTCTAAACTTTTAACAATGTTAATTTTCTAATGTGATTATGTAATATAATTATTCCTGTTGCATGTTAATAAATATTTTTCACAATATGACTATATTCTCGAAATATGTTTTGATATTCCAAAGCTTTAACCAGTATAGATATGTTTATACAATTAAATGCCTTTTCCATAATTGCTCTCAATATTTAGATGTGATAATTTGTGTTCTACATTTATTTACTATACATATATTCATCACATAAATTATTCATAAGTTTACAGTCATATGTGTACAAAGTATAACCAATCAGTTATAATTACCATTATTGTAATTTTGATTTGTAGGTTATTTGTAAGCTTAGATCAGCATAAAGAAGTATATCTATTTTATGTTTATTTTTTTACAATTTAGTTTTTAATATATTATATAATATTACAAGTTATATATATATATTATAATGATATACAACTATATGTATATGGCTACATTATAATAATTTGTGCTTAGGACATGAAAATATTAGTAATTCAATTTTCCTGATAAACTTCTGAAAAGATTTTACAGTATAGGCATTTTGTGTCTATATAAAACTAAATAAATACATGAAATGTAGTGAAATAATACTATTTTGTCTGTGGATAGTAATATCTTCTATTTATATTCAGTAATATCTATATAGCAATGATGTGTTATATATATATGTGTGTGTGTGTGTTTGTAATCTTATAATTGAATATTTATAAATACAGTAATTAGATTGTTAGTTGACAAAGACTATGAAAATAGTTGAAAACACTCCTAAGTGGATAAAATTTTTAATGTTATACTTTACATATATCTAATTATTTTATTTATAAATTTTCAATTATAAGATTACGTATATTGATTTGACGAAATACAGACATTGAATTATAATATTGCTACATAGAAATAAAAATTAGTATGCACTTTAAAGTTTTTTCCTTTATTTTGCTTTAAAAATTCAGAACTTCAACATAATAATTAATAAAAATAGATATTTTTACAAAGATAGATAAATTTAAAACATCTTTTTTTTTTACTTTTTAAAACAGAATTTCAAAACATATTCTAATTACAATATACTAAAAAAATAATTTTAAATATCTTTTACACTCAAAATCTTATTTAAAAGCATATTTTTTTAAAAAAAATTCTACTAAAAATTAGTTGACTGAGTTTTAGTTAGAATGAAGACAAAAATTTCCACAGTAATCTTCTAATACAATAACTGTCATTTTTCACTTTAAGTCAATGAAGACCTTAAAAAAGAGAATTTGAAAACTTCAAAAGATTTTAAATATTTAAAACTATAAAAGATGATTATTAGAAAAAATATTGCACTTTTATCTAATCACTAATATTAATATTAATTCTCATTTTGTGCAAGTTCTGTGATTTTTTTAATATATTAATGACCATACTTTTTTGTAATTTATATAGTAATATTAAATTGATTAGATCTATATTTCATTTTATGTCAGGCCATTATATGAGAATTCATCATTGTAATTATTATCAATTTGTATTTACTATTTTGATTTGCAACCAATTATTCACTATGATGATCAGAAAATAAATTTCATTTTTTTAAGTTGCCATTTTGTACGATTGATAATGTCATAGGAGAGTGACTTTATGTCATCTAAAAGAAAAATGCTTATATTCATACTAAAAATATATAATATAGAGTTTATTTATTATACATAATACAGATTACAATATTACAGTATACAATATTTTGATTATAAGATTAAAATATGATTAATTCATAATGCTTTATTTAATATTCATCCATTTCAAGACAATTAATACCCTCATTAATGACATACCCAAAGTAAAGTTTAATAATTACACAAATAAAAAAAATGCTTTATTCAGTACAATAAGTAATCAAAAAACTATTTTGATGATGTTCAATGACTATATGTATTAATTATATATTTTAAAATGTGTACATTAGCATTAAAACTGTATTTTCACTTATTTTTATGGATTAAAACTTTTATCAATGGTGTCGTGTTTGTGGCAAAAATTATAATCACTATAATTATAAAATTTAATTATTAGAATTGCAAATGATTTTGAGAAACAAAATTTAATTTTGTTCATTATGCAATTAGTAACCAACTTTTCAAATACTTAAGATTTGCCCATACATATACGTTTGGGTCAAAAAGATAGATGGATTCATTCTATCTTTTCCCAAAGACTTTATCTTGTGTTTGAAAAAGTGGGAGTATTCATTTATATAGTGACATCTACAAAGTGCATGTGCATTAGCTTATTGGCTTATTGGTATTACAGTTTATAAAAACATCGCGCTATATAAAATAAATGTCTTATTTACATAATTAAAGTTACATTCAAATATCAGCCTTTCAAGCTAATTGTGCATACACTTTTGCGAGTGTTAATAATAAATGAATACTTTCTCTCCAATACAAGATATAGTATTTATGCAGGAATAAAATGAATCCACTTATTCCTATGACTCAAATGCTTATATATGAGCAAATCTGAAGTACTGGCAAGGAAAGCGTGAGGATGGAAAACTCACTTTAAATTAAAGTTACTAAATATAAAATATTATTTACTGTACAGTATTTGCTTAATTTTAAATCGTAATATCCTATTTTGGTACAGATATATCCAAGCCAAAGGAGACATTATTGCAAATGTAAAAAATTATTATACAGAAAAAATAATGCAAATTTTATACAGCATAAAATTAAAAATAAATTTTGATCTTATATTATTAATAATTAATTTTAAGTTGTGTATTAACTAAAACATTCAGTTGAGCAATTTTAAATTAAAATCTTTATGAATGCTAATTTCAGTCAAATCAAAACTGCTATTAACATAAATATATTTTTGGTAAAAAAAAAAAAGGATTGGAGAGAGATGATTTCTATTATGCATTAAACAATAAATTTTATATGATGAAAAGGTATTGCAAATAAATTAAAAAATATTTCATGTTTTTAAATTTTTATTTAATAATCAATATTTTGCCATTATAATGTACAGTATTATTTGAAAAATTGTTAGGTCATTACAAGAAAATAAGTATATGTATCAGAAAATGTGACATCTCATGCCATAAAATTGACAACAGTTAGCATATATATATAAAGTGCTGCTTATTTAGATGTGCATAGTATATACTATAAAAAAATCTTAAATATTGAATATAATATACAAACACAGAATGCATTAGATACTTTTTTTTTTCTTATTTAATTTATCAGAAATTTCATTTATTTCAAAGTTAACTGTATAATTAGGTTTTGGTTAATGTATAGTTTTATAACATGGCTTTCCTTACATTACCAATAAATAACAAATCTTTGTAGTCATGACAGACAGTACAATTAAGTGAGATATTAAACATTGCTTTTTTTAAATCCTAAGTAATGTTTTTTTTTCAGTGACATAATTAATAATTTTGCAGAAAACAAAAATTTTCATTTGCAAACTTAATCTTCTTTTCTTAATCAATTTTTCTGCATCTTTGCATAGTTAATCCACAATTTTTTTGTCAAGATATTGGGTTTTTTTTTAAAGTTTACAGTTAAATATTTTTTAACTGGAATCATAACGACTAAAAGCCACTAAATTTCACATCATTACACCTTTCAACATGTACTGATTCCAACAGTTAATGTAGAATTTTGTTGACCCTTTAGATAAAGTTGCCAATAAGAAATTTATAACAACAATATTGAAGAGCTTTTGCAATCACACATAGAAGAATTAGCTAAAGAGGAACTGGATGAAGAAAAGAAAGACAATAAAAAAGAATTAACAAGACTGTCAAAAAAATATGGATATCAAAAGACTGAGGGAAGATATTATGAAGTCATGAACTGCATTTTCAAAGAGTTTGACTTTGGTGTAGAATGCTCCACTAAATCTAAAAATGTCTTAAGTCAACAAATGAAACCTTCTAATATGTTGTATGAAACAAAATCAAATAATCAAGTCAACTATTCATTCTAAAAACACTTTCTACAGCTCCTCAGCCATAAAAACCTGGTATACCTCCTCCAAAAAAATATAACAAGATCATCCATCTATTGATCACTCACCATCATCTATCCTTGGAATAAGCAACTGATAACTTTAAAAATAGATGATGGTGAGTGATCAATAGATGGATCATAAGAAAGAACTGCTAATTGTTTTATATACATTTAAGTTGCATTATCTTATATACTATTTTAAGTGCATATCAGCATAATACACACACAGAACTTTTTACACATGTATGTATTGTACATTAGATTTCTTTTAAAACTGCTGTACTACATAGAATAGGTTAAGTTGTTTGTTAATACAATATTTAGAATTTGTGATATAATTTTATATGCAGTAACAAACTATATTTTCCAACATAGAAAATCAGTATAATCTCTTGATTTTTGTATTATCTTCTTGCATTATAATGAGTTCTGGGATACCAATTGTCCTCACTAAGTGGGATAAAGGTGTAATTGGAATTGTGATGATATATAGCATTTTAGGCTGCATCAGCAAGCGGTTACAATGTTTTATTAATTTCTAATTTTAATTTGTTCATAAAAATTATTTTTCCATACTGTAGATAAATGAATCAGTGGACATTAAGACAATATATACATAGCCTTCATTGTTTGATCATGTAAATTTCTATATATCTATTTTTATGAGATATCATAAGCATAACTAGCTCAATGAATCTGATATATAAATTGATACTTAGCAAAAAATATTATATTTTATGATAATGCATAATTTAAAATATGTATACTGTTTATTTAAATAATTATCATCTACTTTATGCTGTCTTGAGATTTTGCATTTTATGTATTATTACACCATTTCAAAAAAAGTGTAAAGTAAATAAATATTAACTATACAATAAAATTGGAAATTAAACTGCAATAGCTACAATGCAGTTTTGTAACATAAATACTACAATTGATATATGATATCATTCCTTAAAAATATATTATTTTATGATAGAATTATGTTTTTCAATTTGATTCTTTTTTCATTTAAAATACTAATTATTAATATTTACATAAAAATTAAAATTGTATAATCATAAAATTAAAATTAAAAAAAAACAAGAAATAAAATTAATTTTGTTGAGAATAGCTTGAAATCAGATTCAATTGATTGCTTTCTTTTAGGAAAAGAACAATCTATTTTTATAAGACATACATCTGATTTTTATTATTGTAAGCATTATTTACAATAAATATTATAATATTTGTATAAAAAATAAGTATAACCATAAATTGCAAATAATTAAGAAATAAAATTAGTTTAGTTATACTACTTCCAAAGTAAAATGTGTTGATTTGTTTTTTTTAAGTAAAATTACTATCTGTTATTAATAATATAATAAATTTGATTTTTTTTATTGGAAGCATTACATACAACAAATATAGATAGTACTTGTTTTTAAAAAAAATAGAAAAAAACATTGACTGCAAAAGTTAGAGAAATAAATTACTTACATTTAGACTACAGTTGGTATGAGATACTGCTAAATCCCCCCCTCCCGAAGTGGTATAAAACTTACAATATGTGAGAAAAACTTAAATTATTTGATTTTCATAAAATACTGAAATATTTAGGAAGTTATTAAAATTTACACTTGTTCAATTTAAAAAATTTGATGAAAGTATGATGTATGAAAATTTCTTGAGATGTCATACCAGTTGTATTATTAAGATTTAATCAATACATATCCTAAATATTTATTTAACTTTTTTACAATGCATAATCTTTTATTATAGAACAATGTTCATCAATATTATATGTAAAGTTTTCATTGCTGATTTTATATACTAAATATAACTTTTTTTCATATTTTTGTGTACACAGTAGTGAAAGTTGACTGGTTCTTTCTTTCTCATTTATCTACAGTGATATCTCCATCTCAATCTATGATTTACAGGTTATGCATGAAAGCATCATTTACCTATTCACCATAAATCCAGCCTGAATTCCAAGTTATAACATGAAATATGACCATTTTTCATACCTTTACCTGTGACACAATAATGGGATAAATTGTTTTAAATTAAATAAACCTGTTAATGAAATGATTACAGTTGTTCAAATTGTGTATGGCAGTGAAGTCATGAACCACAAGGACATTTGGTGAGATTTTGGGATGCCAGAAAAAGAATTGAAGACAATCTAAAAAGCTATGAAACATACTGTCACATTTTATACTGTAAAACATGTTCCCTATGCCATAGTGCCTTAAAATTTCTGTGGTCAATAACTAAACTAATTTTTGGTACATTACACATGTGATGAATCAGAGAAAATGATTTAGGATGATTGTATGGGGAATTAGCCACCCTTTCACTAGACATGTTTCATATGTATATGTGGAACTCTTATTAAAAACTTATTGATTTAATTAGGCAAAAGAGTAACCAACAAAACAATTATTTAATCATGATAAATGGTACTTTGTCATTGCATGATTTTTATTTAGATGGTGTTTATTTTTGCAACTACATCATAAACTTTAAAAGTCCTTCTACATTAATAAGATGCAGAGTTTTTATAATGTCCAATAATAATTAACATTATTACATTAAACTATATATACTTTCATTATAACAGCAGTAAAGATGACGAAATACGTTTTTTTTTTTTGCAATTTTTTTCCATATGACTTTTATTCATTTTTTTTACAGACGTCAATGTGATATTTGATTTTCTTTGATATACTTGTGTTGTGATATGCTTGAATCAACAAATGATAATTTAGGGCAAAAAATTAATTAATTTTTTTTGAATTGGAAATGATTTTTTTTTTTTTTGCAAACAACAATAAAAAAAGTCTAATAAATAACTGGCAGCTAAACATTGATAATTATTTTTTTCTTTTATTAAAAGGAAAAAAAAATCTCATCTCTCAAAATATTAAATTTTTAAGTAGTGGAATGTTTTATGGCTGAATCATTTGCATACGGATTTTGTGCATTTAATCACGTGCTAGACTCACTATTTATAAAGCAGTTATTTTATTTACATTAACTCCTCCTTAAAGTATTATAAAAATATTGATAAAAAGAAATAGATGAAGCAATTAATAATGATTTTCATTATTTTAAATAACCATACATACTTTTAGATTTAAAAAATATTTTAATGTGCACCCATATATATGTGTATGTGTTTTTTTTTGTGAAACATGTTTTATAATTATTATTTTTCAACTAGAGTTTAAAAATATAAAAATAGTTTTTTTTATATATATCTCAATCTTTTAGAGATTTAAAATAATCTAAACATTAAAAAAATGAGAATGAAAGAATATTTATATTTTTTATTCTTTATGAGCAATTATAACTTTAAAAATAATGTATGTTAAAAGGTTATTTTTAAAAACTAAATAGTCTTTTTAAAAAAATTCCATTTATATGCTTAATTCTTATGTGTAGGATCTATATTAGCCATATGATGGTTAATGTTTTATAACATAATACTTTTTTGCATTCTTCTTTCTATTTAACATTTGTTATTTCACCTGCAATGGTTGTAACTGGTATATGAACTTATTAAAATTTTCAAATGCTTTTATTTCATACTTATATACATTTAGTTGAGCAGGTATTCATCTCAGTACCTTTTTATCAAAGTAGTTAGAATTTGGTTCATGTTTTATAAATTGTATACCTCCTTTTCAGATTTAAAAGTATCTCATACTGCTTGTATTCTAAATGTCTGTAATTTTTTATAGTCTTTTGAAAATGATCACTTTTTTAAAATTTGTAAAACAAATATAAAACTTATTGTAACTAATGTTTACAATAATAAAAGAGCAAATTTATTTCATTATAATTGCTAGTTGTAAAAGGCAACCAATTGAATCCAGTTAAACAAAGTAATTTTATTCTCCATTTTTGTCATTTTATGGTTATATTTTTTTAATTTTTTATACAAATATTTTAAGTTATTGAAAATAATGCTTATAATTGCAAAAAATATATATTTGAAATGTTATATTTATAAAAAATAAGTACTTCTTAGGATCAATATGAGATACTGACAATAGCATTTTCATCCATGTATTGCATTGTAATATAGTGGGTTTATCTTAATTTATCATTTGTATTTTCCAGAAAAACTGTCATTGAAATTTTCTTTTGATCTCATGAATTCTCTAAAAATATCATTTTTTTTCTATGTTTAAAATATTTGCAATTATAATATTATTTTTATATCTTTATTAGTTGCTCTTTGGAAATATTTATTCAGTTCCCTACCATTATTCTCTTTAAACTGGTGATTCATTTTTTCTCTGCAATCACCACATTATATTATCTTTTTTGATTTTCCTGATTGTTTAACTTTGTTCATTTTTTTAAACAAATGATTCATTATTTCTTTTACTTCCATCTATAAATCATCAGATTTATAATCAATTATACTGTGAACTTCAAATTTATTGCTGAGGCCACTTAAAAGCAATAAATATATTATTGTGATATACACAATCATCATTAGAAAACAATTAGAAATATTATGTTTAATAAATAAATTTATAATTTGAGTAAATGTAGAATTAATGAACAATTTATTTATTAAAATTAAATATTTTTTAAGTTGTATTAAATGATAACAATGACTTTATTAAAATTAATAGAAGAATCTCATGTTTACAAGCTAATAAATATTTAAAAAGACTGCATTATTGTTACTAGGCAACAAAAAAATGGTTCCAGCAAAAAAAACACATGTATTTTTTTATCTTCAAAAATTGTGTTGCATTTTACATATTTTATCAACAGATTTTGGATTTGCAACAAAATTATATTGTACTGTAAATAGAAATCATGTAGAGAGGGAAGAACATAAACTCTCTTCAGTTAATATCTTTATAAATAAATGGAATGGATAATAAATGTTATGCTGACTGCCTGAAGCTTTAAATCATTAGATTTTCCATGGATTGTATTATTTCTAAATAATAGTTGGATATCATCTAATATTTAAAGTGCCTATTAAATCCTATGTTTGCATTTGTCATCATGGGAATATTAGAAAAGATGTCACTGAAGGAGGGAACTGTAATCCAGAGTTATACAATAAACTTGGTAACAAATTTCAATAAACAAATTTTTTCTAAATTATTTACTCAGATAACTTTAACTGTTTAATAATAATCAATGGAAAATAGTAACATTCTGATTGATATCTAGAAAAAATTTTCTTTCTTTAATAATTTTAATTATCAATGCAATCTATTATCATTGGATACACATTTAAATAATAAAATCATGTAAGTAAGATTTAACTTAATTATGATGTTTCAAAAGGCACTTTATTAACTCCAAGAAATTTTACTTAATTATTGATATATTTTAGAAAACAAATCAAAATTTAAAACATAACTAATATTTCATAAGATTTAGATTAAATTATAAAATGACTGTTATTATAAAAGTGTTACTTTATTTGGGATATAAGATAAATATTTTTTTATAAAATTAAAATATTAATTCTTTATTGCATGCGATATTACATATTAACCTCTTTTGTGACTATGCATGTTAACGTTTTTGGTTATAGATATCTAACAAGTATAGTCTGTCATGGATAGGTTATAAATATATAATAAATGATATTAGATTGCAATTGTTAGAATTAAATTTATGTTATTTGCCTTAGCCACCTCAATGAGTTAATATCTACTTTAATAAACATATATATTTTTATTATTAATTTAGGGACCATTTGATTTACCTATTGCACAAACCATTCTATTATACAAAATTATTTTTATTACACAATTTATTTTATTATTTAGATATTTTAATTGTATATCTTATACTATAACTCATTAGTAAGTAAATTATTATTTATTGAATTCATTGGAACCTTAAAAATTCATGAATCCATTATAATGTACATCTACATTATTACAAATCCATTTATGGTACAGCCTATTCATTTATCTACATATTGGTTACCTTTTTGGATTATCCAAGTATAACATTATCCATTATATTTTATAGATATTCAAATTTATGGGTCATTCATTGAACAGCTAGTTCTTATCCATTATATTTTTGACTTGTCCAATTACATAGTGCATTTGGAGAAACTGCTTTTCATCTCCATAATTATCCATTACACTATGTTATACCTAAAATATTAAAAATCTATATAGATGTTTTTTTCAGTTTTACTTAAAATTCCTAATTATGCTTTGTTATATACCATTCTTCCTGACTTTATACTGTTTGTGAAGCTAAAATATCTATTCAAAACTTCCAAGGATATAATCAATTTGGTTCCAATAATATTCGATCTGTGATGTTCATGTGTATAGATCAGCATTATTCTATAATGCATTTTATTTATTTTCATTTCATATTTGGAATTCTGGTCATCAATCAGAAAAATTGTATTTATCTACAGTATAATAGAAGCTATGCCATTCTTTCATATCTTTTTTTTTTTTTCCACTTCTACTTGAATTGTTATGGCATACACTTGTGTTTCATTAACCTTAAATGGGAGTTCATGATATCAAACTCCTATCCAACTATTTATTTGCAGGATTATAATAAATGATATTACTTTCAATACTTTGAAACAATGAAAAATCATATTTTTTTGCTATTATTGGCTGGAATAAAAGTGTATATTATTTTCCTGATTTAAAATTTCTTTGTTTAAAAAATTTTACTTTGTTAGTGATTAAAATATCAATGTGGTATTTATTTCCATCTTTAACATATCAAAGATTTTTTTTTTTGGTTTATAATCTGCACATTCCAAATTTTGATGATTATCTTCTTATGCAGATTTGGCTTTTCCTTATATATGAGTTCCATTTATGGCTACACTTTGAAATGGTTTTAATTTAGGCATTTCATATAAGCTATCACACTTAGCAATATATTTTTTATTCTCCCTTAATAATATTTTGAATGCTTTTAGGCTTAAGGAACTCTCATATTAATACCTTAGTTTCATTATTTTTGCCTAACTTTCAAGATTTTTTATATAGCCTTCAGGAATTAAAATTTATGATTTTTTTTTCTTGCCCAGTTAAAAATGGAGAATTTGTTGATGTGTTTAGATTAACTGTCACAAAAAGATCTTTAATTTACTGCTGCCTATATAGATAATAGATATACATTAAAAATGTAAACAAAATAAAGGAAAAAAATATATGGCAAAATAAATATAATTCAATAAATATAAAGAAAAATCACAGATTCTTTTAATGAACATTGTTGGAGAAAAAAGGCAAAACTCTGCATAACTTTCAATATAATATGATGAATATATTCAATAGATAAAATAGTATATACAAAGATGTAGTATATAGTGTTTTAAAATTGACTATGAACAATAACAATGAAATGAATTGCATGAGAACAATATCATATTTAAAACAGCAATAAAATATTTGATTATTATTTTATACTGCATTACATTTATTTAATAATTTGTTTTAGGATTTCAATTTCAGTAGTACTTGTATTATTAAAACTGTTATATATATATATATATATATATATAATGAATATATATATATATATATATATATATATATATGATTCATTATATATATTGTCTTCATTTCTAAGATATTATTTATTATAAGTATATTTTAAAACTATACAATTAACTTGAACTTTAATAATTAATGTTATTTTTTAATTTAATTTCTTATGGTTATACAATATTAGCCATTAAAAAATAATTATTTTTTGTTTAAAATTTTTTTTCACATTATATAAATGTTATTTAGCAAATGTGGATTTAACAAGAAAGATATTTTACTTTATTTGAATAGGAAATTTTATATCATATTAACACAGTACAACAACGTTCATAATTCTTTTTACTAAAATCTTCTCAAAATTTATTTCATATCAGAAGCATAAGCTAATGAGAAATTAATTTAAAAATCCAGAAATCATTAATTTGTAAGTATCTGTATTTCATTCAGAATCCTTGACTAGTACATAAAAGTTTGGACCAGATACCTCAAATATTACAAACCTATTCTGTGAAAATACTGCATTTTATTTTGTTCAGCATTAAGATCTTCAGATCAAAAGAAACAGGATATAGTTGCTAAGAAAGGGTTCATTGATTAATGTTTTTTTATTGTTGTATTGAATGCATTTTTTCCTTCTTTTAGTTCTTTTTTTATATGAAAACATAAGTAAATCAATGGACAGGATGTTCTTGTTGCTTAAAAAATATAAACATAAAAGAAACATATGTTCATGTCAATCAAGCTTAGTAATTTATTGACTATAATATTTTTCTTTATTTTCAGAAATGTATATTAATTAATTCTTTACTGCTCTAAGTAAAAATTTGTATTAAAATATGTAATTCTACTGACTTAAATTATATAATTACTTTATACTTCAAAAATGTTTCATATTTTTCAGTTTGTCATTAAATAACATATTTTTCATAAATAATACTTTTTTTTTTTTTATGGTTTCTAAAAAGTCAATCTTTGAACAATGAAGTCTACTTTTTCTTATTAATTATTCCATAAACTATAATAAGTTTTTCTGAAGGTTTGTGATGATGGAGTTCTAGCTGTATTTTTATATTGGACTATTTCCATCATCTAATATGTGTGTTGAATGTCTTTAGAAAAGTTTAATTTTTAGTTAAATATTCCAAATGCATTCAACTGTTAGTAATATCACAGCAAACAGGTTAGTATATGTACCAACTGTTAGTAATATCACAGCAAACAAATGTTAATAATATCACAGCAAACAGGTTAGTATATGCACTAACTGTTAGTAATATCACAGCAAACAGGTTAGTTATTTATTTTATATATTATTACTTATTCTTAATTTATATTTTCCTTTTGCAAATCTTTTTCCTGATTAATATTCCATTTCTTCTTCCATTCCAACCATCATAGTTATTCAAAAGACGTTAGAAACAAAAATATATTTGCATGTATGTTTGGATTTACATGCAAGAAAGGATGTAAATTTGGACAAAATATAAAATAATCTACATATAGTTTTATCATATATTAATTCGATTAGTAAATATACATGTTCATGTTATTTATGCTTGAATAAAAATGACTTCCAAACTTAAACTAATACTGATCCAAAGTTATTTTAACTTATATTTTCTCAGGATAAGATAATATTAGCACATCATCTATTGATAGACTTGTACACAATTGCATATTCTCTCTCTCTTTCACACACACATGCACATATATATCATAAAATGTTAATGTGATTTTTCTATAACAGTAGAATAGCAGAGTCAAACATTTTTAGATCAAGTCTACAAAAAAATAAAATCTCAGCTTGAATAATTGAATGAAATGTTTATGCTCATCCTACTATTTATATCCGTGTATGTTATATGATCTCCTAAGTACCTAGCAACATAATTATTGTATATATATATCATCAACAATAATCTCACTTTTACAAAATGAATTAAATTATTTAAATGACAATAAATGTTATAAATAAAAGCTGTTGCAATATTAAAATGAATCTACGACTGAATGTTTGTTTAATATTTAAGATAAGATTTTTGTTTTTAAGATAAGCTATTTGTCACATTTATCAGCTTCACACTTAAAAAAATAAACAACCAGCATGTAGATAATATTCTTATCGCAACTATTTTATAAAATTCTTTTGTGATTAAATAAATATTACTGATGCTCATAAAAATTTAATCTAATGCATTGGTTGATTAACTGAATTTAATGGAGTTTGTGTATTTTGTACTTTACAAATAATTTTACTAATTATTTCTGTAATGCACGCTTTTTTGCCGAAATAAAGGTAATTATGACTTTCGTTATTTGTAATAGCTTCACGCATAATACAATTACAAATTAATATTTATTACATTTTTTATTGATGGACAATGTTTCATTTTTCTTAATATATAAAGTTTAAAACACGTAGTTATTTACTCAAAATTATACTATATATAAGTAAACCTTTAAAAAATAGAGTGATATTAAATATACATTTTTTGTTGTAAATGCACATTAATAATACTATGATTGTTAGAGACATTGCCGCAAAACTGCAAAAATTTTAAATCTAATTTTCGTTAATGTTAACTATGTTTAAAAGTGATGTTTTTTTATTAGTGTGAATTATTTATAGATGTTTTTATTGCTAGTATTTTACTACTATAATTGTATATTATTATCACTTATGGATAATTAATTAACTGTTACATTTTTAAATTTATAATATGGGAATAGTATTGTTTTTTATAATAAAAGTTTCTAGCAATATTTTTTTCCAATTTTATACATTTAAGAGTTTCTTTTTAAAATGATGCAATTTGTGGCATAGATTAAGTAGATTTATATATATATGCCAAGACAGTGGATGTATAGATTTCATTTTTTCAATAATTCTAATAGGAAGTGGATAATTTCAAGAATATAAGCATTCGTTTATATATACATTTTTTGAAATGCTTTATTATAAAAAGTAGATAACAGCTTTATATATAGAGAGCGGTGGAGAAAAAGTAATAATTGTTTAAATAATTTGAAACAAAAGTGGTACTATTATTTGCTGAAGTATTGATATTGAATCATTTCCGTCTTAGCCAGCATAAACCAAATCAAATCATTCTTGAAATCTACATTTCTATAGTTAGAAGTTATCATATTCAAAGATGGAATATAAGACAAACTAACTGGATCCCATATGCTAGATATCTCGAACAGAATATTAATAGAATTTCTCCAATTACTTTTTGCTGTAATGAATGTTATTAAGTCATAATAACAACTCCAGAATGTCTATCTCTCATGGATATCAAAAACCATTCAGTCCCAGTTATAACAAAATCGGCAAAGCTTTTTATAGCTAATTTTTGTCTACCAAAGATTTTTAAATATCTGATAAATGTATAAATTAGTGAATGATACCAAAAAAGAGAAGCAAAATTATTTATAATAAGTTTAAAAAATATATTTGTATTCAATATGCATTCTTTAAGTTTTGTAATTAAAAAAATGTTCTTAAACACAGCCATTGTGAAAGTCATTTGATAATATATATATATACTGTTGTTGTTGTTTTTAACATTTTTATGAACTTAAAAAATTTATTCACTTTATTGAGGTACATTATAAAATAGTCTATACAAAAATATTAATACCTTGCTATACAAATAAATATTCATACATATCTTTCGACTTGGTTTAGGTTAAGTAATTTATAAATCTATATATTGGCATAAATCATCTGTAAACAGTCTGCAAACTTTCTCAAATAAGAAAATGATACGTTATTACTATTTTTTTATGTTTTATACAGTTTAATTTTTACAATAAAAACTTTAATTAATAAAAAGATTTGATATTTAGTCTACATTATAAAATAATGATTTTTAATATAATAAATAAAATACATATGTTTATGATACTATTTGTTTAAATTATTATAATATTTATTTGCCATTAGATTTAAGACTTTTATTACAACTTAGTTTTTTTTTAACTATGTCATCATAATAAAATACAGGAAAATAGTATTGACATAATTATGGATTTCACATTATGACCATTTGTGAATGTATTTATTAATATTTCCAACATTTTCTTGAGGATTTTCAACATTTTTAATAATTTGTATAAAAATTATTGATTATTTTTTTAGTAATATTAAGACATTATTCAAATGCTAGTTTTAACAGCTTATGTGGTCTCTGTAAAAATGTAACTATTTATATGTTGCTCAATATGACATTTTTTGTTGCTAGTAAAATATATATTTTCACAAAATATTAATGTTGAGACATTTACTGTCTAGAAATACAAGCAATTCATTTTTGGAATCAGTTCAATAAAAAGACACATTCTCTGGTCATACACTGTGTTTATCTATCTATTGATCTCTATATAATAATCAGGTTTGATTTTTACTGCTATTTTATAATTGTACATTTCTACATTAGACTGTACAACGATTTAAACCCTGGACTTAATGGGTTCTAGGAATAACCACATCATCTATCTTTGGACAGAATATTCTAACTAACTGTGATGGTCAGAGTGGGCATGCAGCCATATTTTCTGACTATATTTCCATAAACCATGTCCAAGCAAAGAAAAAAATATCTCTTTTCACTATAGATGTTATTTATTTGAAAGGACACCATCTATATAATAAGAAACATCTATAGAATATGTTCAAATCACTTCCTATTTTCTTATATGATATCCCTTATGTTATTCCACATCTAGTTTGAAAATCATGGAAATGCATCACAGAATGTGTCTAATAAGGTATTTAGTTGGGTTTGGAATGAAGTGAAAAAATGAAATATTAAATTTATAAATAATAGGAATAAAATTTTATTAAAATTTCCATATCTGCAATATTTACAATTATTATTTGATACTTCTGTATAAATCAAATGTATAATAAATATATAAATATATATTAAAATGGGAATGTATTCATATCAGAGAAAGTCATTTAATTGGATTGAGTTTACCTTTTGAGTTCTGATATGCTTAAATAAAATTTAGAACAATCATGCTATTATTTCAAAATTCACAGAAATACATAATCCACCCCACCCCCATTACACAAGTTATAATTATTGTTAATTATTGTACATTAAAGAAGAAATGAATTATAAATTATGTTTGATATAACTTTTAGATTTAAAATTAAAATTAAATATCTTTATGAAATATTAGTGGTAAAAAAAATACATCAATTTTATAATTTTATTTTAATTAGTTTTGGAACCTTTTATTTTAAATCAAATAGATTTTACCACATTATCAGAATGTTGATGCCATATTTATCATTATTTGATTAAAAAATATAGGTTTAAACCTTTTTGAAAAAAAAATATTTATAGGACAATCACTATCAGTAATGTGCAAGGCTTCTTTTGGTGAATGATGGAAGGTACAGATTATGATTTCATCATGAATAGGCTAACAATCAATGAAAAAAGTTAAGCACTGTTTTTTCTAGTTCATCAGTTATTAGTGAAGGTAAGACTGACACATTTTAAAATTGACATCATCAGGTACATCATACTTTTTGGTTTAATCAAGCAGTGTATGAATACAACTTTCTCACCCCAGCATAGTGAGATTTTCAGCCATTATATAGTTATCCATGTTAGCTGGGTTTATAGTTTACAAGTTATCAGCTTCTAAAATAACTGGAAATTCCATTCTAACTAGTTTAAATTACTGTAATTCTATTTATTAAAAAAAATTTAACTAGTTGAGATTAGCCATGAACCCTTGACTAAGTTCATGTTATAGCTTTCCTAAAATCAAAAAACTCCAACATAAAAAAAACTCTCAATTGATATCTAACCCCCCTTTATATACAAACTGCTAACCATGATCAAAACCCAATAAATTCAGAAAAATAAGTTTTTTTAATTAGTTAGTTATATTTTTCATTTCTCTTTATACTACAAATAACATTTTTGTTCCTACTAAGAAAAATACAAAAACATTTCTTTTAGTTTCAAAAGGCTTTATTGAAGTATAAGAATATAAGCAACACTTAGAACCATATGCCTAAATAGAATCAGAGAAGACTACAAGGTTATGAACAAAAAAAAGAGGTATATGATTTATATAATATATACTTGTCTTTTTTCATCCCATGCAAGAAGTGAAAAAATTAGTAATTCTATGTATAACAAATTGACAATATTGAAAGTAACTTAGCTTCATTTTCTTCCCTCTGCATAGGGTTTATAGCTTTCTCCATTCATCATTGCATTAATGTTTTTCTTTCTTTTTTGATTTATGTATCCTATGAGCATTTTATAATAGTGAGTCATATCATAAACTCGAGTGAAATCACATTAGTAACCCCACATCTGAATAAATGTTTGTTGGGGAGATTTTTTCATCTCTTATGCATATAGTATCAATTTTGTTCTTAAATATATTATATGCTTTCTTGTATGTGAACCATATATAAATTTTACAATTTGTGCACCATCATGAAAATAGTGTCAATGTACTATCTTGAATGACTGTATAAATATCTTTTAATATCCAACTGAATATGATCTAACATGGTGCATGTGAATAGAAAATATAATTATATACCTGTCTCTCTTTGGCATAGTTTGTACATATATTCCATATTAGAGCAATTTCTTTTATATCTCCTAGAAATGAAGAGTGTGTAATGCTTCAAGATTTAGTTCTGAGAATATCATAGTATTTTTGGTTCCAGGAATCAATATTTAAATTTTACAGTCAACTGCTTATTGGTTATATTATTGTTATTATCATTTGATGTGAAAGCACAGATTAATGAGTGTACTTTTCAGATAAGTTTATTTTGGAGAGGACAATATAATAATTTGGAAATGCACAATAAAAAAGAAATTAGCTTATTTGTTTAATTTAATTGATTAATATTTTTTTTCCAAATCAACTTATAGATTTACTAGATATTTTTTTTAATTACTACTAGAAGTAACAATTTTCCATTAACTCATATAAAAAAATACATTATCTACTTTTTTTTTAATCAGCTAAGTACAAGAATTATATAAATTCTTTTTTTTTTCTTCTTAAAAAAATATATGTATTTTACTGATATGAATGAAAAATGGAATAAATAAATGAGGCTTAAAGTCTTTTACAAAAAAATAATAATTCCGACCTGGGTACTTTTGTTTATAACTTGAACTCGTTAAATGGCTTTATGATTATGACATGTATTAGATGGATTCTTCATCCAATATTTTTTAAAACACATTAATTATATAATTTTGCCTTTTGTTAATGTCACTTGCTAAGCACATTGGGGGGAGGGTCAATTAATACACGATCTAACTGCTTTGATAATGTAACAGAAATTAACTCCGTTATTTTTTGCTTTCTTTTTTATTTTATATATCTAAGTGTGTGAGCAAAAAGCTTGTAAGATCAGACCAATTTATTTTAGATTATTCTGAATTGTTATAATATATATAGAGAGAGAAAGATGAATTGATAATATTCAAACACATATGATAAGTTCAATATTTTTAGCCATCTTTTCTAAATTACTGCAAGTATATCTTTCATTACTTTGGGATTAATTTCTCATATGTTATCTATTTAACAATTTAAAAGCAGTGTTACAATTTATATTCCGAATAAACAATGATAATATTAAAAACAACTTAATGCATTTTTTTGAAGAGCTTAATTATAATTTATTGTCAGCTTCTGTGTATTAAAGAGATATTAATTTTACCTTTAATTTATTAGATTTCAGTGACACAGTTATCTTAATTTCTTACAAAATACTCGTAAGTAATTGGCTTTAGCCAAACCAATCTTTCTATTAATATTGTGATATATATATATATGTGTGTATGAATTTTGATGAGAAATTTTCATGAAGTTGATCACAAACTAATAAATATATATAAAACTAATTTATTTAAGTATACAACTTACATTTAAATCATCTTGAAACAAATATTTATATTCTGAAAATATTTTGAAACAAGCATATAGATGATTTGTGTATTTTATTATAGTCTTTCGTATTCAAATTTATAGCAGTTTTTAGAAAATATTAAAAGCTAGCTGCTGTCGTATTTGCATATAATTCCTTAGACTAAATATAATTTCAAAAATATTCTACTTTTCTAGACTGCAGTAATGCATGAGTATTGTAAATTTTTATTTATTTTCTTTTTTAGTTTTTAAAAATCATTGTTTGAGGTCTTTGAATAGATTTCTTCATTAGTTAAAGAAGGCTCAAAAGTGTCTTCTTTAGATAAAGAATGATTTTATAAATCAGCTAGTTACTTCGCATTGAATAATTAACAAAAACACTATATCATTTTTTATTGCATTCTATAAAAAATTAGCCAATATGCTATGAAGATTTTTAAGCTTTTAATATCATGATTTAAAAAAAATGAAATTAAAAAAATATTATTTTGAAAAAAATATATGAAAAGCCAATTCTTTTAAAGCTTTTAACCAAAGATATTAAAAATTGCAAAAAAAAAAAGTTTTTAAGAGACAATGTATATTACTTACAAACTGGACAAAAAAAAGAGGTAAGCTTTCAGGAAAACTCAGATAAATGTGTTCAACAAATTGTCAGCCGTTTTCATTTCACTCTCTAGACTACTGTTATGTTCTTGAATAAGGAAGACTCCAGTCAACTGCATAAATCATATGCTTGTTTTGCAAGAGATAACTGTAGCAGACAAACATCTTTTCCAGAAATATTTATGCTCAGAAAATATAGCTAGGCAAATAATTTTTAGCCATCTCTTTAAAAACTTGTGATTAAAACAATATACAAAAAGTTTATTTATAAAAAAATTTTTGACTAAGCATATACATGCAAGAGATTGTAAAAGACCCCGAAAAAGATGACATGTGAGATGGATGGATGAAATAAGAAAGAGTGTAGCGATGATATGGAGAAGAGAAGATAAAGATCAGAGAAGATGGATTGAACTTGGAAAGACTGTCATTCTGCAGTGGATTGATAATGGTTGATGATGATGATGATGATGATGATGAAAGAATATTTATCAATATATATAAAAGTCATGTATATTATAATCACATGGTAAAATGGTATACTTTACAATTATTTATATAATGTTGATGTATTTCAGGGAAAACAGTTTTCTGCAAAAAAAAGAGCAAAAGATAGCATCACAAAATAAAGAGAATCATGGACAAATTTATTCTGTATGTGAACATATTTGTGGTTCACAGATTCATTTGTATAAAAATTGTAAAATTTATATTTAGGGTATAATTATTATTATTATTATTTTATCTTTTACTCTAAAAACTTATGATAATAAGAATATCATATGTGTTATTACTTTAATTTTCACAGTTATTTGAACCAATTTTATTTAATTAAAAATAAATTTGTATTTAAAAAGTAATATATATATATATATATATACAAATACTAAAACTATATTAAGAGCAAAGCTTTATTAATAATAAAAATACTGTAGCACTTAGCATGCTTTCGACAGATAATTGTCATAGATATAGTAATGCTTGTTACAGAGATAGTGGAATAAGACTGTTTAATGCCTAACAAATTAGTATATTATTTGCTCTTAATACAGTTTTTATATTTATATATTATATTTGTGGACATAAAGTGTTTATAAATTTTATTCATTAAAAAATAATAGTAAAAAGAAAAAAAATAAACGCCATAGGCTGATTACTTAGTAAATAATTTAAAGTGAAGCTGTAGAAATTGTATTATATTTTGTTGTTTTTAATAAAATCAATGATAGAATATGCTCAGGAGATCAAATAATGCTCAAACACAGAAGTGATAAACTAAGTGCAACTGAATAAACATATTTTTTTTTAAAAAAATCTTCCTTAAGTGGGAAGCAGCCTTGGCTTTAGCACACTTATCATTGCACAAAATTGTTCAATTTATATTTGTTTAAGAAATACACATATAGATTTACAGTATGAACATTTTTTTTATCTTGATAATGTTTATATTGCTTTCTTTTTTAATTTTCTAAACAATCAAATATGTTTTATGCATGTAACACTGCTAATTAAATCTTTAATCTATTTTAATTATTGTTTAAATTTACTAATGCATCTTTAATATCTTAAAACTGTTTACCATAAAAGTCAAAATAATTTAGATTTTAGTTATAATTTAATTAATTTCAAAATTAATCATATTTTGAATAAATTTTGTGCATTTACTTGTGACAGCTTGCTTTCTTTTCTAAATTTTAACCTGTAGCCTCTGACATCGTAGCTATGTCTATTAATCATAAAAATATGACTAATAATCAATATTTAATAAATTAATTAAATAATTTTAAAGGAGTACGAATGACATTTACAGCCTGAACTTTCTAAATCTTTTCAAGTAGATAGAACTATATTAAAATTAGTTTATTATATTAAATATTTAAAATGAAAGGTAATAGTAGCATTGAATTAATAATATTTTATATTAGATTTTTTTAAGTAGTTAATAACTTTTATGACAAGAGAAAAAACATTTTCCTGCATTTAAATTATATGAAATTAGTGATAGTATATATATGTCTGTAAAAGTGGGTTAGGATCATTAAAATTCTGATCATAAAGGAATTCAATTACATTAAATCCTAATGTTCATTATATCCAAATTTGCAAATGCAAATAATTCTGTCACAAATGAAACAATATATTAATTAAAGGTTATAACAATTTCAAATCCACAGAAATGTAAAATTATGCCAATTAGACAAGATAATATTCAAAAATAGCGATGGCACTAATCATTTTTTTTCTCATTCAGCATATTTTTTTAATTGCATAGTGCATACAACACCAATAAATTTGTACATATTGCAATAATTTATAAACACATATTATGCTGTGATAAAGCATAAAATGTTAAAATGTGCAACACATAAATAGTGCATAAACAGTAATTATCATCCTGTCAAACTCAAGATTGAAATGAAAAGCTATTGCAATACAATTGTCTATAATATATACGTTTGCATTACATTATCTAATAAATAAACTTTTGTTGGTATATTTGAAAATTATGTTTTTTTGAGAGTAGGAGTGGACTGTTAACGTTTTTGAATGATTTTGAAAAAGTAACATCTAATTTTAAAGTGTTTAAAAGTATATTTGATTACATTTAAACCTGGATGTATCTGATTCAAAATCAAGAGTTGTAATACATATATTATTAAAGCTTGTAATACTTCAAAAGTTTATTTAATTTTATTAACATTGATCACAAAAAAGTATTTTTAAACATAATTTGTATATAATTTATACATAGTTATTCTTTTTTTTTTAATTTACTGAATTAAATTCATCTCTTTGTAAATCAATATATATATATATATAATCATTCCATATATATATATTACAAAATGGGAAAAAAAGTTTTATTTATTTTTTTACAGTTGATAAAATATACAATTTGCAGTGTTTAAAGTATCAGAGATATCCATGTTCTCAAATAATCATCCACATACACTTGATATAATTTCATAATAATGTTATATAATATAATTTGCAATAGTAATAATTACTGCACTATATAGATTGCATATATAAAATTTAAAAATTAATTATGCAATAATTTCTAAATATTTTTATGAAATTTCCCAAAAATAAAAAAATATGTATATTTTTCCCATTCATTAAAAGATAAATTTGCTTTTGAAAAGAATGCAAAATTTATAACTCTTTGAGCTCTATTTTTGTTTAAAAATGAAAATGCAAAACTACTTTTTTACTTTTTATATCCAAAGCAAATAAAACATCTTTGTAAATGACATTTAAATTTTTATTTTCTCAAGATAGTTTTTTTTTTTTTTTTTTTTTTTTAAAAAGTACATAATATATGCATATATGTGTGTAATATATAATTTTTTGTACATGTACAACATATATTTTAAAAAAATGTTAAATAAAAATATTAAGTTTGCTATATAATTTAGTTATATATATATATGAGTTAATTGATTCAAAAAACTTTTTTTGCATAATTATTTTGTTAATTTCAAAGCGTTTTTTTTTTTCAATATAGCATTCATAATTTAAATATTATATATTTTAAATATTTTTATCTTTAAAAATACGTTGAAATAATTTTAGTATATATAACAAGTTTAAAAAGTAGATTTTTTTATGATGATATTTGGAAAAAAGCATCCCTCCTTGAACTTGACAGATGACCACTTTCATTTTACCTCAAAACTATTTTATACGATTTTACTTAGATGGGATTTGAGCAGTCTGTTTGTAGTTGTATCACAATCTTATGATAAATACTTCCAAATGAGTAGTAAATAATTATATATTTTTCTTTATCTTTATTAGCATATGACAGTGATTATTAAACAAATGTAAAGATCTATAATTCAAAGGTTAAATTACATAAATTAAATTACATGAAATAGTCAACACTTATTCACATTTTAACCATAAAATAAAAATAATTGTGATGGTAATTTTTTTATTCAGATTATTTTCAATAGTGTAAAAAATATTGTTCAATAAAAGTAAAATATATTTATTTTTACAATTATTTGATGTTTTCAAAAGGATTTTAATTTATTTTTTGGGAAAAACAAAAAAAAATAAGTATGTTGCTTTAGCTAACATAAAAAGGTAATATTTTTTCTTCAGTAAATGTATAACTTAATTATATATATATTATTACCTATGTTTAAAATTAGTTTTAAAAATTATTTTGTAGAAAAATAGTTTTATTTTGACAATACCCAAATGGAAGACAACATATATAAAAAATTAAGTTTTGCCAAATTAGCTTCAACTTAATCATGTTATTTGGCCATGGAAGGTTAATATAGAATAATATTTGATCTTGTTTAAACATATTTATAAAAACATTATGTGAGTTCTTTATTAATATTAAAAGACCTTTCATTTATTATTAAATTTTAGAAAAGTCATATTGTATGGTAGTTCTCAAATTCCATTTGTCATAGTCATTAATTGATATTAATTTCAAGATCAGGTCAATTTTGAAAACGTTTTCAAATTACAGGCTATTTATACTATTTGTTTTTTATATGATTAGTACAAAGGTAACTGAACTAAATTCATATTGTTGAGAATATTATTATTAAATAAAGAAAAAAGGCACTGATTAAATTGTATTAGTCAAGTGATTATTAATGCATCAGCAAAAATGTAATGTAACTGAAATTTGATGTTGCTTCCATGATTAGAGATGGAATTTTTTTACTTATATGGGTATTAAGACCATAGTTTACTTTTTATTTAGATTTTACTTTTAATGAAAAAATATATTATTGCATATATATGTACATGTTAATCTTTTTTAAGCATGTTAGAATAAATTCATGGACCTGTTTTATTTTTTTTCTTCTTTATACTTTTAATGAAAAAACATATTCTCTATCACAATTTTAAGTTCAAAATAAAGTTTTTTTTTTAAATGCATATAACAAAATTATACTTAAAAATAAAATATCAACTTCACAAATAAAAAAGCAATAATGTTATCAACAAACATGTATTTAATGAAAGAAAAATTTATTCATAATGAAATTTTTATATTCTATTTAAATTTTTTTTTAAAATTATGTGTAAATAAATTAATCTTAAAATATTAAAAATTAACTCTATTTAAAATAATGTAACTATAAGGGACTTCATTACTGACTTTCAAGCTCCCTTCAGAGATCAGCTTCATCTGTGTTTAAGTCTTTTATGCTTACATTTAAAACTCCAATTATATAAATTATACTTGTATTTAATAAAATATTTACAATAATGATAAAAATAATGAAATCATAGACCAAGTCCATTTCAGTCAGATATCATAAATACTTTTAACAAATTCATTTTCTAATAAAAATTAAATTTATTCAAACAAAATCTAAATATCACATATTTATTAAAAATATTTAATATTTCAAAAAAATCTTGTAAATAAATAAAAAATAAATTTACTTTTTTAGCATTAATATCAATGGCTAAATTTGCACAAACACAAAATTATTTTTTTTTTCTAATAAAAAGTCTATTTTTTCTTTAGACAAATTTTCTCCTTTCTTGATATACTGATTGTATCTGGTATCTTGTTACAATAGTTACTGCTAAAACCATAAATATTAAATGTTTTTTTCAACTATAATATTTGCTATTAGATTATTTTTTTATTGAAAACCTTTAATTAAACAAATTTTGGCTGTTGAAACATTATTCTGTGGATCACAGCTCCAAGAAAAGCCTATTGAAATCCTACAACATATGATTAAGAATTTGTGAACAAATTTATTATTTTATGATAAAGTTCCACATAAAAAATAGTAATTAATCCACTTTTCATTACATTTGTTCAGTGTATATATATATTACATGTCTTTACTGCTTTAACTTTTCTTTGCTATGTTTTGCATTATCTATAATACTATTTTACCCATTTTTTCATTCAATCACTAAAACTAGAACTAAAATTTATATTTATTTATTAGTTAACAAAAGAAATACTTTTATAAATGTCATTGCAGAAAGTTTTGTGATATTTTAATAAAAATAAAGTGCAATTTTAAATTTTAAACCATAATTTCATTGCTTTATAATATTTGGAAAATAATTTGTTCCAAAATTAAAAATGAAGCACAAATAAGACTTTTTTCATTCACAATATGATAGTCACCCAGTAATAAAAAGTTAATGTTCTCATTAAGTATTTTAATTTATATCTTTTTTTTATATTACAAAGTTCAACTATTATCTTTTAGAATTTTTTTATTTGCAAACTTATATTTGTAATAAATACTATTAAAAATATAAAATATAGAATATAGAATAAAAATGTTGCAAACAACTGGAATTGGTACTGAATGAGTGAAATTTTGAAATTATATTGCATAAACTTTTCTGGTGATGAATATTTGTACAACATCAAAAATTATGATTGATGATTATATATATAACTGATTTCAGTTTAGTAAAATATGTAATTAGAAAAAATAATTTTGCTTAATGGTTTGAGAAGAAATAAGCAGCAGCTTTGTGAAGATTCATGGTTTTAGATATCAAGAGCTTCCTTTTACCCCACATTGACAATTTTAACATATTAGTTGAAAAAAAAAGTGTAATATGTCAACATTATATGGTCTTTTTGCATAATTGGTAATATCCTATTAGCATGACAATACCATGAGGTAAATGGCTTAAAAGTCAATAGAAATGAGAATTTATTATTAGGCAATGTTTTAGCCCAAGTTAAGACAAATTGTAACTTTCAATAATTTGTTTATAAATTAAAAATTAAGATGCAATATTTTTTTTTAAATATTTATTTTTAAACAAAATACTACATCACTAATAGATTGTCTTTGAAAACAATTTAATTTAAAAAAAGAAGTTCTTAAAAAGTTTGTTATTGCAAGTGAAAGCAGTTTCTACTAGGTAAAATAAGACCACTTTTGTTAAAATGGTAAAGAAAAGATTTTTAAAACTAATTGATAACCATAAATGATTTATTAATTTTTAGTATTTTGTCTTTCTTTGATGATAACTAACCCTAAATATATCCTTCTTTTAATAACATAAAATTCAAATATTTAAAAACATCCAGTGATACTGAATCCTATTGCTATAGACAAGAACTTTATTTAGATATATAATTTTATATTTTTAAAATGCCAAATACTATTTTTTTAAAGTACCATAAAAATATTAAGATTATCAATATATATAAAAATGGTTTAAGTGTAAAAATAAAATAATCAAATAAAGTCTATATTTAATTTAAAACTCACTAGAAACCATTCAAAATAATCAGGAGGAGTTTTCAGCTAAACATGTTAATGTAATTTTTTATATAAAAAAGTATCTTCAGAAATAACAAAAATATATATATTTAGAAATAAAAACATAGATTTAAAAATAGTCAAAAAAAAGATTTAATATTACCATTTTGAAAATATTTTATACTTCAAATCACAAACATTTATAGTATTTCAAAAACTATAATACTTTTTGAGAAACTGTACATTTATGTTAAGACATTGTATTGTAGATTGCAGTAGTAACAAACATCTACTGGGATCCTACAATTTATGATTTAGATTATAAAAGAATTTATTACTATATGGTAAAGATCCAAGTAAAATCTCATTTAATATAATGATGCATCAAATTCCTATTTTAATAGGATTTTTGAAATTAAATTGTATATATATAATCATCAAAAATATAATATTAAAACAGGCAAAACTCTCTATACGTATTGCCACTCAGTGTAAATCAGAGTAATCAATGGATGTCAGAAGGCTTGTGCATAAAATCCCCTTCGTGGGCATGGGGATTTTATGCACAAGCCTTCTGGTATCAATTGATTATTCTGCCTTGCACTGAGTGACAATACGTATAGAGAGTTTTGCCTGTTTTAATAACAGTTATAAGCAAGCATAAGAAATGGTGATCATGTGATGTTTATTGGCAAAAATAAAATACTTATTAATTTTAACAACATAATAAATAGAATATTATATATTAGGTTATAACTATGTAGAAAATGATAGCATCATTGTGGAAAAAAAACCTGAAACAACGATATATATATATACCAATTCTGATAATTTATTTATTGCATTCACAACACTCCGTAGCAATATATATATATTTATACTTTTGTATATAATCATATTATTTAAAAGTTTATCATAATTGTTTACTTTCTGTACAGCTACGTTTCTTTTATCTGTTAGTGAAAAAATATGTGTAGTTTATAATTATTTGTTAATCATTTTTATTTTTTATAATGATGTAATCATAATTACATATAATTAAACTATTTATCTAAAATATCATAACTTGAATGAAGTTCATTAGTATTATTCATTCATCTTTGTCATTAACTGAAAAATATTCAATAGTATTAAAAGTCATGATAAAGTTTTGTTTTTATTTTTAAATAAGTACTTTAACTTAAACTTAAAATGTTAAAGAACTTTTAGCCATTATATTATTAATGAGATAACAGTCTATGAAAGTAAAATCATTATCTTTTGAAACAGATAATGATTTTTTTTTAAATCCACTTCTTCAAAATTAATTCACAAAAGCCATTTTGTGTTATTACTATTCGATCATTATCGAGGTTAGCATTCTCAACAATGTTAAATAGTATTTTTCTTAAGCTTTAGAATTCCTAAGCTTCATTAATTCATCAAGCTTCCTGAGGATTTAGAAAAAAATAAGCATAGACGTTCATCAGTAAAACTTTGTAGTGAAGAGATTCAAAGACCATTTACTTTACAATGGTTCAAACAAGAAATAAACATGACATAGAGAATTACTTCAAGAAGAAAAAGAATCATAAATCATAGAGCTTTTTAATGAGTTTTAAAAAAGTCTTGTTCAATAGTTTGCTTCATTATTCTAAAATATTTTTATAAATTGAAACTAATGATATATATATACTAAGATGAATATTTTGCCTGTGTAATTATATTTTCAAAATGAATATGTGATTAAATTTATTTGTTACTGTTAATTTGTGATGACATAGGTTGTTAACCAGAAATAATGATAAACTTGTATTATTTTGTAGTCACTCAGAATAAATTGCAAATAATAATGCTTTATTATATTTTCTGGAGATGCTTCCTTAATTACTTTGTTAATTTTTCATGATTTTCCTAGACATATTTGTATCATATCTCCACACGCAAAACTTCATATTTTTATATTGTTATTTTTAAGTATATATATATATAGAAATATTAAGTAAGGCAACGTATTACTGTATTTGAAACATTATAGAAATTGGCCAACTTTCGCTAGCTATGAATAATTACATATTTCTACCAATTACATGTTAACAAAGTGTAAAAAAAATAAACTCCATTTTATTTTTTATAGTTTTCTAATCTTAAATTGGTGAAGTCATGAAGTTATTTACAATTAGTGCAAGCTTAGTCAATTCATGTACATCAGGGTATCCAAAAATAAGTGAAATCATTCTCTGTTTTGCATGACTGTTGTAGTACATGATTCTACTGATCAATACTTCTTGCAGGAACCCTTCTGCTTCAATCTGTAAAATAAAACCACTGTGTAAAATGGTGATGCCATGTATCACTTTTTTTGTAAAGTTGCATTTTATGAATTTGGTGATTTTTATAATGTCTGAAAACTTCAAACAAAGTGAAATTCTATTTTCATTTACAGAAAATGATAAGGAAAATAGTAGTTGTAATGCTTGAAATAGATTACAAGCAAGCTGATATAAGAAAAACACAACTTTATAGTTCAATTGAAATTTTAAATTTACCATGTCCCTAAAAAAGTGTGGTGAGTGAAGTCCAAAGTCAAAATAATGTTTTTTTCTTTATATTCAAACTACACTTTTCTCTCATATTTACTTCATAATGGTCAGACAATTTATCTGCAAGTTCTGAATCATTTATATGATGTGGTAAAACATAAAAATCCTGTTTTGTGGCAAAGAGAGGTGTGCAAGCTTTACCCCAACAATGTGTCATCTGAGTGAGAAACACTTTTTAGTTAAATTCAGCAAGGCCCAGCTTATCTATCAGTCATATTCACTTGATCATGCTTTGTGCAATTTTATTTAATACCTTGAATAAAAAAAGTCTCAATCATTTTTTTTACAGACTTAGAAGTGGTGAAAAAAAAATGTCACAGATATTAAAAAGTATCAATTTGCAAGTGTTTATGAACTACTTTGAAAAATGAAAAACATGTTTAGAACTGGTGTACTGCATCAAATGAACAGTAATTTGAAAGTGATTACATTTATAACACTTAAAAATAAATAAACATTTTTTTATTATAAAATTATGGTTACATTTGGGTACCTTCTCATTATATATACATATTACTTTTCTTTTTTCTGTTTTTTCAATATTTTAAATGTTTTTATAGTAATATTTATGTCAGACAGAAATGATTTAAAATGGTGTCAATGTCAAAACATTATTTCAATTGTTAATTGCTGTCTTATATTATAAAAAATGTTAAACATCTAGAACATTAGTTATTTAATCACCAGAAATTAACATTGATTTGATAATTCTTTATAATATTAATAGTTTTTTTTGGGTTAAAATTTTGTATTTCAATTCCGAAAGAAGAAAAGGTTATATTTTAGTTTTTTGTTTTTTTCTCAATGCCTCTTTTATCTTAACTCCATGATATACAAACATATACCATAGTTTCTCTTATTATGAATATACTATGTAAACCTTTACTTTTAAGTTATCTGAATCAACTTGCCTATGTTGATAGCTTGATATCTTTCATGATTATATATATTAAGATGTTTTTATTATCAAGTATTAATTAGAATGACTAATATATTTTGTGTGTGATTTTTTAGTGCTGTTCATCATTACCATCACTATTATTTGCCTAAATATAGTTTCAGTATATCAGTTCAATTATATTTTCAAACTTTGTGTTTTGATTTCTATTTTTGTAAAAAAACATAAACATTTTTTTTTTTGCAAGACCATCAGGAAAATTTTTTTAAATTTATTTTCTTATGTTCTAGAAATTTTTTGAACATTATTCTTCAGTAGTTCTTCATGATGTAATATGGTAATTTAATTTCTCATCAACTATCTAATATGAATAAATACTGTCACTTTTTTATTATTAACACTTAAATATAGCTAAACCTGTTATGATTTATTTTTTCCAAAATGTCCTATCTTTTTTAATGCCTAAATCATCACTCCATTTAAATCATATTTAAACCAAATGATTATAAATATTTCCCCTCAAATTGACACTACCTTCACCATCATATAAATAATTACTCAAGTTTATTAATCACCAACTTGTTTATTACTTCATGACTCACCTATCATTGATAATCATTAACTCTTTTTATTTTTTAGATTTAGTAGTATTTATTTTTATTCCATACTTTTTTATAAATTTAATCCTTGAATATTTTAAAATCATGCCTATTGTTTGAAATTATTATCATGTTATCAGAAAAAATCAAATACTGTGAACAATTGTGTTCCTTTTCCAGTATATAATCTGTAAAATGACAGTAAATCACAAAAGTTTGTTTAAATAGTAAACAAAACAAGAAATGGAACGATGTATTTCTGATATTTCTTTTTTAATATCTTTTTTTCAAAATATTCAAAAAAATAATCAACATTCTTTCTCAGAGCATGTTCAATATCAGAAACCAAGTGTTAATTAATATATTTCTCTTTTAAAAAATCTTTCAAGAATAGCCTTTGTCTGCAAATATTTCTCAAATGCTTTTTATTCTTCTGAAGAAACATATCTAACTTATTATCAATATATATTCATATGTTTAGAATCATGTTTGCATTAGTGAAAACTAAAGTAGATAAATCAATCAATATTTATTAACAAAATATTTTTTGTGTGTCAAATTGAAATTGTTGAGTTCCCCCTAATCAGTCAAAAAATTTGAAAGCTATTACAAATTGCAATGTTTGAAAAATTCTTGATTACAATGCTACTTTAAACAAGCCTATCACTACAGTAACTACTGTATGAAAATAATCTGTGATTACATATAATTTTCAATTATATTAAAATAAAAGCACTTAAATTATCTACTAATATTTGATAAAATAATCATATACATTAAATATACAATTTTAATGCACAAATCAGCGCATAACAGCAGAGCTTCTTCAAATTAAATCATAATTTATTATAAACTTAATATAAATTATAATACATAATAAATAATGCCCGAGCACTTTCAAGAGAACTTAGCTCTCATAATCATGGGTAACAAAGAGTAAGCGTAACAAGGTTGCTATGTGTAAATATATGCAGATATATGTAAATTAATTGAACTATATGCGTAAATCTAATTAACCCATTTCTTAGAAATTTTATAACACGTATCTTTCCTATTCATAGCCTTATCATCCATGGCAATAAAACATGCCTCCTTCACCTTAAAATTATCTCACTTTGAAATAATAACTTTACATCAAAAAACCAAAGAAACATCAACAGGATATCTATCTATCTTAGCAATTATTTATCTTGCAAATGGAAAAAATAAAAGAGATCTGATTAAGATAATGCTTTTTTCTAAGGGTAAGTAATCTTAAATTATATTTTTGAAAATGCAAAAAATTTTTATGTGTTTAAATTAAAATTTTATATGTATATTGTACCCTTTTTATTAGGGCTGAATGTGTTAAAAAGCCAATTTCTTTAAAAAATTTAAATTAGGAGAGAAGTATGGTATTCTAATTGCAATAATAATATCTAAATAGACTTTAAACTTAGTAAAATAAATATACAAAAAGCTAGAAAACATTTTAAAGCTATTTTAAATGTTAAATTTGTACAGGAAAGCAGAATAAGTTAATATTGTATGGTTGAAGTAAATGGGTCTTAGATATACTTAAAAAATGTATTGAATATCTTATTAAACAAACCTTTAAAAAACACTAATTTTTAATATAATGTTTAATATAGCTGAATAAGTTGTAAAAATTTATCTTCTAAAATTATGTTTAAATTATATAATAATTATTTATTAGAGTTTTAATTCTTATGGTGTGTTAAGTATTTTAATTTTAAGTATTGTTATAAAAATATCAAATTTATTATCCTAAATTTTTATTATTGCATTTAATATTTTTTAATGTGTATTACTTTTTTGTAATTAAATATTCATTTGGTTTATTGCAGACAGTAAATTTAAAAAATTGCAACATTTGTCTGGAAAAATAGGTCACATGACTGATAATATGTGTGTTACTTGCATGGTTTTAGAGGAAGTTTTTAGTTACTTTCTAAAAGTGTTGATAAGATTGAAACATTTTATATATAATAAAATAAACTTGAATAAATATTATTTAATTGTTTGAGAGACATTTTAAGCTAACAAATGTAGACAAAAAAATTGCCACATTTGGGCTAGATATTTTATAATTTCATAAATTAATAAGAATTGATAAAATATATAATTTTAAAAAATTTTTGTTTAATTATAATATAAATTGGGTATTAAATATTTATTATTCTTTAAAATGATGACTCATAATTTTATTTCCAATTTTTAAAAGTACATAATTGTGAAATATGTAAATAAGTCTGTAATCTGATGATTTGTCAGCCAGTCAAATTTGTTTTAAAAGAACAGGTATAAATACTGTGTGTAATTAAGTTGTTGTGATTATTGTATAAAAGTTATTGTTTTAAAACTATAGTGTGACAAGTAGTATTCAGTTGTATTACTATAGGTTTGTAATATGTTTAAAATTAACAGTCAGTTATTTTAACTTTTTAATATTTTATTTTTTAAGAAAAAACTTTGAACGGATTAACAACTAGTATTTAGTTCAACTAAAAATGTGTGAATAAATGTAATACATTCTCTACTAGTGGAATATTCAAAAGCTTAATTAATATTCATTGGTAAACTATGGAACAGGGACCTATTATAGTCTTATACATGTGAAGATTAGTAATGAAGGACCAAAGAATTTATAGGAGCACAATATTTCTAGTGCTACATAAAAATATTTTATTTATTTTTGCAGAGCATTTCAAAGTTGCAAATAAATATTATTGGAGAAGACTAAAATGTAATTTACCTCTGCACTCTATAAAAAACATTTGAGATATTGTGCTTTCTCTCTCTCTCTCTCTCTCTCTCTCTCTCTCTCTCTCTCTCTCTCTCTCTCTCTCTCTAATATTGACATTATTTTAAAAAAAGATTATAGTAGTAAAAAGAAAAAAATATTTATCTTTGTAGCAAATTATATTTTAAACTTTTTGGAAGTAAAGTATTTTAAATATATAATTGTTATGAAGAATATAATTGCTAACAAAAGTTATATTTAAAAAAAAAAAAAGCAAATATTTAAATATAAAAACCTGCTGTGTTTTAATCACTATGATTTAATTGCAAAAAAGAAGAAAAATGGATAATAAAGAGAAAAATATTATTATACCAGAAATAAATAACTTTTTTGTATTTGAAATTTGGATTCATCTGTTTATTTTATGTATGCTTTATTGAAATATAAATTGAAAATGGAAAGACATCTATTTTATCCTAGGATTACTTGTTAATATATTGAAACAGTCAGTTTTCTCCACCAGCCTGTTTCACATATTTTACCCTCACACCTATCTCCATGCCAGGTTTAAACCCTCTCATAGTACCCATTTAAACAACCTCAAATTACTATATATGCAGGATCACACATATATATGTGAATGGTAAGTCTGTAATTTAATAGTATATGTATATATTGCAGATATGTATTCATTTTAAAAAGATTTCTAGTTTAAGAAATACTTTAGTCTAAATTATTTAGTCAATTTTATGGTTATATTACCAAAATCGCATATGTATATAACTAATTTCTCAAATTGTTATTCTACATTTATAGTAATAAAATTAGTTTTCTGCTAATTATCAATGCAACTGTTAATTCTGGTAAACAACTTTTAAATTAGGTCACACAATAGTCCTAAAATAGCATGAATTTGATTTTATAAATCTAAAATGTTAATGACAATTTGCAGAATTGTATAGTATTGTCACAATAATCTGCAGGGGGGAAAAGTAGAAAAACAAAATCTAAATTAGTTGTCATCATTAAATATGTTTTTTTAAATAAAGTAATGGCTTTTTCAGCTAGTTTTAGTAATAAAATATGTTTTTCTAAAATAAAGTGATGAGTTTTTCAACTATGGATGAGCTTGTAAAAATAAACAGGTGGCCAGAGTTAAGTAAATATAAATACTTAATGTTTTGTGGCCAAGGAGATATTATATATATATATATATATATATATATATATATATATATATATATATATATATATATATATATATATATATATATATATATATAAGTATCTTTAAAATGGTGGGGTAATTTGGCAATCACTTACCTCTCTATTCTTGCCAGAGATGGAAAAAACTTTGGTCCCAGAAAATACAATGCTGTACACCAGCAAAGCAGGCTGTAGAAGATTTTTTATTAATATCTAATCATCACCAAAAGTGTCAACTTATTATCATCCTAAGTGCCCAGAATTGCAATGAAGACAACTGACCAGTAATTTTTTGCTCAGAGCTCTGTTCATAAACTGTGACCTTCAATTCTTTAT
Organism: Epiperipatus broadwayi; assembly: GCA_028023455.1. Lineage (NCBI taxonomy): Eukaryota > Metazoa > Onychophora > Udeonychophora > Euonychophora > Peripatidae > Epiperipatus > Epiperipatus broadwayi. Next base: position 1,077,593 of record JAQFVV010006398.1, read on the forward strand.
TTTAAAGCTAGCTATTTACTAAACCTGCCTTCCAAACACCTTCTCTAAAATCTGCAAAGAAAACTTATAAATGCTAATGTTTAAATCTTGTTTGGATGTATAACTTGTAATGTTAAATTCTCTTTTAAAATGCCCACAACTTTTTTCTCCACTATAAAAGGATGTATAGGGACATAGATATATTTTGTGGACTATGCCACAGAGCTGAAAAACAATAGAACACCTAATTTACAACTGTGAAGGTTTGGCAAAAATAAGACAAATGACATGCAACATATATAGAAGGAGAAATACCATGATGGAACAAATTATTAATGCATATCAGAGCCAAGTGATATCAAACATTAGGGCAACTATATTTGTCCTATATTCTTTTTGGTGCATGAGATGCAGCTTTGAAATAAGGAAAAATACTCGATGTCATCCAGCCACATTCATTAATAAACTAATACAAATCAAACAATACAAATCAAACATAGAAATAAAACTATTGTTAGACCAGATTTATATGCTGCAACTTGGTCACTGTTAAATGAATAATCAAGACTATGAGAAATTCAAAACAAAGACAATTGAAAATGCTGAGGTTGCAGCATTATTTATAAACTATAGAACAAGGAACAAGTTAAAAATTGCCACAAAAAAACTTATGTTTAAAGAAAAGTAAACCAAAACTGTAAATTTTACTAAATCAAATTGTAAATACAATGTAATAGAAACTATGTATACCAAAGAAAGTAATAAAGTACCTTTTGAAACATAAAATGTAAAACTATGATAATCTATTTTAAACTAAATGAATAACTTTCTGTTGTCTTTTATGCCTATTTCTAATCTATTCAATTTATTCTATAATTTTATCATTACAATATTAAATGTATTTAATATGCCAAATAACTCGAAACCACAAATATTTATAAGTATAATTTTAGCTTATCGATCTGCGATGATAACTTCAAATCTTCACTATAATAAATATTAAATAATTGAATTATTATTTTCTCACTTACTGTTTCGAGATCATATTATTATTTTACTGATTAATTCTGTGTATTGATATTCTAATAATCAGTCATTCTCGAGTTAAAATTGTAGGTTGCTTAACTCTAGTTATAAATTATAACTATTTATATATGTAACTCATACATCATAGGAGCTAGCCACAGAGATATTCTCAAAGCATATTTCGAATGTTTTATCCATAATTGTCCCTCAAATATACTTTGTCCTCCTTAGATTTATATTAGTTGAGATGCAGGTGATAATCTTAAACTAGGTTACTAATTAATTTAGTCTCTAAATAGTATATTTGAAATACTAAGTTTGAGAACTGGGTTGTATAGATATGCAAATAGACACTATCTATTTTTAAGACACGCTAATATAATTTTATGTATTTGCGTTATATATATATATTGTGCCCTTGTCTGTAGGTCATAATAAGGTAGATAGGTCAATTACTAAAAAATTTTAAATTTTAAGTTATATTTGTATGATATATAAATAATAGTAGGATAATTAAATTTTATAGTACAATTTAAAGCTGAAAATACCTGGTATATAACAGTGTAATAAATTATTTTAAAAGAAAACAGTTAAATAAAGCTTGATTATATTCTTGCTTATGGTTGTAAAAGCTGGCCATATAAAATAACACAGCTATCAATAGTTAAAAGCATATTAATAATTTGAGTATAATATTTTCAAACTAATAAATTAAATAAATGCCAGATGTAGTGCTATAATTATATTTAATAGTCAAAATTAATAGAGTATAGTTTAAAATAAACTTTATGATGGTGAGAATTGTATTTAGTTCTACAAGTTTAAAATTATTTTCCAAATTTTTTATAAAAATATATTAGTTTTGGTTATTTAGACCGAGACGTAAATAAAAAATCATTTGATAAAATTAGTAAACACATAACTGTATATTATATACCTTTACACACATGCTTGTTAAAATAATAATAAAGTTTGTGAATTTAAAACTAGATATAATTGCCATCAATCATTAAAGTAAAAGTTAAAATATTAAATATTGTTTTAATAATTATTTTAAAAGCTTAGATGATTTTTTATAAAACTATAATTGAATTTAAAAATATTAGTCTAAATAATATTTAAGACATTACGTCATCAATTCTTCATTTTTAAACATCTATTCTGTTATAAAACTAAACTGGATAAATTTGTTCGTGCTAAAATAAAGTTATTAACCAATCAACGGAGATAAATTAGCAGACAAAAATATAGTTTATACAGAGCGGGGAGAAGGAATGTGTAAGTGAAAGAGAAAGTAACACATTTTTGTAGCTGATAACACTGTAGCTTGAAAAGTGATATAAATTTAAAATTTTGTATTTATTTTAAAAAAAGTTCTTTTGTAACATATAATATATTTTGACTGTATCGATATGGATTGCTAATTTTAAAAGTTATCTTACCAGGGAATTTATTCGAATTTAACCAAAAACCTACAGTAACATGGAAGAACAAGGAAAAATATCTAAATTTATTACTAAAGGAGGAATATTTGGAAAATGTCTTAATACAACTTTAGTTATGCTCAACCAGAAACTTATTATTATAATAACTCAAGGAAATATAATTGTGACGCTATATGAGAACTTAAAAGAGAAGTTATATGCCGTCAGGAAAAAAGTATGACGCAAAATTTATAAGGCTACTTTAAAGTTATGTTATTCTTCTCTATGGAAAAATTTAATCTGCGTTTTATTATAAAGAAAATAATGATGAAGAAAGAGTGTTTATCTTTTAAAGGAAAACATTATTAAAAAATTATAGTACAAGAATTTTGAAATAAAGAAAAGTAAAGAAAAATATGAAAGTGCCATTATGGATTTTAAGGAAAGGAGCCGAAAAAACTTTATCTTGTCAGAAAAAATATTACAAAGTATTCAATGGAAGAAATGTTTGATTCAGAAAAGATAAAATTAAATTACTCAATGAAAATGGATCTATGGAACCAGAAAATTTTATTGAAGATTTAAATAAAAATACCTATAAGATGCATCGGTAAAGTCGCGCGGGAAAATATTAGCAGACAAGAGTAAAAGAGAATGCCATGAATTAATAATTATATACAATATTGTGAAAACCAAGGATTGTCGTCTACGAAGATTTATTAAACAGAGCTATTGTTTTACTTTAAAATAGAACATTAAATGACTGAATGAAGAAATAAAAATATTTTTTTTAGCTTAAATATGAACGGTTCAAGAAAGTCTGGTGAAGAAGTATCGTAAATATAATTTAAATATTTTATTAATTCATTTTAAATATAAAATGCTATATTAGATTAGGGAAAACATATAAACATAAATTTAATAATAATGAGATTTAAATATAATAGCTTAATAGAATGATAGAAATATTGTTTTAAAAATAAAAAGTATGTATGGAAGTTTTAATATCTACAAGAATTAATGGAATGGTGAAGCCTACAGAACATGATCGAGAAGATCAAGATCGTTTTGGTAATTTTGGTATTTATTCATAATGCATAATATATTTTTTTTAGATCATCGATTGATTAAGAATGATGTGTGAAAGTTTTAAAATTATAAGTACACATTTTATACAACATTAAAACATATTCTGAGATAAGAATAATTTTAAAATATGCATGCAATAAGTTATTTCAAGTATAATTAATAGCATAAGTTGTCAAAACAATTGTGTGATTCTTTTGAACTTTCATGTAACAAAGTATTAGATATTTTAAAATAGTTTGTATATGATAAATATACGAGAAAAGTAGTAAAAGATTTTCTTAGAGAACAGCTGTATAGTTTTGAACTAAAATGAATTTTATTATTGTTAGAAAGGCAGATAAGAATTTGTCGATGTACTGTATAGAAAAATCTAGAGGAATAAGATCGGATAGTGACTTGGTAGTACTAGTGTAGAGGAAACCAAGATGATGTTTTGCTAAGAAATAAGAAAAATAAAGTATTTGGATCATAGTTAGTTTGTGTGATTTCAGTATAGCTAACTAAGCACTATCACTGAACACATATATATTTTGGACAGTGTCTTTACGTATCTTTTAAACTCTTTGATGTTATATAAAGCTGAAGAAATAGCTTTAGCATCACTCCTATAATAGAGGTGGGTAGACAGACAAAGGTCACTCCTCTATAGTGTCTTTGAATTCACAGTGCCATTATTGTCAAGGTTTATGACGGATAATATTCTAGTTATTTTGATCCTGTGCATCTATTTTCGCTATCCTTGTTTTCGTGAATCTGCATCGTCAGAAAGATATTTTTTACAGAAATAATGAATAAAATAGAATTGAAGGTATGTTATAGTTTAAGTAAGAATATTTTATTTACTGGAATGTGTTAGAATTGTGTAATTTTAAAAGTGAAAGTACAAAAATCATAAAGAGAGAAAGAATCATATAATACAATGTAAAACCAATTTGGAAACGAATATAAGATTTTTAAAAGAGAAATCTAAAACAAAGTTTTTTTTTTAAGTGATAATAAAATTTGAATATTTTTTATAATAATATTTAAATATAAATATTGCATGTTTGTTAAGAAAATAATTCAATAATGTGTAATAGACATATATATTTGTGCATGGTGTGTTAATAATTGTAATTACCATCCGAAGCAAGGCTTGAATGAGTCTATTAGATTAATAAGCATTGTATAGTGAACAATAAAACGTAATATCAAATGTAGAAGAATGTTTTTGAATCTGTAGGATTCCATATAACTAATATAAAATTAGAATTTTATGATTTTGTAGAATGTTTACTACGAATGTAATTTTATAAAAAATATAATTTTAAAATATAGTAGGGATACAAAATATTAGTGATAATTATAAATAAATACATTTTGTAACAAGCTAAACTAAAATAAGAAATCTAGTAATAATAATACTGTACTTTCTTAAGTATTTAAACGATAAGAATTAACTAGTAAAAAATAAGTAGAAGTTTGGTTTTATTGTATAAATTAACCTTTTAACTGCTAATTTTATTATTGGTTGTATCAGATAAAAATCAAATCTTTTAATTGGCCAACTCACAAACTGAAGACAAAGCCTATTGTTAAAACATATTCGCCTATAATATTAAATTCAACTCAGATACGTTTATAAAAAGTATATTATTAATTTTTCAGGTTATGAAGAGAACGAAAGTTCTTTCAAAAATAAATTGCTATTTATTTATTCTAAAATATTCAATATCGGCAACATAAAAGCTATAATATAAACAAAAAGATCGACTTTTACGTTATAGAAAAGTAAATATTTCTTTTTACTACATCTTCAATATTTTTACTTAAATCTTCAATATTTTTCGAAAATAATTTTGTTTTTTTATTATTCAGTCTGAAAATAATTTTAATTTCTCAAAATATTCTTTTATAATAATTTAAATCGTATTCGAAATGAAAATCTCCGCGTTTTTCTTTATTTTCTTTGATCAGGCAGTTTCTTTGTTCTTTCCAGCCAATCAGAATGTCTTTTTCGGCTGAGAGCATGCTAAGAACCAATCACAAATAATGTTCCTTCTTTGTTTAGGTTTAAATGTGTTTTTTTTCTATTTTTTACTTGTAAAATAAATCGGAAGATGGCACCATCTTACAGAACTTTTAAAAACGAATTCAATACGTGTTTAACGAATATTTTCGTATAAAAACTGGCTGAGTTAGAGTGATGTCAGATGTCGACGAGGAGCCTCATAAGAGGCGGGCAAAGAGCTAGTAAAATAATTTTGTGATAGGAGAGTAAGGATATCCAATGTACATAATGTAAAATAGTGTTATTTGTTTATGTTATTAATAAACTTTGTTGTAAATTTATTATAAAGCTTTGTGTCTTCGTTATTATTTCTCCACATGGAAGCATGATATCACAATACACATTTATAATTGAAACAGACATATAGTTTTGCACAAAATAGGTAAACATAAAAGTGTTATAATAATTTTGAAAATTTATTTGTATGTTAAAATTAAAAGATCATAATTTTATCATTTATTGGTCATAAGTTGGTTGCCACAATATTAAAATAAATTATATGCTAATGTTGCCACACGTATTTTGTTGTCGGATTATTAAAATACTGCCACGTATGTAATTATTTATTTCATTTAGGAAGTAGTATATTATACTATTATTATTATTATTATTATTATTATTATTATTATTATTATTATTATTATTATTTATTATTGTTAGTTACTGCGTAGTGAATTTATGACATAAAATTCCCTTTTCATAGTTTACTACCGTAATTTTAAATCAGTTAGAATACAATTTATGAACCTGAGATTTGATTTTATTTTATTTATTCTATTTATTTACTTAATCTTATTTAATTGAGCTAGATTATTATTACAAAGAATAGTAAGACACGATTATTATTTTAATCGTAGAGAAAAGAGCTTAGAAAGTCGTAAGAATACTATAAGTTAGTTATTTAGTATAGTAAAAGGGGGGAATAGTGTTCTTATGCCATTGAAATAGTATCATGTGGATAATATCTCAATGTAGTCTGTCTCGTTCTCCGTGTCGTCACTCCAAGTCTCATGAAAATGATAAATATTTATTAATTCATTTACAAATATAACTGTACTTGTATTTTAAAAGTTAGAACCAGTAATCATTTTAGTTAACGCTGGATATTTCATTTGTTAAACTGAGCTAGAACCCCGGAATTTAAACAGTAATGAAATTTTATATGGAGAGGACGATCGTGGACGGAGGAGGAGGCCAGAATATATATATATAAGCTGCAGATGTGTCCTTACTAAGTATGCAATGTACAATTATATGCTTGCTGCATGATTTTTGATGAGTTACTGGCAGAAGTCACACTTATCCACTTAGTTTAGATAAAGCACACACTTTAGAACTGGGGCACAAGGACCTAGATTATTCATAATTAATGCTTATCAGACTCCCTGAACTACTAATGTTCCTATTCATAGCAAGTTGACCAGTCATAGGTGTGACTGAGCCTTTGAGGCTGAAGCCCATGAATAATGACTCATTTGCACCTTCTAGCTTTATTAATATTTTAATATGTGCCATAGAGTATATAGGTAAACCTATAAACCAGTTTTCTTTCCCTTTATATTAAACACTTATCTAGCATCAATGTATATCATAATCTAGGTTAACACACTAACCTGCGTATCTCTGAGCCTAATTATGTGCTTGTCTTAACTTTGTATAGATAGACGCCATATGAGTGCTATTAAGTTATTTATGTAACTTTGGCTATTAAGTTTCATATGATTTAGCAAACCACCCAAGATCTAGAAATTTAGCATATTAATATAGGCATAAACTTAAATACTGCACTACACTTTATTGAACACTTATAATGAGATAACATGTAACATATAATCTCATTAGTTATGTAATGCCTGCATGGGTAATCTGTCAAGTTCTCATTACATAATTCTGTATATTTTATTTTTACTGTCTTTTATTTTATTTATTAAAGTGATTACATTCAAATATCAGCCTTTCAAGCTAATTGTGCATAGCTTTTGCAAGTGTTAATAATAATAAATGAATACTTTCTCACCAATACAAGATATAGTATTTATGCGGGAATAAAATGAATCCACTTATTCCTACGACTCAAATGCTTATATATGAGCAAATCTGAAGTACTGGCAAGGAAAGCATGAGGATGGAACACTCACTTTAAATTATTATATACGATGTCTGAATGAATGACGTCGATGAAATTGTCTAGAATTTACTAAATGTCACTCTAACTGAAACTTAATCATATGTAAATAAGCATTTAACTCATTTTCATATATTTATTGTCCATGAATTCATTTCATCCAACTCTATATTTATGTGTACATACTTCATTATATCTATATGTTGATCATTCTATTAGATTAATGATTTACTTAGTCATATGTGTGTATATTTGGCCAAATCAGTGTTAAGTAAGTTAATTGATGAGTTTCTTGTTTTACCCTGGGTGACTGCTGGACTGTGGTTAAATTGAATGTCTGTGTAAGTTGAGAAATGTTATCCATATGGTATTTCATCTTGAGCAAAGGTGAAAGAATTGAATGTTGGCCGGATTCTGAATCTCAGCATCCAGATTCAATCAGCTTTAGTGTATTTTTTTTGTGTTCTAGATTTTGTTACATGGAGGGACAATTCTGACCATTACAATATCTGACCACAAATGATGCATCTGTTTTGAATAAAATTAAATAGTTAATAAAAAAAGTAAAAAAAAAATTGTCTTGTATCAATTTTTTTCAAATATTTGAAATTTTTTATTTGTCATATTTTATTTCCTTATTTTATTTAGGCAAATTTTAAAGTAATTTTACCTTGTTGCTTTGCTTTTATATGATTTTTGAAAATTATAGAATGTATCCCACATTTGTCAATGCAAGTTAAGTCTATTTTGTGTGATTTCTTTTATGTGGGATTTTTGTGGACCTATCTATCACATAAAAAGAGACCCAGATGTATACATATTTGTTTGCTGTTGTTGTTTTCTTTTAACACACTGTTCTATTTGAGAAAAGAAAAACTTACTTTGTGTGAAATTATTTTTATTATTTTATTATCCCTGTATGTCATTATTGAAAATTTATTGACATGCAGATTTGTTTTGTTGTTGTTGTTGTTGTTGTTGTTATTGTTTTGTTGGCAGTGGTATTTTCTTTTTGAAAGTGTTTTTTTCTTCTTGAAAATGGCACAATAAGGTGAGGTTTATGTTCAACATTTCAAATATATACTGTTAAAAATTTTGTGGTACCAATTAGCAAAGTATTAGAGTTTTGGATAGGAAAAAATTAGGAAGTATAATCGATTTTTGGTTTGATTTCACTCATTTAAACTTAAATTTGATAACTCTATTTTTTTTTCTTGTTATTGATATTGAGTTTATGTTGATGCCTTATTTCGATGCATGTGACATCACATTATATCTTGTGTGCATCATATGAATTATGGGGTAGGCATCATCCCATACAGTATCATTATTTGTTATTTATGGCAAAAATTTCAAACAGATTGAATGTGGAAAACTGTTATACTCAGGAGTGGCATTACAAAATTTATGTCTTACAAAAGGGGGAGGGGCCTGAAAAACTTTTGGAACACATATATAATCAGTGTTTGGTTTATATTAAGATAGCAAATCTTTACATTTTAATGGTCCATATCTTTTCTGTGTATTTATATTGAAGATCAATTATATTTCTTGACATATGTGTGATCATGTGGTATCTGTTGTATGAGATTAGAGAGGATGGCTGAAGAGAATTGAAAGTCTGGGTTAAATTCCGAATATTACACATAGATTCCAGGTATATAAAATATACTTGTATTTAAAATATATTTATGTATAAGCATATGGACATTTTACAATAAGTCTCTTATTTATATATATTAGAGTCATTATGTTTCCCTGACTAAAGTAAATAAATATTACTAAAATAGTAATAGAAATCTTCGATTTGTAAAAAAATACCATTTGCCTGGTTCAGTTTTCAACAAACTTTCATAATAGTAAGTAAAAAGCATGACCATAGAGAAATAATCGTAGTGATCAGATCCAAAGAAAAATACTCCCCTCCAATATATCTGAAATGCATTCAAAAATTAGAAACTAAAATATTTTGATAATCTGAACAATATAATAAAAAATAAAAAATTTTTATTGTTCTATTTGCAAAGTCTACTGCTACAAAACTATTTTAAGAATGAAATATTATTAAAATGATCAAATATAACTAAACAATGTTGTTATTCATGATAATATATAGATGGAAGTTGTAAAATTATTTTTATTTTAAATTTTTTATATAATTTTTTAACGTTTTCCTATTGCATTAATTTAAAAGGTTTTATTAAAATAACATAATTAATAATTTATAAAATGTAATAAAAATAAGTAATGCTTTTACTTTTCAAAAAGTCGTAAAATATGACATTACAACATATAATAAACAAATTTATCACATTTAATTTAATTCAAAGCTTAACATTGTTTTAAATAATTTAATATTGACTTAGTAATAAAATAAAAGTATTTTTAGAAAATACACCTGTGGATTTCTGCACTACAATTTCAGAACCACTATATTATAATAATGAATATTCATATAAATGACAGAACTAATAAAAATTATGTTAACATAAATATGTTATAGAACTATAAGCAATTTTAAAATGCATAACTTGTTATATTTGTCTTTGAGATATCAAAGACCAAATCGATAATTATGCAGTAATGGTCAGCTAAAAAACTGCAGATACGTCTTACATCAATTATCATAGGGCACTACTATATTTGCAACTTAAAATTTTTTATCTCTGCTTGTAAATTGCGGAATTTTAATGCTACATAACCTCTGTATTTATTGAATGTTTCACATATTGATATATATATATCATAATAATAAATATAACTGTTATACCGTTATATTTATTATTTTTTAATGATTACAGTTTTGTGCTAATTAACGGACATTTTATTTATATTAAATATATACATGAAATGTTAAGATTCTTAGTAAAGATATCCAGACACAAACCCCTACAAAGTTCTCAATCACTACTAGTATTTAACATGTCCCTTAGATCTGGAAGAACTTCAAGACTCCATTGAATATTTTGTTTATCTTAGCATAGGATTGTATAGTTGAGAAAATGATATGTAATAAAATAAACTTTAAGCTAAAATGAATAAATAATTTATATTTATTGCAAACTATGGTACTTGACAATTACTGACATTTAACATAGAATATTCTTTGCAGTTGACTTTATAATTATTTTTTCTAATTTTAAAATTTATGAACCTTCTAACATATATATATATATATATATATATATATATATATATATATATATATATATATTCATTCTAATATACGTTTATTTATTCTAATATATGTAAGATATCGGCAGGTCCTAACTCTAGAGTATAACATAATATATCCTTATAGCTATATTTTTTTCTATATCTCTTTCAGTATACCATTAAATTCCACATCTTAATAATTTCTCTAGAATATAGTTATATTTATATAAATCATTTGGCTATACCTATCAAAACTAAGTTAGATGTGTAAATATAAATATTGTTTCAGAATGTAATATTATAGCAGGAAAACTTAATACATATTTTAATTAGGAAAGCTTATAATAATCATTTGTATAAAAATTACTATATTTTAATCATTTACCCAATGCATATTCAAGAATGATACTAGTTGATTATCATCATATAAATAAATAAATAATTAAAGGAATATCTTGCCATTAGACTAATTTTGCAGCATACTTCATATATATATATATATATATATATATATATATATATATATATATATATATATATATAGATCACTTTTGAATATACTAAAAGTTTACATCAAAATCTAAAAACTGAGATGCATGAATCTTTATTATACTATATCCACACTTTAATATATATATTAGAATGAGAACCACAAATTTCTTAAAATACATTATAAAGTTTATATAATTATTCCAATATCTTATTTGTAATATAAATATATAAAACAATTCTAATTAATAAACTCAAGTCTAATCTAATCAAATGAACATAAGAAAACATTCAAACATTAACTCTAATAAATTACCAACTAATTCTTAAGCTTTTGCCCCTTTTTAATTCTTGTGTTGCTATAAAATGATTAATCAATCTGATAGTATCACTAGCCAGCAATTTAAATAAATAATTTCCACTGATACATCTATGTGCATATTTATTTTTCATCAACTATTGTGTAACTTAAATTATATCATAAATAATATTTAAAATGTTATTGGACTAAAAATAATGATTTCTATGGGCGAAACTAATAAATTATTGTTAAATAACTTAAAATGAATAATTACATATAAAATTTAGCCTCCACAATTTCTACTCTCATTTTAAATCTTGAAACTAAAACTAAGATAACTATATATTATATATCAGAAGAATTCAAAATCATAAAATGTAGAATATACATAATAATCATTCCTAAATATAAATGGAATGTACTCAAAAAATAAATTCCAAAATAAAATATTAATTTAAAATTTTTAGATGGGGAAAAAAGTCCATTTTAAAATTCAAATATAAGGAAGTCTATAAATTTAAAATGACTTTTATATGATTTTTTTATGATTATCAAAGAATCAAATTCTTCACTATTCAATATCTATCAAGTTTTTATGGCTAGTTGCAATTACAGTTTCAATACTCATTTCTACATAGATCTATATTATATGACATTCATAGGTTCAGCTTTCTGATGCATGATCCTGCATTTTCTGTATTTATATCTTTTTTTTTTTGCTAGTAGATTTTACAAATTTTTCCAGATTTGTTTTGGCACAGTCCGATCACATAGAAATAAAAATCTTATAGTAGATTGACATATAGTTTGTTAGATGTTCCTGAGACTATTCCTGCTGAAGTCAGCTGTTTCCAGGATAGAAATAGTAATTCATATAAAAGCTTCTCACTACACTTAAGGAGATTTATACTTGTTGTATAATAGCTTGCAGTTACTTTTTGACCCATGCCTATAATGATGAAGAGCAGAAAGATATCTAAAGCAATTTGATTTTTGTTACCAGATACTTTATATTATTTTTTTATCTAAGAGAGTGTTAATCTTTTAGTAACTGAGGAAAACTTATTACAGCAAATATCTGTAAATGAATGAAAAAGTTATAACAAAAAAACAGCAAATTATAGTTAGATTACACAAAACAAATATTGAAATTAATTAGATTTTGATAACATATGATATGCATTTTAAATTTCTGATTTTTTTAAAATTTGAATTACTTTACATTAAACCTTAATTAAATTAAATATATTCTGTCTAATTTTAGTTTAAGATTATACATTAGTCAAATTTTTTTAAAAAAATATTTTTTTTTTTTTTTAATAAAGGATTAACATTTTTGATTCTAAAAAAAAACATTTTACTAAAATTAAATAAAATTTTATATATTTAAAATTATATATGCGTTCACTTGACAAATTTTAACTTTTTATGTAAAATCTTATTTTGTAAGTAAGCTTCAGTTGACTATGGTATCTTTTCATTTTAATATATAAAATTAAACTAACATTCACTTTATAGCAATTCAACTCATCATTTTAATTATCTTATTATCATAGTAAACAAAATATTAACTTTAACAAATGACAAAAATTATATTTTGTTTTCAAAAAAAAAAAAAAAAGCATTGATGAAATTGCTACATTAGATTTATTTGAATATTATTTGCATAAATATAGATGTGTAAGGAATTATAAAACATTTATCTAATTTTAAAGCAAATAATAATTTTCTTCTTTTTTTTTTTCTAAATTTTTCAAAACTATATATTTTAATGATTGGATGAGGGGTAATCCTTATAATTCCTTATCCCTTAAAAATATTATTATTATTGACAATAACTAAAATGAATTATACTGATGAAACATGATTTATCACAAAATGAATATTTTTTCATAAAACTACATACATGAAATATACTAGTAATCGATATTTCTATTTCAATATTTATTAAGTTTTTATTCTAAGCATAAAATAAAATTTGGACAAAGAGAATTCAATATATAGAAGTCCAGTGAAAAGAAGAAGGAATATAAAACCTTCAATTGATTAGAAAAAGTTTAATTTTAAAAAAATAAATTAATTAAGAAGTATTTACTTATTACATTATAAAGTAAGTTAATATAAAAAAACAATATTAAACAATAAAAAGATTGGTTTATAGCAGTCATAGAATCTTAGACTTGAATATCAAAGAATTTTTGATTAAAGATTGATCTTTCACATCCAGTGTTCAAATGTCATTTAACTTCCCAAACAACTATGTGATTGTTTAATACAACAATAGAATTATTTGAAGTGGGTGATTTAAATATTTTCTATTTAACTTCCAATTAATGATATGCACTGAAATATTTTCTTATATATTTATGTTGGGAGTTGGAAAAGTTAAAATGATTATTGTTGTAGTTTTTCTTTGTGTATGTAAATTAAACATGTCTGTTTACTGGTAATTTAAAATTGTTACTAATTTAATTCACATTATATGTTTGAATAGGTCTGAATTTCAATATATGACATTACAGGATAAGACTCAAAAGAGTATCCTTTTGAGTTTAGCTATTTGAGGTTCAATCTTTATATTTATTCACATAAGGATATTGCAGAAATGTCATGTCATTTGAGATGGGTGATTTAAATATAACAATAGAATTGTAAATATAAAAGGGATCTGACACAAATTAAGATGAAAAGTAAATTTTAGATTAATGATTAAATTCTTCAAGCTTTCAAGCTTATTTATCAATTCCTAAGTATTCAAATCAAACTACAAACATTTGCATTTGTCTCAAAAAATTATATATTTTTATCACCAGATTTTAAAATATTTAATTTTAGTTGTTGAAATTTGACTTATTAATAAATGCTGCAAATGAGGTTATAAAGATATATTTATTGAATTTGATAAAAATAACATTAATTATTTGTTATACATAATATGATTCAAATTAACATTTTTCATGAATTCCTTTTTTCCTCCTACTTTCTTAGAAGTTTTTGAGAGTTATAATATCCATTCATTGATTATGATAACTATTGTTTAAGTTAAAATGGACATAATATTATTTTGTAAATAATATTTTTATGATGCAACTATATTTAATAATTTTATTTATAATAATGATTCTAACATAATCTGTTTTGTTTTTTTAAAAAATGATAAATATCCTACTTTTGAATTTAGACAATGTTAGTAAGAAATATGAACTTAAAATTATATATATATATTATAATAATTGCTTTTATTTACTATGTACTGAAAGCCATAAAACTTGTTTTCTTCAACTTCATTTGAAGTTTTATATTTAAATTGAAATAAATGTGTGGGGATGTCCAGAAATTAATTAATTCAATCATTTGTAAAAATTAGTGATTTGAATTAATTAATTTCTGAACATGTCACACTTGTATTGAAATTAAATATTAAAAAAGTCAATTAAAAGTGAATAAAATAATTATTTTTTGGCTTTTGGTGCACAATAAAAACATTTTTTATAAAATATTTTATATATTATTTTTAATTCTTTAATATTCAGATAATTTTTGTAATTACGCCTATTTAAAAACAATAATGGAATTAAGGTAACATTTTAAGTACCATTTTAAAGAAAATTCACAACACATAAAACATCTATTCTAATATTATTTTGTTATTTAAAAAATGTGTTTTAAAAAAATAAACTTTTATAATCAAGAAAAAATAAAATTTCATCCATTTTGTAAAAAGTTATTTTTACAATCAAGATAAATTAAGATTTGTTTTCATTTTATTTGATTATTAACATATTTAATGTAATCTTTTTTAAAAATAAAAGCATTTAACAAGTATACTACTCTCTTGTGTAATTAACTGAAAACTTACTGAACCAATATCAACATGTCAAAAATTTGGCCTTCCAATACAGACTGGACAACTTTGAAATATTTCACTGTCATATTACATTGTCATCAATTATTAACATATGTATAAAATTTGAAAGAAATTCATTTAATAGAAGTTTGTTAAAATAAAATTACAAAAATTAAACTAAACAAAATGAGTTTCTAAATTATATAAAAGTGTTTAAAATTGGAATTGTTTATTATGATAACTACTTTAGTAAATTAATTATTGCTTCATTACATCAAGAAAATTAAAATTTTGACGGCTAATAGCAAAATAAATATTTTTTTTTTAAAATGAGAAAAGTGTAAAGGTGTGGAAAGCAAAAAGGCTTAATTTCAAAACTAAAATATTTTGAATAAAATAAAAGAATTGAAAAACATGCACTTAGAATTTATTTTAAATTACAATGATACTTATAAAACATAATCATATATTGCAATAATAATTGAATAGTTACATATTTTAAATTATATATATATATAACAATGTTCAAGGCTAAATGGGTTTATAAGTAATCATTAGAAACCAGTGCACACTTAGACACCTCCAATGTAGATAACAATCAACAATCTCAAACTATTGTCTACATAATCTTATTGGACTATAAATAAAAGTGGGATTTTATTTTGTTATAGGGATTCCATGTTTATTGTTTAAAAAATGTTGCCTTGACAACAGTTTGAAATTATTGATTGTTATCAATATTGGGATTGTCTAAGTGTTTATTGGTTTCTAATAATATATATATATATATTGAAAAAACATATTTTAAATAATAAAAGAGCTAAAAACACATTTAATAATTTAACTGTAAAAGAGGAAATAGACTTAAATTACTAATTTTAAAAATGTTAATGTGCAAATATGATACTTTCAAATTTGTTCATAATGTTTCACTTCAAGCCCACTTAACATTAGGGTAGAAAAAAAAACTACTTCATTATGCAGACAAACAAATATTTTCTAATTTGAATTACAAATCCAACAAAACAAAATCAATATTAAATATATTGTATAAATCAAATTTAATAATAGAAAATTATCTAGTAAATGTATATAAAATTTGTGAGTAATGCTTACTGAAAAACAAAAATTACCAAAAGAAAGCATATAGCAGTTGAAAAAATTAAATCCATTTTAAAATTAGTTAAAATGCTGTTAAATTTGCTTTTCAAAATATATTATAAATCTAATATTTGTCTGATGATTTATAGCAATGTCATTTTATTTGTATGTTGGATTATTTCTATCAACTAGTTGAATTATTAAATATTTTTAAAAAGTCAAACATTATGTATACATTTTTTTAAATCTATACATAGTTTCAAATAATATTATACTTTTAATTTTTCCAAGTGTCGCTGGTGTAATGAAATGACAGTGTGAGTATGAAAATTGAACTAGTAATATTTATATTCATAAATACTGAATTTAATCAGATGCTCAAAGAAACTAAACTATTTTTAAGAGTAATATTCAGTAAAAATTTTATATACTTATCTGTAAGTATTCTCTTGATTTATTCATTTTTATTTTTTATAAGATTAATGAATAGGTGAAACATCATCATACATTCAGTATTCACATTCTAAAGGATATCAGTTCAGTCTCTACGATATTGCTCTCATTGGTCAGACCAGCAATATTTATAAAAAAAGAATGATATTATCAATCAAAATATACTGTTTTACACTAATCTGTGTGTTACAGATAAAATAATTTTGGGGACAATATAAAGTTTCAGTGTTTTTAAAAACATTGAACAATTTAATTACAATATGAAAGTAGCCTCATATATAATTACACTTATTGTAAACATAATATGTTATTTCAATTAAATAAAATAATGCAACTGTATTGCTAATTTTAAAACATAATTTTAACAACTGTAAGATCATTAGGCTACTATCATATTCCTGAAATCTGTTTTATTAAAATTTATTCTGAAAATTAAAAAGAAAATTGAATGTCTGATAAAAAAATCAATCAGCAGAATAACTCCAGATGCAAAAGTCCATAAATCACACAACTCAAATCTATCACATTGATGGAATGTCATGTGGTATTTCAAGTGACAATCCATTTGGTTATTTATATAATCAGAAATTTAAAGATATAACTCAGTATGAACTACTATGATATTCCTGTGCCAATGTCTATAAAATCTTTTGATTCCTAGGTAAGATGAAAAGTTTTGAAAATGCATATATATATATATATATATATATATATATATATGGATGTATAAAAACTTTAAATTGTGCATTAATTAAAATACTTAGATGCACAAATTGGTAAAAACTTAAATTTTGGATGAGGAATATTCTTTCTGACCATTTAACACTAAAATTAAAGTAATTATACTTAAAGTTACCATATATAATTTTAACAATGTATTCAATAATATTTAAAATGTAAATTAATAATCTATTATAAGTGTAAATTTTTAAAGTAATATAGTTCAAGAATAAATATTATGCTGATATTTATTAAAATAATGTAAATTACAGTTTAAGTAAGTTTACATTTAAATTAAAGTTAGAAATATTATTTTATTATTATTTTTAAATATTTAGCTGAAATATTATTTTAGCTTTATTGAAGTAGGATTATTACTATTAGTCATGGAAATATGATTGTAATTTTTAAAGGATTGGAATTCAGTGGTATTTCTATGCAGTCAAATATGTGTCTTTGATACTTGTTTGACTTTAAAGCAGTCTGTACCTCTTAGCATGGGAACAAAGTCTTATGATTAAATTTATTATTATTATTATTCCTCTTCTTCCTCTTCTTCTTTTTCTTCTTCTGTGATAGGCAATTATTAATAAGTATATTTTGTTAAAGCAGATTGAGACTAGAAGTTGTTGTTGTTGTTGTTGTTATTATTATTATTATTATTATTATTATTATTATTATTATTATTATTATTATTATTATTATTATTATTATTATTATTATTATTATTATTATTATTATTATTATTATTATTATTATTATTATTATTATTATTATTATTATTATTATTATTATTATTTGATTATTGCTTTCACACACTTTATAGTCTCACTGCTTATCTTGATTCCTAGTTCCTGGAGTCTTTTGGCTTATATTATGATCACAACATATATATATAGTAGAAATGATGGAATACATATTTAATACAAAGAGCTATAAAAATAAATAATAAAATGTTGGCAATACCAAATATCTAAATAATAAAAATAGACCATATTGGAAGAATCAGCCTGAACAACATAAAACAATGATACAATAACAGACCTAAGAATTGAAAAATTCCAGAGCAGGGTATTTGTGAGGCTAAAATATCAAATAACCTTCTGAATAACTTATCACTCACATTGGAAGAATATAGTAGTTATATTCACGTAAAAATAAGTCATAAGAAATTATAGATCTATTAGTTTTAGGTAAAAAAAATCATAAGATAAATAATTGAATCATTAGTCTTTTAAAAGATCATATATTGTTTGAATAACAGAAGTAATTAAATAATTGAATCATTCATTTTTCAAAATATCACATATTGTTTGAGTAACAGCAGTGATTAGTTAAGCCTTGGTCCAAAAACTTTTTCTTTCTAGTCCATCTCTCTACTAATATTAT
Organism: Epiperipatus broadwayi; assembly: GCA_028023455.1. Lineage (NCBI taxonomy): Eukaryota > Metazoa > Onychophora > Udeonychophora > Euonychophora > Peripatidae > Epiperipatus > Epiperipatus broadwayi. The sequence continues at coordinate 1,096,742 of JAQFVV010006398.1, forward strand.
AAATTATCGAGTGTATTTAAATTATGGAGACTGAAAGTTGGCCTCAAGTTGACCAATAGAACAAGGTAGATTGTGAAGTCATTATGGCATAGTACATTTAGATATTAAGAGAATATTGGGAAATTCTTATTGTTTTATAGATAATAAAAAAGCATTTGACTCTATATGAATATCTGTAATTATATTTTTAATAAACAAAAATGTAAGGCTATGACAAATGTTAAAATACTAAAGTTATGTTCAATAACTTTTCAAATGAAAAAAAAAAGCTTAATAGTAATGAATTAGAACTATAAATATTTTGAGCATATCTTTATTATCAACAGAAACATAAAGGATGAAATTATTCATGGAACTATATTCTTTTATTTTTAAAAAATGTGTTATTGTGTTTGAATTATTTTTTATTTTATATATATATATATATATATATATATATATATATATATATATATATATATATATATATATATATATATATATATATATATATATATGGTGATTCCATATGAATTTTAGATTTGAATATTTAATAAAACAAATATATAAAAACTTTAGACCACAAAGCAAAATATAAAAAGATATATGTTAAGATTAACAAAGTGGGTTTGAAAACAAAGTATGCAAATAATAAAACAAATGAATTTCACTGGCATTTAAAAAAACTAAGCGAGCAAAATGAAGCTGTGATACATTATAGAACAGATAATAAGTAATATCAATCACAATTGGATCTCATAAAAGATTGTAGATAATGAACTTTGCTAAAATGAAAAGAAATATACCAGATGTAGATTAAAGAAACTGATTAAATATGAAGAGACTTTCATTCTACAATGTATTAAGAAAATGATGATGAAAATATTATTACCATCAATAAAAATTTCTAGGATATACTACATGACATTACTATCGATTTTTTCTTCACTTGTAATCAATTGTGTATGTAATCATTTAATCATGGACCCTAAGTGGCAATTCCAGCAAACATTTGTTTCTTTTTTTGTTTGATTATATTTATGTAGCAGTAATTATTGCATCTCTATTAATTGAGAATCTAGTAAATAACATCTTAAAAAGCATTTACAGAAAGATTCTGAATAAAGACAGAGGTTAGCATAATGTGCAAACTAATTAAAACAATTTCATATTTAAGATTTTATTATAAGACTAATAAAATAAACATTATACATAATGACATACGTTTATTATTTTTAAAAAATGCTTCTAGTATGACTTTTCACATTTATTATGTAATTAGTATTGTAAAAAATTCTAATCACTTCTGTGAGAGATTCAAAGCTGGAATATTTATTAAAGGTCATTAATAATCATTTACAAAATTAAAGAAGTGTAAGTAATTTATATTTTTTTCTTTATTCAATTTGACTGTAAATTTAATACTAGTTTCATGAAAGCTTATTGCAACTTTTATAATATTTTAAAACAATTGTAGTTTATGTCCTACTTAATGATAAATAATGTAAAGATCATCTGAATTTGAAATATTTTATTTACTTAGTGTGTTATCATCTGCAAATGATAGTGTTTAAATGTTAAACTGTTGCTATAGATTTACAAATAATTTATTTTAAATGTGTTATTATTGTTGTTTAATATAAAGTGTTTGTAACATAGATTACAATAACAAGTATAACAATTTTGTTGTTTAAATAAACATTATTTATTTATTTATTATTTTTTCTTAAGAATTTATTTACTGTTCTAAAATATTTTGAATACAATTAATTATTTATGATTTAAACCAACTTTAGCTAGATAATAAACCATTCTTTTCCTTTTTACATGATTATATAAATAAAAAACCTCATGATCTGAGTAGAACATACTTATGTACATGTATACATACATATTTATTTCAGTTGCAAACAGTATATAGTGGGATCAATTTTTTTTCAACTCTTACTTTTTACACATTTTTTTTGATATAGAAATATTTTAGTCATCATCATTCAATTCCTTAAGAATATTTTTTTTAATCAGGTGTATGCTGACTTATTTCATCAATATCTCTCCTTGCAATGCACATAACATAGATTTTTTTCCCCATTTCTGTTTTTTTTATTCTTACAACAATAGCATTAGTTCTAGCTTGCTTTTAAATCAATTCATTTGTATTTCTTTGAAACAAAATTGGATGCTCACACAATTTTAAGCTATTCTCTATGTGTCTATAACTATAATTAAATCAAATCAAATAAATGATTAAATATTTTTATATCTAAAAAAAACTTCATACATAATATAAATCAATGTAATTAACTTCAATCTATTTTATTTTCTTTATTTCTTGTCACATTCTTATGTATTTCTTTTATCAAAATGAGAGTAAATTTTAATGGAAGCAATGTATAAATTATTTTAAACCATCCCATATAATTATAAGATGTAAAGCAATATATAGTCACAATCAAATTTTAACTCTTTGACTTTTGAATGCCACCATATTGGATTTTACAGAATTAGACTAAGATGTAATTTGTACAAGATCTTAAATTTAGATATATTAGAAAAAGCAAATATCAAGGAATGTAATGAAACTAGAAAAATATAATCACGTAAAAAAATTTCACAAAGTAAAATCTTAATACTGTTAAAAATATTTTTTTTTATATTGGTACACAAATTTTAAATTTTGAGAGTTAAATCTTAAAATCACATTTTTATAGACAGCTTCTTTACATACTCCTTCTAATATTGAAAAAAAAAGATATATAACATTGACTTATCTGAGTTAAATTTTCATTTCAAAACTATTGAAATATCATATACTAGTGACTTTCATTTTTGCTAACTGACCTAGATCTTTTTTTCTGTATGCTGCACATATGCTTTTTTCTAATGTAAAAATAATAATATTTCACAATAAGTATTGCTTATTAGGTATTTTGCATTGTATATCACATATTATATAAAAGGAACTATAATAAATTGTAATTTATCAAAAAAAAAAAAAAAAAATTTAAAATAATTGCATAAAACATATAATATAAAAGAACAGAGAAAAAAATGACAGGATGAAAGATTTAAAAAGTTTTTTTTTTTTTCAGATTTTATGTATATCATATTTTTGCACATAATGATAATGAATAAGAAAATGTTTTTCCCCAATACGGTACAGTATAACATATTAATGAGATTAGTCAAAATACTGATGCTCCTTATTAGCTATCCTACTTTTCGTTTGCCCTTGTGGAAACACTTATAGCTTACTAAGTAGATGACAAATTAGAAAAAAAATAGGACTAAAGCTTATAATAAATATGATTGTAGGCATAACTTACAAAAAATTGTAATTGTAAAAAGTAAAAAAAAATATCTATAGATTTAAAAAATGAAATTGCTTATAAGTAGATGATATATATGATACATATAAAACAGACATATGAGATACTGTATAGAGCAACAGATGTGAACAATAAAGCAAATCTGGTTTTTGTAAGCATTAATTCAAAATAACATTATGTTTAAATAAACATGTAGAAGTCTGCAAAAAAAGAAATATAATTGCTTATATGCAGATGATCGATATAGAACAAGATCTTGTTTTTAACATCAGTTGTGACATTAATATATATATATATATATATATATATATATATATATATATAGCATTAATATATATATATATATATATATATATATATATAAGCATTACTTGCAGCAAAATATTATATTTATGTAAAAAATAGAAAATAACTGTAGATTGAAAAATATATACATATAAAATTGCTTACCTATCATATTTAAAAAGATTATATACTTACAGTTGATAGTAAATTATATTTCAGGAGTGTTCTCACTTTCCGGGTAGTGATACTACATCGGAGATTTAATTCTTATTTTCAGGGAAAAATAAGTCCATGTTTAGTTCATTCTTTTCTGTGAAATATAAAGAAGTAAAGGAAAAATAATAAAATGTCTTTTTACAAAGACTTCTATAAAAATGCAATTTTCATCACAGTGTCATATCTGACCTTGCCTTCAGAAGTGGAATAATACAGATTCCTTCTTTATTTGATCAAATTGAGCATGCATTGCCACTAACCAATGTGTAAACATGTGTTTAAAATCTTACCAATGGTTAGGCTCTCTGAATCTGATTGCTGCTAATAAGGTTAGGGATCTGGCAATAAATAGTCAACTTTTTAGAGGCAAGCCAGAGAACATCTGTCTAACCTAAATGACAGTATGCACTCTTATCAGTAAGAGATAATGTCTGTTTAACCTGAATGATTGAATGTGGTCTATATTAAAATCACTTTCAACAGTGAAGGTGTTTCTACTAGTCATTAACTAATATGTCTACACAGTGAGGCAAGTCCATGATAGGACTAAAGGATGCTATAACTATGGCAGACTTGAGGCAAACTATCTAATACAGCTGGAAGAGTCATTTAACAAGCTTGAGGCAAGCTGTCCAGTACAGCCAGAAGAGTTAAGACTAGAACTCATGAGGCAGGCTAATGTATACAACTGAAAGTGAGTACAGTCATTTGGCATGATCACTGAATTTATTGAGTGTTCATATTTTCTTGATATCACTGTTGGTTTGAGCCAGAAATCTGCAATTCAGACCAAACACAACAGGCAGAAAAAATAAATTCATACCATTTGAAAGACAATCAAATAATGATGTATGTCCTGTGTTTCTAGGCCTTACCAGTTTTGCACTAATACAATTTAAAATCTGTAATTGGTCAAAATTCTTTAAAAGGAGTTCTTTTAAGATAATTCTCAGTTAAGTTGTAAAAATAATTCAACTGCAGATTTACAATATACATTATTACAGCTTTTTTATAAACAGTATCAGTTCCAATAATATTTTGGCATTTCCAGATCAAAGCTCTATCTTTTTTCTAAAAATCATTTTCCAACTAACTATCAGCAGTAGTTAGTATTGCAATAATTTTATCCAAATTATTTCTTTTTAATTAATTTGCGACTACAAGTATAATATATATATATATATATGCTGGAACAAATGTTCTCATGGACAAAAGATTATTTTATAAATCATGTTTTCGGAATCACCTGTGTTTAGTAAAATAAAATTAAAGTAAATATATAGATGCTTCAACAAGATAATACTTGACATGAAATGGATGACCCCCCCCCCCCAATAATAATCATATGACTGCTTCTGAAAACATGATTCATAATATATATGCTCAAATTAGCAATATTTACTTATGAATTGTTACAGCATTTTATTACATTAACTTCAAATCAAAGATGTCTTAATAAAGTTATAATACAGTTAATTTTTATTTTTCCTAGATTTTTTTCATTATATTTTTAAATTAACAAAAAATATTTCTGAAAAATGGAATATCACATGGTGTAGTGGTTTTTACATTAGTCTACTTTATCATAAAGATTGTAATTCGTAAAGAAACTTATGGCTAATACAGTTATCTATTAGTCTTGCGTTGTTAGCCGAGAGGTATCGCAGCCGCCATGCAAGCAAGTAGTTGGTTACAGACGGTTGTGGGTTCGCATCCCGGCCGATGCTATGACACATGGAAAAAAATAATACAGTTATCTATTATTTCACAAAATAAGATATCTCACTATTCTTGGCTGGGAGGGGGATAAACGTTTCAAAAATAATAGAATTTAATCAGATGAATTCCGATGTATTTACTATTTATAAAATCATGATTGAAACGATGTTTCATTCGCCACTGATATGAAAGATGACACCCACCCACAGATCTTCTAGACTTATATTTACTTTAAGAAAAGTTTAATATTTTGTCTATGCAGTTTTATTCTGCTACTCATTGGTGTTTTAACATATTTTCGAACTGAAAAAATAACTGATAAGAATTAAAATTTTGAATGTGTTTGCTTATACAAATATAATTTAAATACAAGTATAGGAAACATACTTAAGCTAGATGTAATTAGAAAGGATTTGAACTCAGACTTTAAAGTTCTCTTCAGTCATTCACTTTATCTTATACATGACCACATAAACCTTAAAGTTTGAAGATTTGCTATCTTAATATAAACTGTGCACTGATTACATATGTGTGTGGAAGATGATGATTCAGAACAAAGAATGAGTGCTCATTTAGCATGAAATTCATATACTGGAGATCATTTTTCTTGTTTATGTGTATGTTGTTATGTGTATCAGTTGTTCAAGATAGAGTGGGTGACTAAAGTGAGCTTGAAAGTGTGGGTTTAAATCCCTTATGATATATATTTTTTTGGAAAATAATGTGCTACACACCAAGTTAAAAAATAATTAATATGTTTAATTTAGAGGCTTTCTTAAATTTTTTCAACATAAATCATCAAGGTGTGATTAGAAAAATTCTCAAAATGTATCTTGTATTTTTTTAAAAAAAAAAGATTGATTGATCGGTGATTTTGATCACAGCATAATCAAATCATGTATTGAAAAAAATTTAAAGAAGATTCCATGTCAAGACTTTTTATTAGATTTATTTTGTAATTATATTTGTACAAATAAGTGCCTTCACTATATATATTAATTCAATTTTTTATTGATTATTTCATTATTCTTTTTGAAATTATATTTATCCAAATAAATTTAATTTCTCATCGATTATTTTTTTAACAGACGAATGTTATAGAATGTGACCTGTAATAAGTAGCAAAATAACCACTGAAATGTACCAATCTGACATTTTTTCTACATGAATTTGTAGTTCTATATACATAGCATTATAATATATTTTAACAAGAATATGAACCTTTTCACATTTTACTTTTAGAAGTTTTAATTTTGCTGCAGAGAATTTGCTAAGACAATTATGGTATTAAACTTTTAAAGCATAAAATATAAAGTGAATAGTGACTTGTTCTAGAGAAAATTTCAATTATATATATATTGTTTTATAAAAATTCCCGTTTCAGTATATGGAACAGAATTATAATTATTAACGTTTTCATTCTGCGAGCATAAAAAGTTATTCCAGTTTGATTAATATTTTTTTTTGAAATGTTATATATAGAGTTCGCAAAACAAACTCTTAACAAGCTTTGCATCTGACTTGATTTTTTTTTATCATTATATTTTTTTTATATGTCAGTTATTTCTTATTAAGAAAAATGGTACTTTTTAATACAATTTTCCAGATTAACAGCCAATTTTATAATTTGTAAAGATAAATAGACATTTTAGAACAAGAACATATATTTAAAAAAATCTATAAGCAATATAATGATAATATTTTAATTGAAAAAATAAAAATAAAATCCTGATAATAATAATCCATAGGAATCATGTGAAACTTTGCCACAATTAATCCAATTGCGGATTAGATCTTCAATAGCCAAACAAAAAAAAAAAACAATCTCTTACTACAAAAAAGGCAAAAATCTATCTAATTTTTTCTAATGACCAATAGGATAATTAATTATTGATTTAGCATCAATAGATAAACACGTGCACTTCATTATTATTTTTACACAAAATAATTTTATTTTAATTCTATGTGAGATTCATTTAGCATCTTAAAAGAGATTTACAGTAAATAATTGATGTTAAAAATGTACATTAAGATCTTTAACAGAGATAGTTTAAAAAATAAACTTGTAAGAATTCTACAAGACCTATCACTTATTTAGCATATGTTATTTTAACAACTTATATACTTATATAAAAGTAAATATGAGAGGAATATCATGAAATAGTTTTTTTACATCTTTTAGGAAACATAGTTATTCAATGTTTAGTGTAAACTATAATTCATGAAAGAGTTAAAGATAGTTACAGAAAATGTATATAAGTGCAAAGAAATGATATGTTATATTCAAAAATTGGATATTTACTTCATCACATAAAAGAATTTACTACAAATGAAATCTGCAGTTTTAGTACAATTATATGCTATTCTGCACACTGAAACTAAAGATTAATTTATAAATTTAGTATCTGTTTAAATAATTATTTGTACATTTATTGAGATGAAATTTATCTTATAAATTTTTCTTAAGTAATATACAAGGGATACTCAAAAATAACTGAGGCCATTCTCTGGAAAGTGAATACATTGTAGTGCATGCTTCTGTGACTAAATAGTAGCCTAATAATCTTACAGTTTTTTAAAATTATTTTTTAAAATATCAGTGCAAATACATTATTCTATTTAATTAAAATAACATATTATGTTTACAATATGTGTAATTATATATGATGCTACTTATATTTTGTAGTCAAATTGTTAAATGCTTTTATAAACACTGAAACATTATTTATATTTTCCCCCAAATTATTGAAGTGTTATCAATAATACACATATTAGGATAAAACATTATATTTTGAATAGTATTATTATTTTTCCTTTGTAAATATTGCTGGCCTAACCAATGAGATTGCTATTGTAGAGACTGAACTAATATCTTTTAAATTGTGAATATTAAATTTACGATAATGTTTTAATCCTAACTTGACTATGTTTGAAAATTATTCATTAACTTTATAAAAAATAAAAATGAATAAATCAAGAGAATCTTTACAAATAAGTATATAAAATTCCTACTGAATATTGCTTTTGAAGAATAGTTTAGTTGGTTTGACCATTAGGTTAAATTCATTATTTATGAATATAAATATTACAAGTTCAACTTCCAAACTCATACTGTCATTTCATCATACCAGCAACATCTAGAGAAAATAAAAGTAAAATACTACTTATTTGTTTGTCTGCATAATGAACTAGGTTGTTTTTTCTTTATATCCTAATGCTAAGTGTGCTTGCAGTAAAAAAAGATATGAATATAGTAAACTTGACCAAAAGTGTGATTAAAGTATATGAAAATGAAAGGTTTAATTAATGAGAAGGAATATAAGAATTTATACTCATCAGGATTTGAATATCTTTGTATGTTTTGGAAAAGTAAAGACTCACAAAGCAAGTATGTCGTAAAAGTAATTTTAGATTTTAATAATTATATACTTAAAGATTTATGTGAGATAGTGTTAAGAAAAATTGTAGAGATAATATGATTTGGAAAATATTATATTAAAAATTCAAAAGAAATTGTTAATAAGTTAAATAATATCAAAAGTCTAGATAAATATATTTTTATTTTTTTAAGTGTTATATTGTATCATTTATAAACTTAATAATACAATTTTAATTTTGATATTTTTTATTTGTTTTGCATTTATTTTTATTGCATGATTGTTAACTAAAAAATAACACTTTTATCATTCTTTATTAGTTAACCTTTCTTGCAAATTAAATTTTAAAAATGTACTTTAATGAAACTAATGGAGAATTAATCTACATGGAAATGCAAATTAAATTTGACACTAATCTTATACAATAGTAACTATTTATGTATACATTTTACAAAATCATCATCATTATTATTATTGTTATTGTCTTTGTTGTTATTACTACTATTACTACTAATAATAACAATAATATTTCTAGTAGTAATAGTAGTAGTAGTAGTAGTAAACTATCCATGGAATCAATTGCATTTTTTCAATGAAAGATTTCAATTTTTAAAAGTTTATTTGTGATATATAGAGGTTAATAAAAATTATTATTCATTCCTGGATTGATGTACTTAGCTAAAATTTGTATTTGGGGATGATAATGACATAGAAAAGACTGAAAAAAGTTGTTTTTTATATGAAATTAATCAATCTCATTTCAGAGTGTGGCCTTGATATGTAAATAAAAGTTCATTCGAAGGAGAAAGTTAAGTTAGATATCCAAGTGATTATTTGGTGATTATGAACTTTATAAATAATGATTGATATTTATGTGGTTCCTTATGTGAAATTATTATTTACTATGTGAATCACTGCCTTTGGTTCTCCAATGACAGCATGATCACCATTACGATAGTTGGTGTAAATTTTATTTAATTAACTGTAATAATTTATTAGTCTCATACTTAAATTGATTTATATACAACTAACTAATAGAGAACCCATGTGGATCTGCATATAAGTATTAATAGTCATTTTTTCACTTCATAATCAGCTTTGCCAGACACATAAACATAAATGTGTATTAGTGATCTTCTCAATTTTCTTTTATTTATCTTTTATCTCTTCTCACAACTCCATTCATGGTATTTCAGTATGGGTTTTTTATATGTATATATTAATAGGTATTATTCTTGAATTATTTAACATCTTATGCTATCTTGTATATTCCAATATGTCATCATCATCATCAACCATTATCATTACACTGCAGGATGTAAGTCTCTGCAGGTTCAATCCATCTTCTCCAGTCTTTAGCTTCTCTTCTATCGCGCAGTTGACGCAAATATGGAATTAAAATTTCATTTCTATGTTTCTACTTTAAGGAGAATATTTGTTCTCAAAATTAGTTCCATAATTTAAACTTGTTAATAATCATTAAATGTAAAATTCCTAAAAAAAAACAAAACAATACAGATATCATATATTTATGCCTAAAATATTTAATAATTTATCATGATGACATGGTAGTTAGCATTGCTATTTTTTTCTTCAAATCTCCCACTCTACATTAACATATATTATTTGGCATTTTAATATGCTTTCAATTCTATTACCTATTTATTTTTGTAATCTACTACTCAGTATTTGTTTTGATGAAAAAATATGAGTTTTTGGATCAGTGTTTCATACTTTGCATGAATAATTATGTATTGAAAAAGTGTTATCACTATTTCACATTGTCATAGCAGGATTTCTTTTTTATATAAACAGTAGGCAGACAACCATTTATTTTAATTACATTATTATTTGTTGAAATACAAATTTAGTATATATATATAACCTAGATGCAATTAAAGAGAATTTGAACCCAGATTTTCAATTTCCCTACAGTCATCCACTGTATCCAATATAACTGATACACATGACCACATACTTGCGAACAAGATAAATGATCACCAATAATGTTTTTCATGCTGTACCAACACTCATCATTTGGTTTGGATCATCATCTCTCATATATATATATATATATATATATATATATATATATATATATATATATATATATATATATATATATATACATTCAGTTTATATTAACATAGAAAATCTATACACTTTAATGGAAGACTTCAATATTATCCACTCTCCGACTACTCATCCACCATATCACTTAAAATCTGATGATGGAATGCTCAATGCTCCTGATGAGGCCAATATTATCATCATATCCATGTTGTCCCCAAGTCAGTCTTATCCTACAGTATATTTAATTAAACATATTAAGGACCTACCATATGAGGTGTTAGACTGATCAAGTTTCAATAGGGATATGACTATAATATTGGCACCATCAGGGGATTTGAGCATTCCATCAACAGGTTTTCATTGGAGAGTGTAGATGATTGAAGTCTGTTCATTAAAGTGTGTAGATTTTCTATCTTAATATAAAATGAGTAGTGTGTGAGATGATAATCTAGATCAACTGATGAGTGCTAATCTAGCATGAAAAACATATATTGGAAATCATTTATCTTTTTCGCATGCATGAGGTCATGCATATTTGTTATATTGGATAGGGTGGGTGACTGTACATAGCTTGAAAACCTGAGTTCAAATCCCTTTCAATTACAATTTCTTATGAAAATAACATATTGACATATTTTTGTCATCTCATTAACCCCATATTTATATTTATTTAGCAACTTCATATTTATTCAAAGTTATTACATCTATTTTATCACAATGCTCTAGCAAAGTAATATTACCAAACCAATTTCAAAAAGTTGTCTGATTTTGTCTCTATAAAAAGTGCATTATTAAATAGTATTTGGTATTAGAAATTATCAAAGAATGAGAGAATTTTATGTTTTCTCCACTAATAACTTTCCATAAAAAAACAAATGCATTTTTTTCTTTTTGTTATTTTTATTGCTTCACTTGCATTCTTTGTTACTTTTTCCTATTTATTTCATTTATCTTAATATTAATATAAATATATTTAAAAAAGTAATATAAAATGATATTTGCATGTGTCTGTGTAAACATCAAAAATGTATAGGAGAACTAATTTATAAAGTACTTCCTCAAACTGTACTAACATTTTATACATTGGCATGATGCAACCTGTATAGTTATTAGGGAGTCAGTGTTAACTTGATAACATTTCATCATCATCCTAATAATAACAACAACAACAAATGTTAGATGAACAGTGCTTTTAATGTCCTGATAATATTAAATAATTTTTAAAAAAATTTCACAAGTTTGATAAATAATGATATTACCTGAGTGTTGAAAAATTAAGTAATTTTCTTAGTAGTATTATAGCTTAATAATAAGTCAAAGTTTTATTTAGTTTAATTGAAAGGAAATTTAAAAATAGATGAAAAAAAATATGTCTAGAGAACTTTATCAGTAGTACTTTAGTTATTTACATTTTTCAAATAATTGATAGATTATAAAATTATACTACTAAAACTAATGCTAAAGCTATGTATGTTATTAAGATGCACTATCAAAAAAAAAAAAAAAAAGCTAATATGGACAGAATGCCTAATGATTATTTTCTTCTTATGTAAAAAATAATAAATATGATTGTTTTAAATATATCCTAAGAATAAACCTTTAAAAAATCAGAGGTGTCCAAGTAATTTTAGATAATTGAAGTTTATATAATACCAATTGTTACATAGTTACATCATAATAGTATAGATATAGAATCATAATTTTCAAGTTATTCTATATCAAGATTTCACCAAACTTTATAATATAACTTTAAAATTGTTATTAATAAAAAATGAGATTAATAACTAGGAAAAATATCACACTATCGTCATCAAGTATTATCACGTGTTTATACTACCTTGTTCCCTAATGATCTCAAACTCTCTTCATGCTAAAACATAGCATACATATTTTGTTCTTCAATTTATTAATATTTGAAGAAAAAAACTGTTAAAATTAATTATAGTCTAAAACTTGAAACGTGTTATTTACAAAAATATAAATTTATTATTAAATAATTTAAAATTATTATTCTCATGAATACTTTAAAATAAAATCGCTTAATTTAATTTATTGTTTTTGTTGTACTTATATTACTTAATTGGATTTAAAGGATATTTTAAACAGAAATTGCTAATTCTTGATTCAATTTTCTTTTATAATAAAGCTAAATTGATTAAACTTTATGACAACAAATGATGAAGTTGCTTTTATACAGCGCACAATTGCAATTTAACCTTGGGCTAATTTATTCCTTCCTGATGCAAAAAATAAATATTAACGTTTACTCTAGTACTTTCTTACACACATTCTCATTTGTTCAGTAAATTACTTTTGCCTTTTTAATATTAGCCTGCAAAATAATAATCATGAAATCAGTTTTTTTTTTTCAATAAAGTCGCAAACAACTCATAAAGCCTTTATTTAAAAATTTTAAACAATGAAAAGATGATTAATATTTTATAAATATATTTTATATGTTTTTATATATATATGAGACTAAAGTAGATTTGGGATGGACATATTTTTTTAAAAAATGATAATATAAGGACAGGTAAACTGGATTCTATGAGATTGTAAAAGACCTAGAAGGAGACCACATGTGAGATGAATGGATGAAATAAGGCAGTGTGCAAGAATGATGTGGAGAAGAGAAGCTAGAAATCAGAGATGGTTTAAACTTGAAGAGACGTTTATCATGCAGTGGATCAATAATAGTTGAAAATATGATGACGATGATCATTGTTTTTTTTATTTCCAGGTTTTCAATTAAATTAGCAAAAGTCAGAAACATAATACTACATTGTTACTATTAATATAACAAAAAATATATACAACTGTTTCTGTTATATGTATATTGTAATGATAAGCACCCTTTTAACAATTGGTATTAAATCCATTTAACAGTAAATGAAAAAAAAAGAAACAATGCAAATTAATTTTGTCTAGGAAGAATTTAAAAATAACTAAAGGGTGGCCATGTACATGAGGGAATGACAATTCTAGTCACAAGCAATGTTTATATGCATAAAAACATGTTCCATGTGCATTCAATTTTTCCTGATCTTTGCCCAACTCCACCTAATAATTTATTACATTATCAAAATAAATAATTATTCTGGTTCAGATGAAAAAAGACAAGAAATAAAATTATTAACAACAACAATAACTTTAATTATAATCTCTTTGAGGATAGCTATAGAAAGTTCAGCTGATTTACTTTAACATCTTTTTGAGCTCATATATATTTTGTATCCATAAATGTAGAAATGGGACCATTAATTATTACATTTTAATGTCTGCTAGCAATTAATATTTTAGCTTCTTTTGGTTCCTTACAAGGCAGTTTTCTTATGAGAGTTTCCATTGCAATTTTTTTCTGAGCATTTAATTTAAGCAGATGCACAGCTTAATTTATAGTACATTTGTATGGAATAATCACTGTATATGACTAGTTTTCTTTTTATAACAAGTAACTGTCCAATTTTCTTCAACATTCAATAATGATGAATAGATCTACAGAATCAAGATTAATGTTTAAAATATATTTTTGCTTAAAGCTCTATATTCAGCTACATTACTGGAAAGTTCGAAGAAAGAATCCTGAAGGATTCTCTACTCCATAAAGTACATGATATAAACTTAAAATTCTTTACAAAATTTTATTGGCTTCTATTTAGTATAATACATGTCGATGGAGTGTGTTTTATTTCTTCCCACAGTTTCTTGGAAAGCAAATGAGTGTAGAAATAGCAAAGTTTTTTTTATTATTTTAAATTGTAATATTATTTTTTTAAAATAATAAAACACATTTTATCTTTACACTTATTTTTAATATTTTAAAACCATTCTATATGCATAATTTTAATAATTTTCTTATACATAATAAAAAAATATTTACATGAAAGCAACACCTGTAAATTTAGATGTGAGAGTTACAATATATATATATATATATATATATATATGTATATATAACTATGCTATCTATATATATATATATATATATATATATATATATATATGCAGAAAGCATTATTAATTTTGTGATAAATAATAATCCCTTCATATCCATAACATTTGATGTCAATTAGTTTCAGATACTATTTTAGTTTAAATAATCATTTCTACAAATATTGTGAAAAATAATCATAAATATTTAACATAAAGGTATTATTTTTGCCTCAACTGTAATGTAACAACAATAACTATATGCAGCATGTATATAACAAAGCTTTAATAAGTAATTTGGTTTGGTTTTCTAAACTAGCTTTTGACTATTATGAGACATAGATGTAGCAATAGTTGTAATGGGAAATGTGTGTGTGTATATTGTTCATCTAATTTACATGTGATTTATATATAGCTTATTGGGTGAGTAGGCCATTTCTTAGACAGGGGAATGCAAAATAATTTCTTGTTAATAGCATATTTATCTTTAGAAATGTGCCATACTTCTTTAACATTTCATTTAACATTATTGCTTTTTATACAGATGATGTTGGCAGAGGACAGAATGAAGGTGCAGCAAGTTGAGGAAAAGTGTTTAAATAAGATTGAATGGTTATCATTGCTTGTTTTAGACTTCTTGTAGAGAAAGAAGTATTATGCAATGCAAATTGATAGGTTGACCTGAGATTCACCATAGTAAATGTAGGTGTATGTAGAGTTATGACATTTAATTTTGTACATGATTTGAAATGCGAGTACAGATGGAAAATGGTTCTTTGAGTTGATAAGATAATGTTGCAGAAGGTTTGTAGTGTGCAAAGCTATTTTATATGTGGGAATAATACCTTTGGTGATACAACTGGTTGTGGCTGGGATGTAAAGAAGGGAAATTCATGCTTCTTACTGGGATTAGTCAGGGGAAGGGGTGTCATGTTTTGTGGTAAAATTTCTGATTTGTAGAAGAGTGGACTTCTTGTGACCTATGCTGCACATCTCTGATATGTATGTGCTTATGTTATCTTTCCTGTGTGATTCAATCTTACATAAGTAAAGATTGTGGTAGAAAAAGGCTTTGAGTCTAGCTAGTTCATGATAGCACAGTGTGTAAGAATTTCGATAGATGAAACCATGTTCATGTATAGATTTAATAATCAATTTATAGGTCAATGATGTGCAGTCTCATTACGTATAAGCATCAAAGTACTTAAATCCATTCAGGCTGTCCTTGTCTTTTCATGTTAATGTTAATGATGTGGTATCTATAGGTATTGCTGAATTTGAGAGATTTTGATGACAGGACCATATATGAAGATGTCATCTACATAATAATGGTGTAATAAGAAAAAGTATGAGGCTAGGTATGTAGGTATGATCCTTTCTTTAGCATAATTAAAAAATATAATTGAAATGATGCTGTTGATGAGCAGTCCTATAAGCCAACCATCTTCCATTTAGTAGTAAACATTATTAAATGAGACTGTGATATTATTATGGTTCCATGTAAGCATTTATAATAAACTGTTTTATTAAGGTTATATTCTATGCTCTGTAATTTTTGTTTGATATGCTGTGTGGAAGCTGTATGAGGGATTGATTTAGAGTTCAGTAATGTTGAGTGATGTAAGGTGGTCATCTTGGTTCAGACAAACCACTTTAATTAGATTCACACACTTGGAAAATTTCACAGTGTATTTTTCCAATTACAAGGGAGTTAAGAAGCCATTGGCTTATCTATGTGCAAGTTTTATAATAATATGCACAACCAAGATTGATCATTAGATGCAATGGGTATGCATTCTTATAGATTAATGTTAGCAAATAATCTAAATGATGTGGTGGTGGATAAATACATATTATAATATTTCTGTTTAGAAAAGGTGCTATTGTAGTATTTGCATAAAATTGTGGAAATAAATTTTTATCTTTTTGCTATTTTATATTCTAAGAGGTCGGTGGTTTGAATTTAAAGTTAGCATTCTGGGTGTTTATTTTGGATATAAAGTCATGTTTGGGTAATAGCATGAAGTATTGTCCTAGGTCCTTTTTGATACATATGATTTTATGGTGACAGTACTGCTTTTGAATCAGTCCTTATTTCTAAATGTAGCAAATTTGGAGGTGGCAATTTATGAAACTTGTCCAATGATATTTTCATGTTGAGGGCTGTCACTGAAGTTCAGTTTAATTTCAACAGCTAATTCTCTTATAGACTGTTGCCAAGTACCACCAACAAATTATGGGCCAAGATTAAGAATGTCAGAGATTTGTTATGGAGGAAAGTTAGTCTAGTTAGATTAATATAGTTATAACTGTAATCAGGAATTAGCTTTATTTCCTGTTTGTATGTCAGGGAGATGATTTTTCTGGAATATTTCACTTGAAGTCAGATGGCAAGAAGATGGGATAATGTCTCTTAGTGAATGTTGACTATATTTCCACACTTGAAAAGTTGGTGTTGGTGGTGTTTCAATGATTTCTTACAGTCTCAGAGATTGTTTTTAAGCAATAAAAATTTCAGTAGCATGGTAATTCTTTTATGATTATAAATGAATTTGGTAATGTGTAGCTGGAAATAGGGAATATTTTATGAGCACTGCATGTTTCAAGATATTTGACTTATTCTTGCAGCAGATATGTGGACTTTACATTTTTGAAATCCATCTTAGGTATGAGATGAGGTTCCATGTTGTATAAATGTAATGTAGAGGTACATATCAAAGATTTACAAGTAATTTGGCATAATGTGCTTAATTATTTTTGACCATTATGAGTCATAGATATAGCAGTAGTTGTATTGGGAAATGAATGGGTATGTATATTATTCTTGCTGGTAGGCCATTTATTATACAGGATAAAGTATTCTTTCTTGTTGATGGCATATTTGTATTTAAAAATCTACCACATTTCCTCAAACTTTTATTAAGTGTTATTGAGTACTATGCAGACAATCTTGATAGATGAAAGAATGAAGGTGTGGCCAGTTGAGGAGAAGTGTTCTAAAAAGATTGAACATGTGACATTGATTTTTAGTCTTATATAGAGATAGGTATGTTGCATAACATGAGGTGACAGGTTGTGACTTTGTTTTTAGTCTTATATAGAGAGGTATGTTGCATAACATGAGGTGACAGGTTGGTCCAAGATTAACCATGGTAAACTGAGATGCAGGCAGGGATATGACACTGAATTTTGTACATTATTTGGTAGTGGAGGACAGCTGACAAACTGTCCTTTGATTTATTAAGAAAATGTTATAGAGAGAATGAATAACTTTGGTTATGCAATGGGTATGGCTGGGATTTAGGGAAGGATCATCCAGGGTTTTTCACTGGAATTAATGGGAGGATATCATGTTCTGTGGTAAAAAATTATTAATGATTTGTAGGTGAGCAGAGTCCTTATAAACCTAAACTGTGCATCTCTGATATGTATGTACTTATAGTATCCTTCCTGGGTTATGGTGAAAGAAGGCTTTGACTCCACATGGTTTGTGGGATCATGGAGTGTGAGTTTAGATGGATAAAACCACATAAATGTATAGGTTAAATAATAATTTTATAGGTCAATGATGTGCAGTCTCACTGTATATAAAGATCAAGGTACTTAATTTTATTCAGGTTGACATCATTTTCTCATGCTAAAGTAAGAAATAATATCCACAAGATTGTGCTGAATTTGAGAGATTTTGGTGTCAGGAGTGCATATGAAGAAATTGTATACATAATGAAGATATAATAAAGAAGAATGTGAAGCCAAATGTGGAGATATGATCCTTTCTTCAGAGTTTTTAAGGAAGTTCTTGAAATGATAGCAATGATGGGCAGTATC
This sequence comes from Epiperipatus broadwayi, assembly GCA_028023455.1. Classification (NCBI taxonomy): domain Eukaryota; kingdom Metazoa; phylum Onychophora; class Udeonychophora; order Euonychophora; family Peripatidae; genus Epiperipatus; species Epiperipatus broadwayi. The sequence goes on from JAQFVV010006398.1 coordinate 1,115,478, forward strand.
ACAGACCAGCCAGCCATTTACCATTATGTAGTGAACATTTTTAAACAAAGTGATGATATCATTAGGAATTCATGTTAAGCAGAGGATTGTATTTTTCTCTGTATTTTTTGTTTGATTAGCTGGATGGAAACTGCATAAAATATTTATCTGCACGTTGAATGATGTGAGACAATTAAGTCAGTTCAGATAAATCTAATCCACACACTTAGAAGATTTCACAGTATATTTGCTAAATCTAAGGGAGTCAAGAAGCCATTATCTTATTTTTAGAGGCCTTATAGTAATATGCACTACTGGCCAATCCTTAGATGGAATGTGTATGTGTTCATAGGTAGTTTGATAGTTAGCAAATAATCTAGGCAGTATGGTAGCTGAAGAATACATAATATAGTGTTTTTGTTTAGAAAATGTGCTATTGCAGTATTTGTATAATATTAAAGAAATAAATTGATCTTTTTTGCCATTTTATGTTATTGGAAGCTAGTGATTTGAATTTAAAATTAGCAACCTGGATGTTTATATTGATATAAAGTTTTATTTAGATAATATCAGGAAGCATTGGCCTTTGTCCTCCTTGATACACATGATGTTATTGACAAGGATGTAACACTTAGCCACAGTAATTCTTTTTAGTTAGTCTCCATTTCTAAGCATAGCAGGAAAAAGTCCATTTACTTGGCAATTCCAGTATTTGATCAAATTTTTTTAATGTAATCTTGAAAATGATATTGAAACTGGAAAACAAACAATCTATCAATAAATGGGTGGTAGATAGAAATAGATTTCTTTGAAGTTTTTGATAACTCTTAAATACTAATCTTGTCACCTTTTTTTAATCATTTTTATTTTAATTCAATGTTCTATCACCAAATAAATGCAAAATAGCATTACACATAACTGCAAGAAAGTAAAAAAAGGCTGAAAGACCATTAGCACTTTTTTCAAACATCTTATGAAATACTTTATAATTATTGACAGTGGTGCTAATACGTTCTAAATTATAACTGAAAATAAATAAAAAAATAATATACTTTATTATATAAATGTAATAAATGCAAATTTTTAGGACTTAATTTTTATTTTTGATATTTTCAGGATTTAATTTTTTTTTTTTTTTTTTACACATTTCAGAAAATACTAATAATGAATATATATCTTTGATATACATAATCTTTGCTGGAGTTTTTTAGTATAACTTCTGCAGGATTAAATTATAAATAATAGGCAACAAAAGCTTGTTAATATTAACTTTGTACATACTATAATTTTTAACTAGTGCATTTGAACATGAAATAGTTTTTACTGATATTTCAGCAAAATTAAAACAACTGTTTTCATTTATTTTTTAATTAATGCTTTAACTGTTTATATGCATACAAAAAGAAAAGATTTTTACAAGATTATATTCGTATTAATAAAATTAATTTATATATATAGAAAGGTATTTATACATTTAACAATAATTAGTAAAGCAGATAGAAGTCATTCTACTTTGTGAAAGAATAATATAATGAAAATTTATCGATCTGTCAATATGGTATGGAGATCCAAGTACATGATATCTTTATCCTATTTATTAAAACAAGATTGTTTGCAAAGATATACATAGTGAAAGAAAGTGGTCTGAGTTTCTATGCTCATGAATGTTTACAATAATGTAGAAATGGGCATAATCATTTACAAATTGTTCTTAATCCAAATTTATATATATATGCATAATAAATTACTATTAATATAGCTATGAAGAAATAATTGTAATTTACTCTAATTATATGTGCTTTAGATACGTATCAGATTTTTAATATTTTATTTACGTTAGGAATTTTTTTTTTCCACAAAGATAGTGTTCTTCAGGCTATTAGATTGTTCACTTACATATAATGGGTAGTTGTTATATATAATATTTTTTTAAATGCAATTTATTAATTTAGAAATATTTTTTATAGTTTTATATTACGGACAATAATTTTCACATTGGAAATACATTTTTTTAACTTTTTTTATAAGAACATAATTTTTATGATTATTGTTCTGGGTATATTATAAAAAAATTAAATTAAATTTTTTTTTGTATTAAACTGGGTATTGGGGAGGGGGGCATTACTGTTATGAGAGCTGTTTCAGAGAACTAAATATGTGATATTCTGTAAAATCATTTTATAAAATTATTTTATAAAGACTTAAAACTACAAAAAAAAAAAAACAAGACTACAAAAAAAAAAGTTATATCATCTTTAATAGGTGAAGGAAAGTCATTTTTATAAAAAACCTGATGTGATTATTAAAAACAGGATACTAATATGTAAAAAAAAAAATTACATCAGTATATTTTAATTAAAAAGATGAGATATATAATTATATCTATAACAAAATATTAAGACAGAAAAATTATGGAGAAACAGGTATCTAAATATTTTTTTTTTGTTTAAATAAAAGGTCATAATTATATATATATATTAATAAGTTCAATTTAAAAATAAATATAATACAATAGATGATATCCTAAAAGACTTATCAGTAATAAATGTCACTTAACATTGAATTTATAGCTTACAATAAAATAGCATTTGATTCTAAAAGAATATTTGATGTTAAATCACTAAAACATCACATGATCACCATATCCTATATTTAGATAAGGCTATTATAATAGTATCAAACTCTTCATACAGTATTGCTACCAAGCTACAGTAATCAATGGATGCTAGAAGGTTATGCATAAAATCTCTACTCGTCCAATATTCCCCAACTATTCCCCTCACTGATGAATGCCATGCGATAGAAATTAATCTGATGATGAGTAGGCTTCTAGATAGAGATTTTAGGCACAAACTTTCTAGCATCCATTGATTATTATGGATTTCACTATATGGAGAGTTTGCAAATATTTGAATTTTAAATTTTTGGAATATCATAACATTGTTTTATATATTATCACATTAAAAAAAATATTTAATAAAATGCATTTATGGTGTAATAAATAATTAGTTTTTAAAATAAAATTTAAAAAATTAATATTGGTAAGAATGTATGGGAGAATTATTTCACCTCTTCATAATTGTTAGACTTTTCAGAAAATATTTTGGTTAATAAATAGGATCAAAATAAAAGTAAAAAATAAATAGTGATTAGTTATGTGAAGCACATTTTTTTATCCATGTTTAATTACCATTACTACCTGCAATAGCTTTTAGATGAAATTCAATAAATTGAACTAAATATAAATATTAAAACGACTGTTTATTTTAAAGAAGAAATATAAATTTCTTCATCACTTATCATATTATCAATATGTATGAACCTAGAGTGCATAAAATTAATCATAGAATTAACTTTTGTATTGATTACTTTAGATCAAAAAAATAATTAGTTTTTGAAAAAATACATATATGTTGAATGATATGTTCTACCAATGTTTTAGCTGCAAATCAGCATATTGATGTCACATAAAGCATATGCAAAATATACTTTAAATTTATGGGTATCATTAATATAGTTGAAGAAATTAAGATAAAATGAAATTATGGTAAACATTTAATTATTAGAAGTAAGGAATAAATGTATCAATAATATTCTAATGTTAATCCTAAGAATCATTAAAAGATGGCAGGAAAAATAGATGTTAAATGATATATGACATAAATATGATTAAGGAAGTAATGTAGAAAAAATATATGCAGTAAGGTCTATGGTCTGCAATTAATTAATTATATTTAGAACAATTATTATTATATTAATAAAGTATACTTTGTTTAAATTATCATTAGAATTCTTATCATTTATGATGTGAATTGCATTTTTTGAATACACTATGTAAAAACATATGGTAAACAATAACAGCCAATATGTATTATGTGTTGATCATAATATCTTGATTCATAATATCTTGAATGTTTTTTTTAGCAGAATCATTACTGGGCAATGTTATACTGGTTTAAATTTTAGTTTAAAAAGTAATGTTGTATTTGTTAGTAATTCAGCTTTATAGTATTTTTCCACATGTATTATGATTTATATTTATCAGGGAATATATTATTGAATGTGTTTCTTTTTTATATATCTACAGTAGAATTGCCTTGAAAGATATTATGTTACTTCTCAATTTTTATACTACTCTATCTCACCAGTATTATTTATATACAGTTTTACATTTCTTAATAATGGTGATGGAGATTGCTAGGATTGTCTTTAGATATTTTTGGTAGGTTAAATATTAATATGAACTCTATGTTATAAATATTTATTCAGTGTTGACTTATATCTATGATTCTTTATAAAAGTATCATTAATATATTTCATATCTTCTTCAAATAAAGTAAATGCCTTGCTATATCTCTGATGGGTCCGCTATTAATTAAGGCCATCCTCTCCATAATTTTGGGTTTAGAGCACCAAGCACATTACTAAGTTTAAGGTCAGAACACTTAAGTTGCCAATCCGAGTCCCTGAACTTATTCTTCCTTATTAATGTAGTATGTCATTTGGTTTTAGGGCAGTGAGCACTTGGTACTGAAGCTTATGAGTAGTGATACATTGGCACCAAAATTTTAAAGTTACTCTTAGAACTATGGTTATGGACACCACACTGCAATCATTAGTTCATGCCTCCATAATATTATCCAGTTCAGCATGAATCTGAACACCAAATCTAGTTTATATAAATAATCTGCATAGGGAGTGCTTTATTGCTTATTATGTAATTTTAATAAATAAGTTATATTTATCATTCTTGTAAATCTTAACTCTTAGTAACCCTAAAAGGAATGGCTAGCATAATTGAGGCATGATTATAAACCATAGATAATAATAATTATAATTAACTTTAAAATTAAACTATAAAGTGCATCCTAAAGATGAGACCTTGTTCTAAATCCAGTCATCATTGTAAAACACCTGTAAGTGCAAATCCCAGTGCACTTCTATTTGTATTATTTACTTACATTTTAATAATTAAAGATTTTTAATTATATTAGTGTTTACTATGTCATTCACAGTCCATCCCAAATCTTATCCAAATCTAATTTTATTTTAGTTAATTGTTAATATATGCATTATCTAGTCAACCATATGTGTGTATGTTTAATTAATTTATTAATAATTTAGTCATTATTCCCTGAGTATCAAATTCCACTCTTTGCTACTGCTGGCATGCAAACTAAAGGCGACCGAGGGTAATCTCATATCTGTCATCCATATGTTAATAAATTATGTAGCATTGGTGAAGAAACTGAAATGTGTTCTGATTTGAGATCTCCATCTCTAGATCAGCTTTGGGATAATTTACCAAAACTCTGGATTTTGTTGTGTGAATGTATAAATATGACAATTACGATAAGAAGTACTATATTATGAAAGTAAGGGAAACAATAAATAAGTTTGTTAGAGAAAATATAGATTTATAGTAAGTGAATATAAATAAATAAAAGCAGTTTAGAGATACATAAAATTAATATATATAAATAAGATATCTGATAAGTCCAAAGTAGTTTATTGTTATTTGATGTATGAATAAGAAGCTTTACGTGCCAGAAAAGGAAGTGAAAATGGGATAAGAATTTAAACAATAGATGTGTTTTATGTAGAATCCAGCACGTTAAAAGTAAAACAGAAAGTTGTATAAACAATGAAGGGAAACATGAAAATAGAAAGAAGAAAAGATATAAAGTTTTTTAAAAAAAGATATAAAGTTTATTTTTTTGTATAAACACTTGTGATAAATAAGTAAAATAAAAATAATTAAAGCAATCATTGCTTGGGATTAAGCACCAGAATGCACAGAAATAAACAGTTGGCTCATGTACTTTGAATTCTAAAATCAGCAATTCTGTCATTGCAACAAGTAACACAAGTCATATTTTATGATGATCATAGTGCATTTCTATCAGTTATATTAACAAACTATTATTTTTTTTTGTCATTTAAAATAAGGCAAACGATATACGGTAAAGCGAAACAATATATATATACAAAAAAGGGGGGAAGTAAAAACTTAATGGTGAATAGAGAGTTAAATAAAATGTTTTCCTCGAATCACTTACTAGCAATTTAGTTTTAAAGCCATTTCTTTTTTATATATATTTTGCAATTCTATTTTTAGAAATACTGCTATTCTCGCTCCACGACTAGTGCGCTTTTCTTTTATTATTAGCTCGTAAATGAAATGTTTTGAATTTACTTAAGAACATTTAAAATTGTTAAAAGCAAATCAAATTATAAATATATTTTCATCAGTTGAAAAAAATACTATTAGTATATATATAGTAAAAAGCAAGACATGAGGTTATTTTACAGTTACAAATTTCAAATTCACTCATACTCACTATTCACATCTCTCATAAAATGTCATTGTTACGATATTAAATTCTCATTTTTTTTTCATCTTACATTGTTTTTCCAGGTTTATAATTAATCAAAAAAAAGCCCTTCAAAGTAGAAAATAATATTAAAAAAGAAGTCTCATTAATTTGATATATTTATATAAAATCCTTAAATCTGAGATGTGATAAATATTTCATTTATACAAACAGATTATGTATTAATCATATTTATAAAGATATTTAAGAACGTCATGCATTAGCAATAGAAATACATATGAAATGAACTAAAATAAAAGTATCTTACATTAAAAATAGTGAACTGATATCTCACCTTTGGGTAAACAGTATAAAGCAATAAAAAATGTTGGAAAAAAGACAAAAATAAAAAACAATAATAAAGTGGATTGACCAATTTCATAATTAAACAATTGTATGAATGAAAAACCTGAAGTCATAAATACAGTTAAATGCATACTAGTAAAATCATTTGAATAGTTAAAAAAATTACATCACCTTGAAAATATTTCATGATAGAGTTGGAATTCCAATCCAAAATGAAAGTGAAGTTATTTTCATGTTTTATTATTTATTTTTATATGTTTGTAATATAGAAAGATGCATCTAATCACAGAAAAGAAAATTTGACAGTTCAGAAGTCTTATACATTGGAGAAAACAAAATGTGATTAAAACATGGCATAATCTTTGTCAGTTTTCTACATCTATTAACATGGAATCTTTTACATTATTTTTATAATTTTTAATATAATTAATTAATTGATTTGTTGGCCAGAAAGTGACAGAAATGAAGCTGCCTTATGTTGTCCAATCACTTTCCCACTCCATTAAAAACTTTACATGATATTATAAATAATATAAAGAGTAAATAGAGTAAAAATAATGAAAATAATCTAAAAAGTTAAAATATCATTATACAAATTATATTTCTTTATTAAAAAAAAAAATTATAGCATTTAAATTTTCTGCAGAAAATTTGCAACCAGCGCCGGCGCTGGGTACTAGGCGCCCGCATGCAAATTTGATTTTGGTGCCCCTGTCAATATGTATGTTTACTAAGGTGACCCGACCGTGTCCCGTGGCGTTTTAAAAAAGTCATGATTTTTAGAAAGAATGCACGATGTAATGCTATTTTTGATATCAAAAATAGCATAAAATTGATTGTTAAATTATATATTATTTCATACAAACGGTTTGTATGAAATAATATATAATTTAACACGGCAAATTTAGATTTTTTTTTTTTTTTTAATTTCATATTTATTATTTGCGTCACTGTCTGTTTTTAACAAACATGATCTAATATATATATACGCATATACATACATAAGTTCTAATTTATAATACTTTTAGTGTGTGTTTATTTATATATTTGCTAGCAGAAAGTTACTTATAGTTTACTATAAGCAGTACTATATATATATAAACATTACAATATGAAATTTGTAATATAATAAACTTTATGTTTAGTTTATTGTTCATGATAAATAATAGATTTGATTGTTTTATATTTTTAATATTAAGCAGAGCTTGTGTGCAGGCCTGCTTGTGTGTGTCATTTAATAAGATATAATATGACTATAATGACTTCATATGATTTTCAATAATCTACTCTCAATAATTTTTGTAAATAAACATTTGAGAATAATATTCTTCAAATGTGAGTATTTTTGTTAGTAGAGTTTTAATTTCTCAGGGATGACGCCTTCTTTTTCAGATGCTAATCTCTCAGTGATGGCGCCTCCTTCTGCCAGCGCCCGCATGCCTAGCATGCGTTGCATGCCCGCTTCCGCCGGCCCTGTTTGCAACTCATTTAATTGAAGGCAATAATCTAATGTTTTTTTTATTATTATTACGGAAAATACATGTACAATTACAATATAAACCTTGTTGGTATACATTTGTTTAGATTTGTTGCACTTATTATAACAATCATTAGTAAATAATTTTCCAAATTAGAAAATATATCCATTTGATACATTAGTTATTATTATGACAAATTAATTTCATGATCAGAGCAAGAAGCTCATCATTCAAACTTAGTCTATAATTATTACGTAACTAGTTTTATATCAGAACAACTGGCTGTTCATTTAGTGACTTAACCAGTGATCATTATACAGTCCATATTTTGATTGGCAGTGATCCTTTGTTATTCTCCTTCTAACTGGACCATATATTTGTTAATCTTGAATTAATATTTAATTAGCATGCCTGAGGATAGACTATTCATCCAGTGGCCTAAGTTTCCCCAGGGGTCCCCAAAGTGCTTTTCCAGTATTAACTATCGGTCCCTAAACATAGTCCTTCAAATAAATTTTTTACATATCTTCCACAGTTCCTTGCTTCCTTGTTTAAAAATAAAATAATTTCTAATTAACCACATGGCATAAAGCAGGAATATTCCATTCCAATTGAAGCAAAAACACTACTCATTATAGCATCCTTGATTCTTATAATTTGTATGTTAGCTGGCAATACTCTGATTATAATATTTTGTCTAGCAGGACTCAAAAATGGACAAGCAGTAAAAATATGTCCGTTTTATCTGCTACTTTACATAAGCTACATAGTGGTTCTATTTTAGAGAAATTTCTATAATTTACCAAAAAAATGATTCGTTGGCAAAAGAGTTAAATTTATGTATAAAAAATTTATACTTGAATATAAAATAAAATATACCTGAGAATCAATAAATAAATATAAAACAAAAAGTATAACTTCAGACAAATATAAATTTAAAAAAACAACAATTAGATATTCAAATACAATTATAATTTATTGAATTATGATCGGATTTATATTCTTTCCAAATGATTAACAATTTTGTCAGATGACATGAAATAATATAATAATTCAACAATATATCTTGTTACCAGTCTATTGTTTATAAAGAACTTATATATTGTTGAAAATATAAGTAATTTAAAAATCTACAGCAATAGAATAATTATCTATAATAAACATATTAAATTATTTTAACAATGTATGCACAATTTATATGCATAAAAAAGAAATCACATGTAATTATTAAATAATAACATTTTTCTATCAAATGTAGTATCTTATTATACATTTATATATCTTAATAATTTACTTTTTGATTAAAGTTTAGTGATTTATTGTTTTCCCCCCATCATTTTATATATATTATTCTGTAAGTTTTAACAATTGTTTTAATCTTTTTTTTAAAAAAATGAATTATAATTTGTTATGCTGTTGCTATTTTTTTTGAGAAAAAATTAAAATAAATTAAATAGATTCTTTTATATATTAATATTTAATATGAGTATATTCAATATATATCATAACCTTTAGCTTTTCCAGTAAAGCTAAAGCTAAACTTTCAGCTGTTTAATTTATTTAAGTATAAAAAAAATAATAATTTAATTTTATTGATATTTATTTTTATTAGGGCTTTACAATGAAATGTCAATTTAATTTATAATTTATTTTTGCTTTTTTATAAATCTTAATTATTATTAAGAATCATTTTAATATTTTTATTATATGTTGATTTGAACTTATTTGTAGTTGGAATTAATTTTCAATTATTTTAATAGAAATATATTCCCTGCCTTATAATAAAGTATTGCTAAACACTATTAAAAACTAGAATTATCTTTATATAGTCTCAAATATCTTAACATTTTGTGTTTAAATTAAATTGTAGTGATGTGTAAGTCTAAATCATTAATATTCAATATTATTTAATTTATTTGTTTATTCTAAAGCATTTTTGTCTAAATTATTTGCTTATAAATGTATATCATGATAATATCATAAAGATTAAATTAGTATAAAAAGAATTAAACTATTTAACTTGGAAGATAAAGATTGAATTTATTACTTAAAGTTGTTAATATTTAATTAAAATCAACTATAGTGGATGTCTGTGATTGTGCTTACATTTATTAATTTTAGTTTTAACTACTTTGTTGTTAATTATATTTAAACTATTATTAATTTAAAAATAAAATAGGTATTCTGGTAAACTTCTAAGTTATTTAATATAGGTTGTAATTGTTATAAAGAGTAATGAAATATTATGTTCAAAACAATATAAACTATATTGTTTTATTTCAGTGTAATAATTATTTTATAAATAATTATTTTAAGATGCTACATCTTTAATTAAGAAATCTTGACTTTATGCTAATAAGTTTCTATTATTAGTTTAATTTCCTAGATATCAAATTAACTTTTAAATTTTAATATAGGTAGTCAAGAGGTGATAATTTAACAATGGAAATTTCAATCAAATCAATCATGTGATTGGGGGTATAAAAAATTGGTGTATAAAAAATTGCACATACACATGAAAGGGATATGGAAAAAACACACAGGAAGAAAAAAAAGGAATTTTCTTATTGACTTTTCTAATTAATTGGAAAATTATTTATAAGTTTAATTATTTTAAACTATTTTATTTTTGCTTAGTAAAAATATATCTTTAATAATCTCTAATTCAGATACTAAAACTTTAAGCTAAAGTCTTGTAGGAATACCAAAGTCAACAGTTTTAAAATGTCAACATAATGAAAATTTTAAATTATTTTTGCACAATTGTTAAATTGTCTGCTTTCAATATTAGTATGTCATGGGAATTTTGTGCAACTTGCTTTATTTATGTAAGAAATTTTTTTAATATTCAATTTTATATTTGCAATAAACTATTTCAAATTTATTGTTTCTTATATCTTTATAGCAACCAAATGCTTCACTTTAATATTTAAATGAATTTTCAAAGAATATTTTCTCCTAGATGTCAGGTTGATTTTTTCCCAGAATGAATGAATAAAAGTTAAGTTAATGCTATAACATAATTTGTCATTACCTTACTTGTTTTAAAAAATATTAAAGAAATATCTCATATAAAAATAATTCTGAAAGTTATGCATCTAATATTTTAATTTGCTGTAATGCCAACAAATAGAAAACGTTTTATGTGTTTGCAGAACTGTATTCTGATAACTGGTGAAAACTCCAAGATGAAGCACTTAATAATTTATATTTTGGTAAACTGAATATAATATTAAATAATAATTATATGTTTTTGTAATTTATTGTTATTTTATTGTTATATTATGCATTAGTTGTCAATTGTAATATTCAAAAGTTTATAGAGTATTTACTATTTTATTTATATATTATTTTAATATTATATCCTCTTAAAAGTATTGCTTTGTTTCCTGTTTTGAGTAATTTATCTATCTGAATGAAGATGTTTATGCAAAACAAGCGAAGATGTAATAAATTATTTTATTGTTTATTTCAGGTCATGCTTTATTAAGCCAGGTTTGGCAAATAACTTTATTATCAGTTTATATATCAGTTAGTAATTATTATATTTGTTAGGAGATTATGGCATTAAATCTTTCTCTGGTTTTTGGTTTATTCTTATCTTGCCATTATATTTTTCAAGAGATGGTAATTGTCTCTTAATGATATTATTCTGTTAGTTCATGTACTTTATAAAGTGATGTTAGCATGATCTCTCTCTCTTTTGATGGTATTTTCTGTGAGTGATATATAGTTTTCAAGTTTAATGTTTTGCATAAATGCTTTATTTAAGGCAGTCCATATTGCTCTTAATGTGTATGGTGGTTTATTCTCATTTTTCTATATGTTAAGAGACAACAATCCTTGCCCTCAGAATGTAGGTGTGCTTTTAAGTTTATGATATCATTAAGTTTTATTGCTTAGTTATATTTTCCTTTTAGAAGTACAATATTTTGCATTTAACCATGTGTGTTAGACTGCATGACTTCATTATTATTATAGCAATTGGTATTGATATTTGTTTGTGAAGAGTATCATCTTTTCTTCAGTTATACTTTTGATAACTCTTAGTGTATATTATAGATGATTATGATGTGTAGGTTTGTTTTACTGTGTTTTGCCAGAATTACAGAATGTAAAACTAATAGTTCTTTTATTTAAATTTTTAAAACTCTAATTATATACCTAAATATGTGATATAAATCATTTTAAGCATCATGTAATTACTGAATTGATAAGACATGATTGATATTAAGATGTACTCATTATTGGGATAATATTATAGCATGATTGGTATGCAAAAATATTGAATTTATTGTAATAATACTTAAGTTAATAAAAACTTTGATTAGTCAGAAAAAATGCATATCTTATTGTAATAATACCTATGTTACAAAACTTATATCAATCAGATAAGTTAAAATAGTTAATTATAATTTAAATCATAAATTTATTTGTTTATTATCTAAAGTGCAAACTTGTGAAATTATATTTTTTCAATGCAGTAAGACTGTATAGTATTGTACTTAAACAGGCCATTTTAAATCTGTAGATTTTCAAAAGTGTTGTTATTGAATTGTTCTTATTGTCTAAATAAATGTTATATTTTATTGTTAAATTTTTTGTTTGATTTTAATATCATGTCAGTCACATATGACTTTTCCAAAAATCTTAACATTATATAATTAATGGCACCATTATACTTGAATTCTAGTTGTTTTGAATACATACATATAAAGTAAAAATAATAATCACTTTGTCAGAATGATCTATAGGTGTGAATGCATCTAAAAAATAATATATTTTTTTAATTTTAAATCCATCACTATAATTCAATTTCAATTATTAACAGTATTTAGTTTTCATATAAATTATTTTGTTTTTTCATTAATTCATCCCCTAGTAAAAATTTCTTAAAGTTTTATATTGTAATATGCATATTTTCCTATATACATTGTAATAAAAAAATTTACTTCAAAAAAATTTCATGGATGGCAAGAAAATCAGAAAATTTAACTCTGCCCTGACAAGTACCTCTATTATATTCTGACAGGTTTTGGGTGTCACTATTTTTATGATATTGTTTAAAGAAAATAGTTCAAATAATCAAAAACATATATATTTGCAAATTTATTACAATTCTAGATATATTTATACAATATTTATTAGATATCAAAAATATAAATTATTAATAACTTATTTTGAATAGAAATACTTTATTTTTAAAAATAAAATTTATATTAGCGGACAATGCAAATATGGCCTAAAGCTATTTAAAATCTTAGCTTTTTACATAAGCAACATAATTATAATAACAAGTATGAAAATATCAATTTTGCAATAAATATTGAGAAATGTTAAACATTTAAAGCATATTTCATTAGATATAAGAGAAATAAATAAATATTTATTCAGAATTTTTAAAAAATCACAAATAATGAAAATTTTTGTTGATTTTGTAAAATGAAAATAATCTTTCTAGAAATGATGACATATAATATTTTTGTTTTGATTATGATCCCAATTTTTAAATATTTATAGAAAAAAATGTGAAGATTTAAAATTTATTTCAGTGGTAAACAAAAATATTCATCAAATGAAGTCAAATTTAGTATTTTCTGATAAGTAATGATGGTTTAATCTTAAATTTTATGTTGAACATGAGAATAAAGAAAATGATGAATTGAGAAAGGAACACCTGGGAGTTAAAGAAGACTTCATTTTTGTTAAAATTACTAGCTGATTATTCATTATCCATCATAAATTTAAAATTTTTAATTATTCATCTTGTTGTATGAGTTGTTAATAGGATATCCTAAGTGTCCATAAAATTCCTTATTTACTCTTGGTATGTGAATGCTATCCTAGGAGATTATTATTTTATTCTAAGTTAAGAGTTTATGTGTATTTTACTTTAATTAACATATTTCCTTTTAATATTTGTTATTATTGTAAATTAGGTAGATATTATCTTAGAAGTAAGAGTATATCTCTTTATTGTTTAATAATTCATAAATAAATAAAAGAGTGAAAATTTTAATATTAGAAATATCTAATGAAGCACCCTGTGCTTTTATTATTATAATTAATCACTAAAAAGAAATTTTTTTAGCAAAAAAAAATGATTTTGAAATGTAAAGTGGCATGAATAAAACTTAAGATACATTATTATCCTTTATCAAGAGTTTTGAATTATGAGTCAGATTATTGCAATGAAGTGGTGACAATAGTGGTGATGAGATGTGTAATTATATTGGAGGGGAATATAAAAAAAACATATATATCAAGAGAAAGAATATGTTATAACCTAACTACTCTCTGGTATGTGCTTTCAATATTAGAAGCATTTATAATTTTGGACAGAATGAGGATATAGTTCTCTTAAAATTCATTAACTGTAAATTAGCATATTTATAATTAATTATTATTACCCTTACAGCACTTTTTATTATTGGCATATATCATATAGAAGAGAACCCTGAGCTTAACCTATTATGATCACTGATTGGTAATCATCCTCTAGAAAAATAATAGGTTTAATTCATTTTCTTTCTTTATTTTATATATATATATATATATATATATATATATATATATATATATATATATATATATATATATATATATATATATATAAACAACCACAAACAAGTTTGGAAAGATACTAAGACATTGCAACATAAAACAATGTTCACTGATGAGCAAATGCTTAAGAACATTCTGATCAAAACTAAGAATGTAATCCTGCTGAAAGCTCAAGAATTCTGTAACATCCCTAATGGCATGTACCCAACTACAAAAGTAGGAAGGAGCAATCAATATATAGGTGATAGAAGAGATGAAGACATTATTGCAGTGAAAAAATTCTTAACATCTTCAACACTTGCTCTCCATATTTTGGATACTGGCTATTACATAGATTTCTCAAATACTAAAATCATATCCACATGCAATAACCATGACCAAAAGTATTTACGGAGGCAATAGAAATATTTATAAAAAAAAACAAATTGCATTAACAAACATGATAAAAAATGAAATTACCAACTATTTGAAAGAGTTGATTTATGCAAATAAATACAAAAAAAGTATTGCTAAATTTAAATCAACAACCATATAATATAATTATCTCTACTGCAACCACATGGTTATTACAGTTTTTTCACCAAGTTGAAGGCAAGTGTTATTTTGTTGAAACCACTATATTTTTTCTTCAATTTATTTTATTAAATAGAGCTGCTTCCAAAAACATGAGTTATGAAACAACTTTCGTCCATGAAAATATTCATTTCAATATAATAGATATTTCAAATGTTTGTCTATCATCATAAATATTTAAAAAGTGTAAATACAATTTGTTTGAATGGTAGAAGTTTTTGGGTTGTAGAAAGCAAGATTAATGAGAATAGTTGGACAACAGTATAATATTAACGGATTTGGAAAAAATATTTAAAATAATACTTAAACTATGTACTTTGGGAATAAATGAATGTTAAATATTTATTTTAAATATTTAAAAAAAGTTGTTTTGATTAGACAAGTATAATATATCATTATTTTATTTTATTTTATTGTCTTTTTTAGATTCTTTTTTTTTTTTCCTATTTCTTAATTTTTACTCATATTATTTTCAGTAAACAAATTAAAAAAACATAAAAAATGGTTAATTTCTCAAAAGTTTACAAAAAGTGACAGATCTGAGCCATGGTACACAGACTTTAAGCTTGTGGGGCTACTCTTAAACTGCACCAAATCACACAGGGCATTATTTTTAATTTAATGAGTATAAAACTTGGTCATTGTAAGCCTATAATATTATGAGTCACCTCCCTGAACTGTTGTTATAGATTATGTACTTTTTCAACTATGGTATCATTGTTTAATTTTACATACAGCAATTGTTTCCAGTCATACCTTTTTAAAATAGAATGAGAATGTAAGTATAACTCTTTTTGTCTTTTTTTTCTCTGAATTATAATGGCCACAATCATTTATAAATGGTTTCTAATGATATTGGTTTAAAAATTACTTTGACACTTTATATACTCATATATATATATATATATATATTGATGACTCATAGCATATTTTATATTAATGACTATAATTATTTTGGCTGCAGACAGCTCTTTAGAATTTGTTACTACTAGGTTTTACTTATGTAATGTCTTCAAATAATATTGCTAAATTAAGCCCTAATATAAGATGTAATATGTTGAACTATTTCCATCATTTATGAATGAATGTTGAATGTATAGAAAATTTTAAACTTTATTTAAACTTTTTAAATACAAACAACTTGTTAGTAATAACACCCAAATAGACAATACAGGTTAGTAATTACACAACGTTTCGAGTAGTATTATTCTCCACTCTTCTTCAGGTGTTGCAGGCCTATATGTACAATGACAATATTCGCTTAGAAGTTGAACTTGTACCTTTAGATCCTTGTATATTGAATTTAAGGCAAATGTTCTACCAACTGAGCTATTCTGTCAAAGGCAACATATAGTAGAAATTTGATATATTTGTATATGAGGGTTGGTTCAAATCCTCCTGAGTCCTTCAATTTTTTTTTTTTGCAAGTCTAATTATTTTTATTTTTATTTTTCCTAAGAGCAAGTTTAATTAGAGGCTTCCATACATTGTGTATTGCCGCACTGGGTTGACTTATAGGATTATTTACCATTGTCATATGATCAACTTCCTTGAATTTTCTTCTATGCATTTTTTTCCTCTTTATCCAATATCTTTGTATTTTCCCAATTAAGCATGTGGTCATTAGTACATACATGATCTGCTATGGTAGACACATCTGTTTTTCTCTTTTAACCATTAGTTTGTGTTCCTTCAATCATTGTTCAACAAGGCGACAGGTCTCACCAATGTATTTCCTTCCACATTCGCATGATACTTCATAGATGCAGTTTTTGTTCTTCAGCATTTCCAGTTTAGGCTTCATAAAAATAAGCATTCCTCGAAGTGTGGTATGGCTTTGGAAAGCAGCTCTAATATTATATTGACTGCAGATTCTCTTTAGTTTGTCTGCCATTCCTGGTATGTATGGATACACCACCATGCCAATAATTTTCTCTTTTAGTGTCTCTTTGTGTTGTCTATTGAAAGTTTTTCTGATGACTGCTGGTGGATAACCATTCTTCATAAGCATTTGTTCTATGTGAATCTTTTCTTTTTCCAAATCACTGGTTTCTGAACAAACCTCCTTCGCTCTGTTCCATAGTGATAGTACAATTCCTTGTTTAGTGCTTCTTGTATGATTGGATGTATATGCCAAGTATTTTCCAGTGTGTGTTGGTTTCCTATACACTGTTGTTTTTACTTTGCCCTGAGGGAGTCTTGTCACCAGAACATCCCAAAATGCCAATTTTTGTTCTTGTTCTGATTCCATCATGAAATTAATTGTAGGAGATATGTTGTTAATGTGTATCCAGAAAGGTTGATTTAATTTGAGAGGCTTAATTAAAAAAAATTACGATTTAATAATGATCATAATGTTTTAAATTTTGTTATTCAAAGATTCTTCATAAAATAAAAAAGTAGTTATTTTATTAATATATATATAATTAATGTTTTAAATACTTCATCTAATAGAAATAACTTTATTAATAATAAACTTTCAGACATTAATAATTTTTAAGCTATATTATCTGTCAAAAATCTAAGAAAGTTTGAAATATTAATTTAAAATATTAACATTAATTATTATAGCTTTTGACAGTGTGGAATTGATTATAAAATTCTAAAGGCAAATAGATCTTTTATTGAATTGCTACGAGTAAATTTAATTCTAAAAACGTAACTTCAATTGTAAATACTTTTAATTGTTATTATAATTTAAATATATATTTAATTTTATTTTGTTTTAAAAATAATTAAAATCATCTTCATTTGTCAAAAGTTGATGTTGTCTCCAAATAACCTATTCTAAAATAGTTAATCTATTCTCTTGACATTGGTTATGCGCTTACAAATGCATTCTTATAGTATATTATATATTTCCTTACATTTCATAAATTAATCTTTTTGCTTTATTTTGACATCAGTCTTATCAAATATCGACATTTTTTGACACAATTTTTCTCATATCATATTTAAATCATAACAATTTCTAATTCAGTATTTTGGCTTTTAATGTTCCATCATCATCATTATTTTTAACTATTAGCGATCCACTGCATGGTGGTTTCTCCAAGTTCAACCCATCTCCAATATCTAGCCCTTTTTATCCACATTACCTCTTCACATTTTTTTTATTTCATTCATACACCTCACATGTGCTCTCTTTATAGATCTTATACGTTTTTTTTTTTGCTTTGTAACTCATATCAAAAATTTTTCTGTCTTCTTTTTTAATGCTTTTATATATAGTTCATTTTTATTTCGATATTTTAACACTACAAGCATCGTTCATAAATAATTATATTTTTTTATACATAGTGAAACTAATGAAGCAAGGGGTAAAAATGTTCACTTCTATTATTTTTGTTATTTATTTGGTATTCGTTTTTTTTTGTTATACTTTTATAAAATCATTATATTTCTAATATTTAAAAGAAACCTGGCATTTTTATTTATTATTTCAGGAAGAAGGTATTTGAAATATTTTTTATTGTCTTTGTAAAAATATTACATTATAATTATTATGTTAATAATTCTTTTATTTTTATTTTTTATAAAGTAAGTTATTCTTATATCATTATTTTATCTTAAAACAGTTAAAAATCGATCTTGATGTATAAGTAAAGACATGCATTCATAATAATAAATGTTCAGTTTTATAAGTTTAACACTAACTTTTGTCTTTCAATATTTATGTTATGTGATTTAAACTTTTTTCATGTTTATATATATAAGGTATCTTTTTTTCTGTTTTATAATTATATATATAAACATATATGACTAGTTTAGCTTTATGTTTTTATATATAAATTATATAAAATAAAAGAATAATATATTATATTAGCACTTTATATTTAATAAAGTCTATGAAAAATTAAATTTGTCATCACTTTATTTGCTAAAAAAAATTTCACATTTATAAATGACTCTATAGTTATGGTAATTTAAATAGAGGTGGTTCTCGATTTTTTTACCTAATCATTTCCTGAAATGTGTATATAAGTTGAAATGTATGAAAGTATAGTAATATATAGGGTATATGAGCACAGACTTTCACATGACCCATCACTCTCCACACTATCTTATAACACTGATACACTCAAACACATATATGTTGAAAAAATAAATAATCACCAATATATGTATTTTATGCTAAACCAGCAATCATCAGTCGGTCCAGATTACCATCTCTACACATAAATGCTATAAGTGCTCAGATATATATTGATAGCCAAACCTCATACTTTAATGGACAGGCTTTAATCTACTCCACACTCCAACTCTTCAACCATCCATCCAATTGAAAATCTGATGATGGAATGCTCGAAGGCCACCCTTAGGCTGAGATTATTGTCACACCCATGTTGACCTAAAGTCAATCTGACCCCACATGTACTGACTTTAGGTCAACATGGGTGTGACAATAATCTTGGCCTAAGGGTGGCCTTCGAGCATTCCATTATCAGATTTTCAATTGGATGGATGGTTGAAGAGTTGGAGTGTGGAGTAGATTGAAGCCTGTCCATTAAAGTATGGGATTTGGCTATCAATATATATCTGAGAACTTATAGAATATATGTGTAGAGATGGTAATCTGGACCAACTGATGATTGCTGGTTTAGCATAAAATACATATATTGGTGATTATTTATCTTTTCAAACATATATGTATTTGAGTGTATCAGTGTTATAAGATAGTGTGGAGAGTAGTAGGTCATGTGAAAGTCTGTGCTCATATACCCTATATATTATATATATATATATATATATATATATATATATAGACACAGGTATATAATTACCCTGTGTGTTTCAGTTATTATGAAAGTATAGTAATATAAAAAAAATACCAAAAAGTGTTTTTAAATTTATTTTTTAATGAGATATATGAACATATACATAAATAACACTTTATTGATTAGTATCTAGGGTTTTCTTTATAAATTTATTAAGAGATAGTTAAATTGTACTCTCCTTTTTTTTTGATAAAAAGTTTTGTAACATACTATGTCATTTTCTATTACACTTAATATGAAATAGTGAATTAAAGTACAATATATAAAAATTGAGGACTGCCTTTATTTCTGATTGCCTTTGAATACATTCTTACTTTGTCCAACATTTTCACTTTAGGCTCTTCATATAGACGTACACTATTTTCACAATATACAAGACTATAATGAGACTGAAACTAATAATTGCAATTATGTTATTTCTACAAAAATTTTGATATTCACTGAAGTTTATTTAATTTTTATTTTTTCTAAATTTGGTGTAATCTTTTGAAATACTTTTTTTGGGCTATCACTATTTTCTTATATTTTTTCATCATCTTTTATGGGAATTTTTAATATTTTCTTCATTTCCTTATCTTTACTTTACATCTTTTTAACCTGCTTTTTTCTATGTTTTCTGACTTCTATGTTTTCTGACTTTATTACTTCTTCTTGGCTTTTTACAAATTATTTTCTTGTAATTTTCCTTGTATTTTCTATTTTTTTCCTCATTCTTTCCATTATTTTTCTTCATCTGTCTCAGAAACTTATCTATTTATTTCACATATCATCTGTTTACTCTGTCTATTTTCTGAAACATTTCTTTCAATTCATTTATTTTCACTTTTGTCCATGATTATGTCACTAGAACTTTCCAAAATATTTCCTCTTTTTTTCTGAATGTCTTATCTTTTTTTTTTCAGAAATTATTTTTATCCATTGAAACACTCTCTCACATCTTGTCAGAAATATCCTCGTGTATATTTACAACAATCTATACATCCATCCAATAATATATCATTATTAACAATCATAGTATTAATTTTATTTAGCATACCCTGAAACATCTTCTGTATATACAATGAAGCATTGTGTATATAGAAATTATCACTTACATCATTAAATATTGGATTGTACAATAAATTCAAATATTACATCATATTAACATCAATAAATTCCATCACAATGAAGACAAATAAAAATCCTATTAAACATCAAGAGACGATAACATTCTTAAAAGATTTTTAACACCTACAATAGTTTTTGGAAGATTTAATCATGCATATGTTTAACAATCTGGCATATAAAATGATTTTAAGTAATAGGATTTTTAGTTTTGCAAGACTTTACTTGTATTATCATAGTTTGATTTCTTGTGAATAATTAATAGACAATCTGAGTTTCTTTTAAACAAAGAAAGCAATAAATTGTAATAACTTTCTGCATGTAAGATTTATTATTTGACTTCCTAGAATGGCACATTCAATTAAATTTCCGTTTATCTTTTATTTTTTTTTATAAATAGGTAATAATCAATAAATAAGTGACAGTACAACTGTTCAATCCAATTAATATGAGAAATATACAAAATTTAATTTAATTAAATAAGGTCCAGTAACATTTATATAAATGATAAAATATAATAAATTCTGATTCAAATACACTTTTCCCCACTAAATTAAAACTTCTATAACAAATGCAAACATGTGCAATTATCATTAGATTAGTGGACATATTTATCACATTAGACTTAGTTATCACTCTTGTTCCTTTACCTTTTCTCTATCACTTGTAGTGAAAACATTGGCTATATTTTTTTAATTATTCTTCTAAGTGTTTATGGTATAATAATTTTAGCAAAAGCAATTAATGGAAAAAAACACAATTGATAAATATTGTCATAAAAAATGAAATCATATTGAAAAGAAATTGTAAAAATGGAATAAACCTAAGAGCTAAATATGGAATTCTAAATTAACAAATGCCATTGGCTGAAATAGCAACTGTTGCAATAAATATTATTGGATGAGGTAACAACCACAAGCATAAGTCTTAATAGAATATCAGACTTCTTTATCATAATTTTTGATTTTATTTGTTCAAGTGTTTGTCATATCTTTACTAAAATTTTATATTCCTTTTGTATTCTTAGAAATATTAATTTTAATAATGAATCAGATTTTTAGTGATATGATTTATTGAAAGAAATGGGGAATAGAGAGGATTGAAGCCTGTCCTTTAAAGTGTGTAGATTTTCTATTTTAATAGATCCAGTACTGATTGTATACATGTGTGGGAGTATCTGAACTGGTTGATGAGTGCTGGTTCAGCATGAAATATGTATATTGGAAGTCATTTAATTTTTCACATGTATGTGGTGATGTGTATTGGTTCTATTGGATAGAGTGGATGACTATAGGGAGCTTGAAAGACTGGGTTTAAATCTCTTTTAATTACAATAGGTTAAGTATATACATTATATTTGTTTTCAATATTATATATTCAGACTGCATTCCACCCATTCCTCTTCTGTGTATTTAAATGAAGATATTAAGATCCTACATATGAGGGGTCAGATTGACATAAGGTGAACATGAGTATGTCTATAATATTAGCATCATCAAGAGGTTTTAGCATTCCATTATCATATTTTCAGGGATATGGATGGCTGAATAGTTGGAAAGTGGAGAGGATTGAAGCTTTCCCATTAAAGTGTGCATATTTGCTATCTTAATATAGACCAAATACCAAATGTATATATGTATGGAAGATGGTGATCCAGACTAATGGATGAATGCTGGTTCAACATGAAATACCTATATTTGAGATCATTTATCTTTTTCACATGTATGTGGTCATGTGTATCAGTTATATTGGATAGAGTGGATGACTATAAGGAGTTTGAAATCTGGGTTTGTATCTTCTTTAATTATATCTGTAAAACATAAAACTTTTTTTAACAAGCAACTTATATTTTTATACATTTTATACATTATAATCATTAGCATTTCCCAAAGGGATTTTCATATAGTCTGTTTATTTACTCTGATATATCATTATCATTGCCAAATCTACAATCATAACAAATGTATATCACAAAAGTGAGAGGAAACAAAAAAATAATAACAACAATATAAAACAAAATTAAATGGAGATAATAATTGAAGAGAAAAGAAATTGCATCATTTTCTACTACAAACAAAAAATTGCGATATATATTAAATAAACAATTGCAGAAAGGAAAATATATATATCACACTAATAAAATATACACTTTCCTTTACTAAAAATAAGTCAAATCTTATGCTTAATCAAAAATAAAGATTCCTGCTTTCTTACATTTTTTCCTATCAAGATATATATATATATATATATATATATATATATATATATATATATATATATATATATATATACTGACATCATAACTAACTGCAAAGATGGGTCCTCCCAATCATTATAATATATATCAAAAAGCAGATATAATAAAGGGGGAGAAGTTTTTCTATTGATGATTTAATATAAAAATCAAAACATTGGTGTTTATATAAAATTGTAATTAAAGTACTGTACTTCAATGAATAAATAAATAATAAAAGAAAAGCAGAAAAGTTTATATAGTAGATTATAATGAAGTAAAACCACAAGAAACAACTATTATACCATATTGAGGGTGGAGGGGTAAATATTAATAACAGTTTGAAAAAAGAAAAGAAAACAGTTATATAAAGTAAAAGAAGTCTTTTTTTATAATATAACAGTCATTAAAAAGCACCAACAGTATTTCACTATGAAAGAACATTGAGAGAAAAAAATATGTTTTTGGTTGGTATAACATTTTTCTTACTTTATTTTACCCTCTGTCTAAGAATATCTGAACAGCTCTTTTATTGTAGTAATTGAAAAACTAAATAAATAAATGGGATATAGCTATCTAAAAAAAATTCTGTAAGTAAGCTTAGAAATATATTGTTTAACTAACTAAAAGAATTTCAAGTAACACTAGCACGTAATTCTGAATGTATTAATCTTTACACATAACGAAGTTCAGTTTATATATATTTTATGTATTGTTTAAAAATAAAAGAAATATAAGTTATATATTTATTTAAATTTTGATAAAAATCTAGACAAAGCAGAAATTTATGGAGTCTACTGAAAGACAATGTATAGAAATAAATGCATTTATTTAGTTGTTTTACTTTCATGATTACAGTTTTTGCTTACTACAATTAACCTTTGATAATATTAATTTTAATTACAATTAGTATTTTAAGTAATTATATTAATATACATAAACAACAAATCCTTACTTTTTAAACATGAAATTATTTATTTCTTAACTTATGATACACTATTTGATTTAATTTAATGTTCTATTATATTACGTAATCATTATTTAATGTCTACATATGAACTATTAAATAAAACGTATTTTAATGATAATTTAAACCAATATACTTTATAAAATGTTTTTCATTTTTTCATGTGATTAATTATTTGTCTGTTAAGTAAAAATACGATAATTGAAATTGTAATTAAATATATATTTTATTAATCAGCCTAAACTGTTCCCTAAAATATTATCCAAAAAAACTTCATAAGAATATCATTATGAGATAGTTGAAGATCATATAAAACATTTTAATTTATGGTTACGTTTATAATCTTTTATTATGTCTTGGAATTTAAAAAAACTGTGTTTATATATATCCAACTTATATAAAGAATTACAGTTATTTCAAAAAAAAAAAAAAAAAGAAGATAAAATATAACTAAAATTATTTAATTCAAAAAATACTTTTTGAAATGACCTTATTATTGATTTCTAAATCAATATATAGCCAATGGTTTTGTCTACTTTTTTTCTACTTCCAAAACTTTGAAGTAGTTAGTTTTTTTTTTTTTTATAAGAAAATAATCTCTGATTTATTTTCTGCTAATATTCTGATCGGCACTTTTTTAGACATTCATAATTATAAGATTAAAATCTAAACTAAAGCACATAAATAAGTTTAACATTTCAATTGGAATACTGTTGAATATAGAAATCTCCAACTTTAGTTATACATAAGCATTTTTAAGGCGCTTCTGTCGAAGGTTTTAGCCTTTCACGTTATTGTTATTTATCTATGTAAACAATGTATTCTCCGTTTTTTTTATTTATACAAAATAAAAGGTATGAATAAAAGAATTTAAATATATTGTTTTAGTTCGATATTTAATTATGATATAAGATATTATAGATATTATATAGTTGTCAAATTCTGAATTGTGAATTATAATAAGAGAAAGTTTACAGTCAAAAGAACCTTTTTTTGCCAGCTGCATTAAGACTCACAAAATTAAATATAAATCAAATTAAGCAAAATTTCTTTGTAGCATTTCAAAATATGAAAGACTAAATGTACACATTAGTTAATGCATGTTCTTTATAATTAACAAGCATTCATATAGTTATATTTTGGAATAGAATTTTATTAATAATAGTAACTATTTTATTATAAAGGCACATGCATATTCATGCTATCTTCATGCAAAACAGTATATTTTTAATAGCACAAATTTCAATGGAATTAAAAATTATGAAAATCATTATTGTGCTGATTAGTACAATTCTAATCTTTATTTTATAATAAAGATTCAACACTATATACTATTACAAGTTTATTTCTTATGTAGAAATCATATATTAAAATTAATAAGTTTTGTGAGAAGACATCTTCAGCATATAACTAATTATTTTAGAAAAATCATAAACAATTTGAAGATATTTTATTATTGCTAATCAATTTACAATGTTATATTGTATAGTCATTTATTGTTTTCTCAACTTTCTTATTTAGTTTGTAAATATGTTGTATCCTTGTTAATAGATATCAGAATATTTTTCACTTCATGTTAATGAAATTTCACAAAACTTTTTGTACATTTTTATTAGCTATTAAAAAAAAAAATATATTGCTCTATATTAATTATATTTTTCATTTCTTGTTACATTTCAATCTGGAATAAATAAAAATATAACTTAAAATAAAAATAAACAGTATAAAAAAATAAAAACAAAATCAAAAATTACCTAAAAATTATCAGCAGCCACTCATAAAATAGTAAGCCATTTCAGCTCCAACAAAAAATATAGAATAATAAAAAATAGTAATGGACTAGATATGACATTACTATAAAATCAATTTATTAATCAAAAAGCATCCATATACAGAACATGCAGGCATACCATTCTGTTTGTTTGATATTTTGAAATACTATCTTCTAATTTCTTCTGTAACAAATATTTTTCTTTGATAGACTTTATTGCCTTGTCTCATTGTATCTTTCCATTGTGTTCTGTTTTTAGTCACATCTTTCAATGAAAACAATTAATATTGTTCTTTTAAGAGTAATCTTTGAAAGATAATTGCTCAAATTTACTATAAAATTCTTTCTTAGAAATTGCCATATTGCTCATTCATTTACATGTTCAATCCATAAAAATGTCAATTTCACTATTAAACAGCATATGGCCATCATGTGAATACAACAAGTTCAGGAACATATTGATTGGTCTTATGATATTACCATCATGTTATAAGAATTTTATGAAATTTCCTTAAATAAAATTCTAATTCCTTTGTTTTATGTTAATAAGTAAAGTCTCACTTTTATACAATGAATTAGAGATAATAACTGTTTTATATATAACTACTTTAGATATAATAATTATATCAGGCTATGAAATGTACTCTCTTTAATTTGTGAAAAGCAACAGTCTATTGGAATGAGTATTGGACATACTTTTCTATTTAAAAAGCTACTGAGATATTTAAATTGTCACACATTTTCAAGTTGATAACCATCCAGATTAAAAACTGATGAAAATTGTTCTATCAGTGACTAATAAATGTCTTAAGATTTTTAAATAACTACTAAATTAAAGTTTTATATACTATATTTAAACTCTCAAATATATTCTGTAGCTCATGTTATGAAGTGAAGAATATGATAGTCATTAGCATTAGTATAAATCCAGATTCCAAAAAAATTAATATTTTTTTTAAAAATTGATTTAAATGAAAATTCCATTATTATATTTGTGGTTGTGAAGTTCCCTTTCAATTTATTTTTTGCCAAGTAATAAAAAGTCCGTATTTTTGTAATCACATTACTAGTAAGAGAATTGTTATATATATAATAAAAAAAAACAGTCATAGTTCTTCCTTTTAATCAATTCAAGAATAAATTTATTTATATTTATAATTTCCTTCTTAAAAGAGTTTTGAGTTTCATTCCTCTATATTTTGAATTCTTGGAAATTTTAGAGTTTAATAGCTTCAAAAATGTAGCATTGTCATGCATGCTTCTAAATAATGAACATTCATTTTTTTCATAAATATGTCTGAAATAAGATCTAGTTATAATGTAAGTAGTGTTTTAACTTTAGATCTTAATAGTCTATTATCTATTTAACAACTTGAATTTGTAAGTCTTTATGTAATATGAACTTTTATTTTAAGTTTTAAGTATAATATTGTTTATTAGATGACTTTATTATAAGGATACATGTATCCATGTTTTTATAGCAATGGCTCTGCCTAAATAAAATATTTTTATAGTTATTCCATATACTGTATTATTTAAAAATTCAGTTATAACAGATCATTTGAGTTTATATTGTATTTCCAACAAAACATTTGAACAAAATTTGCTATTATAGCAACATTCAAATTTTCAAACATTTGTTTGTTTGTGTATTGAAGCATATTTTTTATAGCCTAGTGTTAAATGTGCTTTCAATGAAGTTAACTATAAACATAACTCTCTTAAATTAATTATTGTTGTTTACAGTCGAAGTAAAGCAGTAACAATAATTAATTGTTGTTTACAGTCTAAATAAAGCAGTAACAATAATTAATTTAAGAGAGCTATGATATTGGTGAATTTCACTGAACAGTGCACTTAGCACATAGTTATAAAAATGAAAGAAATCAAATACAAACAAATAGAGGAAAATCAATATTAAATCAATATATGGATTAAAAGTTTCCAAGAATAATACTTTGAGCTTTTAATGATATTTATATATCAAGGAATAAAAAAATATTGTGAATACTCTGACTGTTATATTGGTGCAAGCACATGAAAGAAATCAATACAAGTATTGCTAGAAAAGCCATTTTTAATATCATTAATATTAATTTGATGCCTTATGGATAATACAACATATTGAATTAGACTTTGTAGTAAATCCAATAATATGCAGTCTCCTTTCAGTGGTAAATCTACTTTTCCACAAACTTGCAACCATCTGCTTAAACTATTATTTTCACTTTACAGTGAAAAATGAGTTTCCAATAAGATCATCTACATATTCTTAAATCTTGACCATTCCTTATGTACAAGTGTTATTTTCATTTAAATTATTATACACTTTAATGTAAACATTCTTTTTAAAAAAAGGTTCAAAATATATACCTTTATAACTAGCATTGTCTTATATGTTAAAACAACTACTGATATTACATTTTATCACTTTCATAAATAATCCTCCAGCTTATGATAACTTAACAAGACTGTATGAAATATCTTTCTAAATAATTTTTTTTCTACAACTATGACAGTCTGAGTTGTCCTAAATAGCATTTCTTAAGCATACAAACTTTGACTAGCTGAAATTTCTACTCCAAATGCAGTTTCAAATATCTCAATGCCTCAAGAAAAAATCACAATAAAAAAACAGTCTAATTAATCATATTTTGATAAAATAAATTAAAAGTTAAAAAGAAATTGAGTCAGTATTTTGGGCATGTTTCTGAATGATGAAAAGGTGTCTGGATAAATACAACTTGATTGTGATAGTTATGATGGGAAGGTGATTGATGGCATGAGAGACTAATGATAACTAATTATAATTTAATAAAATAATAAGAAAAAATAAGAATATAGAAAAGATTACCTGTTTGAAAAACAGAACCTAGCTATTGATGAACAAATATTTTATTTCTACAAGTTAGAGGAAGTACTTTCTTTGTCACTGTTTATGGGATATTCAGAGTTAGTCTTCATATCTGAATGCCGTGCTACAATCCATTATCTGTAGAAATTGTAATGTTACACAAGCACTCTAAGACTTTGAATTCATCCATGAAGATACTTTTAAAATTCTGACCAATTACTTGATTGTTATAAAAAATGAATGGTGATTGATTAGAATACATAATCACTTCAATTGAAAGAAAAAAACAATATTTAAAAATACGTTGGAAATTTGTTAAGTAGTATTATTTAGTGGTGTTGATACTTCATGATATATATATATCTCACATGTAACATTATGTGAGATAGGTTCTATTAAATACAGAATAACTATTTGATAGATGAGGCAATGATGCTTTTTGTATTTTAGTACATTTGAAGTTATATCATTTAATCTGTTTTAGGAACAAGTAATTTGTATAAAAGTTTTACAGCAAATGTATTTGTTGTAAAACAGTTATGCAACAGCTATTTTTGTTCTTCACCATAAGAAAAAAATTGACTAATGTAAGGATGAAAAAAGTGTATAATATTTGATATCATTATTTATAATCTAACACAAATATGAATATATTTGTATGTACAGTACTACCAAAATCATTGAGATGCTTTTTTTGAGTTAAAATATTATCAGAAGAAGGAGTTAGATGGAACTGTTACAAAATAAAAATTAAAATATGCTGGTACAAAGACAAAAATATGAATACGAATTAAATTAATTTAAAATATTTATGGTTAATAGGAAAATATGTTAATAAGAGAAAACCATTTAAAAATTATTAAAAGTGTGCTGGAAGATTATAATCCAGAAGATTATAATTCAGAAGATTTAATTAATGCAGAATACAGCAAAATGGTATATAGTGTAAAATACCAATAGGCGACTACTGAGTGACATAAAAAAAAAAAGAACGAATTTCAACCAACTACTTGCTTACAAGGCGGCTGCGATAACCTCTCGGCTAACAACGCTTGACATGTGTTGATTTATATTTATACACAGAAGCATGATTTAAAAATTATATTAAATGTCTAATAAAATTAAAAGAAACTATATATAAAACATGCTAAAAGTTGTATAGAAAATAAAATATTTTAAAAGTTGTATATAAATATTTCTATAATATAACAGTCATTGTGTTTATGAACTACTGCACTTTGTTTACCCGGACTACTTTGAAATTTTGACTACAAAAAATAATAAATTTAATAACATATTAATATAATGAGAAAGTCTATGCTTTATATAAGTTTTTTTTTCTTATTACATTTATCTTCATATTGATTTTTCCTCTCATATATATTCAAAAGCTTTTAAAAAAAAGATAAATAAAATGTGTTTATTGTTTTTATCTTTTTAAAAAAAGAAATTTATGAACTGCATAGTAATTTATTATAACTAAAGCTCTCAGAACAGAACATTTAAATACCTTTTCCTTTTGTTTTATCTGAAATTTTTCTTCAAAAATTTTAAATTAATGACTTCAGAAGACTAAAGTTTTCTATTGAACTAAGCTTCTACATATCTACAATTTAAAGTTCAACTATTTTATAATTACAGTCAAGCTTATTGTTAGGATTTACAAATTTATATGTAAATGCTTGACTGTTAATTATAATAGATTATGGAAAACTTTATATTTAAAATCTAATAATTTATATGCAATTGCAATTGTTTGTTAAATAGGTAAATTATATATTGTCTTAATTAATTTTTACTGCAGAGCATTCGTTTCAAAGGAAAATGCTATACTACTAAATAATGAAAAGGATACTCCGTCGTCGTCCCCCCCTCCCCCCGAAAATTCATTACAGCTTCATATTTAATATTGTTTGTATTTTTGCCCAATTTAAAAATCTTTTATAATTATTATATTTTTAAATTTAAAGACTATTTACAGCAATATAACTGTATAGTTGTACTATATATCAATAAACCGGACAACTTTAAACTTATACAATTTTACATTTAAATAAAAAACAATCCAAGAGGTTACAATGTTGTGGTATCCATCAATAATTAGAATAAATCTCAAATTTTAAACTTTGACTTATTAATTTTCAATAATTATAGCCATTTTTGTACGCTCATTGTTAAAGAGATAACTGAATTTAATCTATAGAGTCAACTTAGTAATATTTTTCTTTACTTTCTATAAAATTCTCTGAAAAAAATGTTGAAACATTAGCTTGAAAGGTATTATTAATTGTAAATTATAATATAAAGCTAACTACAGACTTAATGCCCTAGGTGTATTATAGTTTTGTTACCAGGAGTGAAGACTGTAGGGCTAACAACTTTTTTAATATTGTCGGGTTCATATCTAAGGTAATCTGTTTTACCTGGAATCATTATCTTCTAATATGCGATATCTAAAAGCCATTACACTAACTCTGTTTTTAATTAGATGAGTTGGCCATGAACTATTTAAAAAATTCTATTTGTGATTTTAAAAAAACTTTCAATTTTACTTGGTCTGGATCCAAATTTGGGGTTTTAAGCATGGCAAACAAATGCACTATTATTTCATGAGGCTATTTTTGTTATCATAATTTTTGCTCAAATATATGGTCTTTATTGACTTCATAAGAAATTTTGCGCATGCTGATATTACAGAGTTATCAATCATTTATTTTTTTAAATAAAATATTTTATATATTATTTCATCTTGAGTAAGTATTTTAATAGTGCATTTATAAGAGAAATATATTTGCAAGAGAAAAATTTGTCAATTGATATTAAGTTAAAATGTGAAATACTAAACTCAAATTAGAGTCAGTATTTAAAAAATTTAATTATTAATGTGGATTTGGGAGGGTATTTTATTATCAGCAAGTAACCTTATAATTATTGTAAATGCTAAAACATGATTATTTCAAACATTCACATCAAAAAAATTACCTAAAGTAATAGTAGCATATAAAATGAGATCAAAAATAATCTAAGTATATATTGTATCATTTCTTATTTTATATTTTCAAATGATTATATGTTAATTGATTAAATACTCTGTATAATACACAATACTCAAAAATGTATTTGATTAAGCTCCAGTAAGATATTCCTGTGAATAATTTGACGGTGAACAAAATACAAAACTATTAGATTTGGTTTTTGTCTTCTGTTATTTTAATATTAATGGTAAACTATTGTTTGGATAAAGAGTAGAGAAAAATATTACTCTTACATTAGTTTACATTTATTAGCATTTGAAGCCTCAGTGATGAATTGATATTTTATATATTGTAGGATATTCTCTTTATATTTTTTTTTTTCAGAAATATAATCAATTTGAGATTTCCAACTGATTGTATCATATAAAATGATTCATTTGATTAGTTACTTCATCAGATTTTATAATGTTCAATCTTATATGAAACATTTGATCCCAATTTGAAGTTAGAATTAAAACAAAATATTTCAAGCATGAAATACATCTATCAGAGATCATTTGCTTTTTTCATATGTATGTGGTCATGTGTATTGATTGTATAAGATGGAGTGGATAGCTGAAGGGAGCTTGAAAGTCTGAATTCAAATCTCCTCTAATTACATCTTGGTTATACTTTTATTTCAATATTTATCTTAATTGAAATTTTTTTCATTATAAATAGTTACATTCAAATATCAGCCTTTCAAGCTAATTGAGCACGTTCCTTTTGAGAGTGTTAAATAAATGAATACTTTCCTCTTCAATCCAAGATATAGTATTTATGCAGGAATAAAAATGATCCTCTTATTCCTATGACTCAAATTCTTTTATATGAGCAAATCTGAAGTACTGTTGAGGAAAGCATGAGTAGAATTCTCACTTTAAATTACTATTTACGATGTTTTTTGACTGAATGACATCAGTGAAGTTACTTAGAATTTACTAAATGTCATTCTTACTGAAACTTAATTATGAGTAAATAAGCAATTATTTTATCTAGCGCCATGTTTACAATTATATTACATTCAAATATCAGCCTTTCAAGCTAATTGAGCATGTGCCTTTTGAGAGTGTTAAATAAATGAATACATTGTAAATAGTAATTTAAAGTGAGAATTCTACTCACGCTCTCCTCAACAGTACTTCAGATTTGCTCATATAAAAGAATTTGAGTCATAGGAATAAGAGGATACTATTTATTCCTGCATAAATACTATATCTTGGATTGAAGAGGAAAATATTCATTTATTTAACACTCTCAAAAGGCACCTGCTCAATTAGCTTGAAAGGCTGATATTTGAATATAATATAATTGTAAACATGGCACTAGATAAAATAATGCTTATTTATTATAAATAGTTGTGATTTGTAATAAAGGGATGTTTATTTTTGTGCTTTGAAAATTTTGAAAATCAGAATAAAAATTATATTGTATTCTATATAAATTCTATTAAGATATAAAAATTAGAAAGATCACTTTATATCAGATATCTGCAATATATTGAACTGGATTGATATCTGATTCAATGGTTTTATTACCTAAAATTTAAATAAAAACTTTTTAATTATTTAAGAAGAGTGTGTGTATTAAAACACATCTTCCTTTTATATTTAAAATAAGTCATTTTAATTTTTTTATTCCTATCACTTTTATTTTATTCATTTCTAAGTTCATTCTAAAAGCAGAGATTTAATTTTGTGTTGTTGTTTTTGTTTAAAACAATCCCTAGTTAGAATTCTTCATCAGATTGAACAGGAGATTGATATTTGCCCTGTCTTAAAGTGTTGAATTTCACAACAGGAAAAGTTTTTGTGGGAAATGTAGCATGGTATAAATAACCCCCTGCAAATTTTGGGATATAGTTTTTATTTTTGGCTAACTCACTGCTTCAAAGTGAGATTCAGTATTCTTTTACACACTTTAATTATAGCCTGCTGAGATTCATAGCATTTTAGTAGCAGTTCGGACATTTAATTCCTTTTAAAAACTTACAATTGTTAACAGACTTTGTTGCTTTACAAGATGTCAAAATCTACTACTCTACATTTTGTCATCATCAATATGTCTTGCTAGCTCAACCCAAAAGATGGACCCATGCCTGTCAACCCTCCTTCAGTCATGCTGTAAAAGTATAAAATAAACAAATTTTCCACTTGCCACTGTCCAGCTGTGGATCACCTGGAATATGAACTGAAATAAAAGTGTGCACTCTATGTGAACTTTGTGTTATCATAAGGTAAATATTTCCTTTTACTTTTGCCAGGGTAAATTGTTTTAGTTAAATCTCCACTCAATCTTAAACACAAATCTGTATTCTTAATCATTATTTAACCTCATATTTAATAGTTGTATAGGTTTTTCATTGTACTTTGCCATGTGTCTTGGAATCTTAATTTTAAGATTCCAAGTTTGCTTTCAATTTTATATATTGGAGAGTGTCTAGGGAGTGTATATTTTTATATGTTTAATATATCTGTATTTTTCTGCCTTACCTTTTTAAATGGTTAAGCAGACTTGTGCAGTTTTAATTTTGCTCAGCTGTATTTATTTATTTATTTATTTTCTCAGTGATGAGATGTTTATTCATCAAAAAAAAAAAAAAACAGATACAATGAAACAAATTAAATTTCAGGAACAAAATGGTAAGAGGAGAAGGATACATGTAAACAGGGAATGGGAAGAGGACAGGAGAAATGGTGTATAGTTCAGGCTGGTTAGAAAAGCACATCTTAGAAAAGGTAGGAATACGGAAATTTTATGGTGAGTAAAGATGAGCTGGGTTGGGAGAGATATGAGAAGTACAGTTCTTGCTTCTCCTGCCAGAATTGCACAATGATTCATTCTTGATGTCACTTGATGAATCACTATCCGAGAAAAATTCAGCAGAAGAAGGTGAGAGAGTGTGAAGAGAGGAGGGTGACAAGGCCCAAGTTGAAGCCAGAGAATTTTTCACTGAAAGAATTTTTTTTTCCTTGTGTGTTCTGAATGTCTGAGACTTGCTCTTGGTTCAGGAAAAGGATCCATTATGATTTTACTGGGAAAGTCAAGGATGGAAATCTGCCTGTCAGAGTTGGTGTCACTACTTGTATTTATTTTTTTGTCTAACAATTGATTTAAAGTACTGTGTTTGCACTTATGCAAACCGAAAAATCTTTTGGCTGGTGATTTATTATGTTATTGTTTTAGTTTTATATATTTGGAGATTTTGTTTCTTCTTTTCTTATGTCTCTGAAATAGGAAACTGGAATTGTTCTTTGTAATTTTATAAATCGCTAGCAGGAAGATAATATTTATCCCCTTGTAAATTACAGGTGAAAGAGAGTTTCTTTCTGCTAAAGTATTTAACCTTTTTAAGGAGTTCTATGATAAAAAATGAGCCAGCTTCAAGTCGCTTGAATTCTGTCATTTTTAACGCTACGGTAAAGATTTTACCATCATTTGAAAGGTTATAAAAAGTTCTGTAAGATGCTGCCATATCTTGAATCTAATATTGAAGGTTTAACAAAGGGAGGAGGCAGTTCATCCTAAGTGTTGATTGGCTCTCAACTATTGAGGACAAAGAAAACCGCTTGTCAATAATTTTCATTGTTACAATTTATTTTCTTTCATTTCAAAAGTGATAAATAAATGTTTTAGACCATTTTAACAATATTTTTTGACATATTATTAATTATTTTGATAAAATATCATAAAAATAAAATTATTTTAAAAAAATATTTAAGATTTTAGTAAAAATATTTAAGATTTTAGTAACAATTATTTACTTTTCTGCAATGTAAAATTGAGAAAGAAATCACTGATGTCAGCAACACTTTTTAGTTGGTTACTAATGTTCATTTTACATTTGCTGCTATCGAATATTTTTATAATTATAAATAAAAATTTATTTTTGAAAAAACTTTCGTTCACTTTCATAACCTGATAAATTATCAATATACTTTTTACAAACGAAACTAAAGTGAATATAATGTTAAAAGATGAATATACTTTTATGGTTGAGTTTGTGAATTGACCAATTAACATTTAGAGTTTTACCTCACTCGGCTAATAAAATTAGTTGTCAGTTAAAAGGTTAATGCTTTTAAATTTTCTGCTCATATGCACTCTCTGATAAACTAACTTGTATAAAAATCTAAGAATGTTTGTATTTTGCTTGCTCTAATTATTTTAGTCTTTTATGTATAACTACATTTTTGTCAGAGCATGTACTCAGAACTTTGTGGATTTATTTGTAATTATAATTAATTCACTCTCTTGAAATGCTTGGGCAGACAGAATTGCTTTTCTAATTATTTACTTGTCTCCTATTGAGACATTTAATTATTACTTTTGGACAGTCATTTGGTTGGGGATTTGCCAGTTTTAAATGCTGTATTCCTTTCATCCTAGATTTGGTATTGTATTAATTTAAAATCTTTACATCAGAATATTTTCTAAGTTTGTTATTAAATTTAAGATGTAAATTTCCTCCCTTTTATAATTCATACTCCAATGCATTAATCACATTTTTCATTTGTTCTTGGAGTAAATCAATTATGTTTGCTTTAAATGTAGCATAACATGCAACTTCTACTGGCATAGGATGTTCTTGGTCCTGACACATTTTCAGGGCCGAGAAACACTCGCTGCCACTGGTTTTGTTGATTTATTTCAAGAACGTATTGTTTTCATATCTGTAAATGGAAACTGCTGTGGTGGATTCGCTGCTGAAAGAAATGTGTTCCCTATATTTCTAATCCACTATTAGAAAATTAGTCCATCTGCCAGAGCATTGAATTTTATTATTTCTGTTACATGCCTGATATAATCCTATTTGTTATATTATAAACTTTTTCTTATAATTTATATTTCTCTTAAATAAA
Organism: Epiperipatus broadwayi; assembly: GCA_028023455.1. Classification (NCBI taxonomy): domain Eukaryota; kingdom Metazoa; phylum Onychophora; class Udeonychophora; order Euonychophora; family Peripatidae; genus Epiperipatus; species Epiperipatus broadwayi. Next base: position 1,152,335 of record JAQFVV010006398.1, read on the forward strand.
ATTTTAAAATTTGTTTAAACTTAATTTGGCTGATGTTTGTCTTAGTGCTTTTATTTCTCAATTGTCTAAACAATATTTAAGATTTCTTGTTTCTCCCTGAATTTAGTCAGTGTAAACCATCAACCTCAACCATTTTGATCACAGTAAACAAATTTTCAAGACACATAGTGATCTGGTGACACTCTCTGTGATTAGAGATGGATTGAGTGTCCGGTACAATATAAAACCATCAAAAGCATACATTGATTACTAAGGCTTGCACTTGATGACATTATACAGAGAGTTTGCTGCTGTTATATATTGAATATATTACATCATTTTTAAAGTCATCAATTCTTATTCATTGGGTGTCTTTTTTTCTTTTTGGGTATGTCCTGCATAGTTTTAAAATGTGAATGGTTATTTTCTGATCATCAATCATTTTCATTTTACCAAAACTTATTCCATCAAAAATATCTTTTTTTAACTTTATTTGAAGTTTTTAAAAAAAAATTATATCATTTTATATATTTTTCATATGTAATGTACTTTTGGCAATCATTTGTTTTGAATTAAATTGAATGTTTGCTTTTAAGAACACAATTTTATAATAGTATATCTTATTTGTGAAAAGTTTTAAAAGCATTCATTTGAAATCACATTTTATATATTTTGTTTATTGTTTATATATGTTTCATATATTATTAATTTTAACTCTTTTTTTTTTTTTGCTTGTGCAAATAATAGCTATTATGTCACTATTATTTTGATTAAAGTTTTTATATGAATATTTTTTGCTTACAATGAACATTATTTTATTAAACATATGAACTGTAGTACATGAGATCTTAAATAACAAAATATTTGTTGGTTTTACAATTAAGCATGCAAATTCATTTCAGGGTGATATAATCTATGTTTGCTTTGTTATTTATTGTTTTTGTTTTATGCTTTTTTAATTTTGGAAGAGGAAATGAATATTTTTATTAAAGCAATAATATATTCTTTCTTGAAAAACTATTTCACTGGTTCTACTTTATAATGTATATGTGATTTTTAATACCCTCAAATTGGTATTCCATTTTACAAACGAGTCTCCAACATCTCACTCTCTAATGATATATTATGAATATTAACTCTAGATATGCTTTGTGAAGTATGAAGTTGTTTAAAAATGAAGGAATTCAAACAGTACTGCACTTTGATTTCTATGATTGTTACAATTTCCTACTTTGCAACATATAGATTAAATTAAGATAACATAATATGTAGATGCCAGTATTGCAACATTTTTTTATCATAAGTAAATAATCTGAGCTATTTGTAATCCTATATCAATTAAAAATACTGAAATATATATATAAGTTATTTACCTCTAAAATTGTCAATACTTTTTCATCTAATAAATAATAAATATATTTTTTTTTTAAAGTTAAGTAAAAAAAAAAAAAAGCTAGCGAAACACTGCTTTCCACAAAATATTCTAAAGTTGTTTAAGATAAAAAAATCAAGAAGTAACATGCTTTAACTTTTATGAATTATTACTGCTTTTTATTTTGCAAGATATATATATGAAAATAATTACTGTATGCTTTCTAATGTTATTTATCTACTGCAACACTTTTGCTGTCATAAATATTAAATAATTACATTTTTTAATGTTGAGCCAAAAAATTTAGCTATTAGCAAGTCTACAATAATTAAAAATATTGGAATATAGATGTTGATGTTATTTGCTTATGATAGCCTTTATTTAGCAGAATTCTGTTTTATGTTCAAGAGTTACTAATTCTAACTGCTCTTCAATAAGTAGCTTTCCAGAAAATTTTCCAAAGCTCTTAATTCAATAATTTTTAAGAATTGAAGTGAAAAAAAAATTGTCAAAAAAACATCATATATTAAATTTAAAACATTTTTGTTTCATAAATATTAAATAATTATTTTTAAAAGCTGTATAAAGAAACTTAATTATTTGTAAACTTTACAACAATCAAAAATTTACACAGGCTTTTTTAGTTTTACATTAATTTGTCATGTCTTTTTTTAATCAACAATGGTTATTATATTATTTCTAGTATTGTAGAATAATGTCTATTGTAAAAGCAATCACTATATAGTGAGCTTATTGCATGATGTGAATTTGGGTTAATAATCTTTATATATATTATTTTAAAATATCTTATTTTTATTGCAATATTTTACTTTCATATATATATATTTTATTTCAATTGATTCGTGAGTTAATAAAATATTTATCTGAATTCATGACATAGTGAAAAATAAAATTATAATTTTTCTAAATAAAAATTGCACTAGAAATGTTTTGAAAGCTTTTGAATTCTAAAATAAAAACAATTGTCAATCACAATTTAATTACCCTACAATTTATAGATATTTTAATTTATATTTTATGACTATAAATTGTTTGATTTTCTGAATAACCCTTAGTCAAAATTAATTCAGATAATCAACGTCTCACTGTATTTATTATAACAATTCAAAAATCATCTTGGTTTATATATATATATATGCATTATTGCCATAAGAAAACCAATGCAATATTCTTTATATGGATTCCTGAGTCCTAGAAGTCTTTTTGCTTTATATATATATTAAAATATATATTATTAGAAATTTTGCATAGGGGCTTACAAATTATATCCATACGTCTGATATATATATATATAATGACAATCAAGAAAACTATTATTATTAATAACTAATTATGTATTAAAGTCAATAATGTATATTTTACATAAATTAAATTGTATATATTAATATATTTTAATCTTAATGATGTAAAAAGCAAAATTTGTGAATAGCCTCATTGAAGTTCTACCTAAAGTGTTAAAAAAAACAACTATCAGTAATAAGCTACTATCAGACGTGACTAATTGTGATTTTGCGATGGAAAAAATTGCCTTCAGATAGAAAACATTTAAAATTGTAATTGATAAAAAAAATGTCAAGGGAAATATTTAAATCTGCAATATTTAATTTATTCGGAATGAATTATAGTGAAATAAAACGTTCAAAAGATTCAAACTTTTATTTTAAATCAGTAAAATTAATAGTATTAAGAGGATGACAAGCAATATATCCATTAATAACGATTATGTATTATTAGTTGAGTCTGTAGTACTATTGCTTACTTATTCTATCTGTGTTCATATAGAGAAATTGACATACATTATACATATCTTCTAACTTAACAGTGATTTTATAATTTACTTTAGCATATATATGATATTTAGCATTGTTATAGATAAATTTAAGATCAGTGAGTAAGTAACAAAATGAACGTAAGTTTATTTTCTTTCATACTCTTTCTAGATACCATAAATAAAGACAAGACCTCATCTAGGATGTATTGTGCCATCTTGATCACACTGAAATATTTAATAGTTACATCACTATCAAAATATGTACAATAAAATATATTGAATAATTCCCAGTGATAGCTAGACACTCATTTATGATTAATTTTTTTATGAATATGAACATAAGTTACATATTTGAATTTTTATATAATTTATCATAGAGATGATAATCATAATTAAAATTCTCATAAAATACTAATATTTCAATTAGATTTTAAAAAATAAACATTTTAATTTTAATCCTATGAATATTTCATTTAAAAAAAAAACAATTAATAAAAATAGATTTTGGTTTACACAGATTTTTTAAAAATAGATTTTGATTTTTCATGCCTTGGAACTTATTTTACTAGTAATAAAATACAGACATAGAAAATTATATTGAAGCTGTATAATATGAATAAGCTTCCAATTACAATCATCTATTTTCCACACTATCATATAAATCTTTGTGCTCAGTTGAATCAACTGTATTATCAGTAGTAAACTCTCCATACAATAGTACTACCCAGTAATCAATGGAAACACTGGATGGTACTCCTCTATAGAGAGTTTGCTATTGCCAATAACAGTTTGTGTAAGCATAAAAAATGGTGATCAGGTGATATTTTGTTGATTGAATCAACTGTCCTGACTAAATTAATTCAAGCTAATTGAAAACATTACATTTTTAATTTAGATTGCAAAAATCTGTTTCAACTTCATCAATCTGGATTCAGTAAGAAATAATGCTAAAATTATTAAAGGCAGACATCTAAATTATTTATAGCATTTTTCAAAAGGTGATTAAAATAAATGAAAGAGTGTGATTCACTCTAATGTGATTATGATGTTTTTTAGTTATATATATTGTTTTCAAAGTATAAAAATGATCTTAAAATTATTACAATCAGAATTTTAATCTACTATTTATTCTTAAATATTTTCTTGAACAACAAACTTTTGCTTTCAAATCCTTATCTCATGTTCAGTTTATTACTTTTCCAAGCAAAATAGGTGACATTTTATTTTAATCAAATTATTAACAATCAAAAAATTTAATTAGATTTTCATTTTATAGAACCCACGATTAGATTTAAAATCAGACTTTAAAAGAATTGCATATTTAAATAACATGATGAACGTAAGTTTCAAAAGGATAGTTTTAGTTTTTAACACTTTTAAAAATTAAATTAAATAAATAGTTACTACTTCCAATAAACAAATAACAAATTTGTGTCATGGAATAATATCCTTTACTGATATGAATATCATTTTAATGCAGAAGTAGATTAATCTATAATTTTTTTAATAATTTATGCTCATAAATATTCATGTAACACTGACTTTTTTAATAATTTGATTCTACACTATATACATAAGGTGCCATTATTTAAGTGTAAATTTGGCCAAGTTCATTTATAAGTCTAACTGTGCTAAAATGCAAGCAATGATCGTAGTAATTTTTCTGTATAATGAATCTGTTCATGATAATCAGCGTAAAAAAGTAACAATAGACTACTATAGTTCAAACCTATGCTGTTATTTTCCAGAAAATTTGGATCATAATTTTTTACAATATAAACATTGAAGTAGCTAAGAAGAAAACAATTTTTCTCTCTGGAGATTTTGAATAAAAAATTAAATCATAAGCTAAAATGTTCACAAAAATCATTGTGCAAAAGGACTCTTATCATTAACTTAACATATGTATATAAATTTTATAATACAATACTCCAAGTTAGATCTCACAATTAATATATCATCAAGCCATCTTCTTTTACCTAATTACTCTGCTATAGAGACCCATTGCAAATTTTGGTTCTTTTAAACTTTCTTTCTTTAAAGCTCAGTTTTACAAAGGTGGTTAAAATAATCTTATAATATAACAAATATTTAATTGCATTTGTGTATTAGATTAAATCTTGAAAAGTTCTATTCAATAGAAGATTATACATCCTTGTGTCTATATGTAGAAATAAATTGATTTATCACTTTTACTACAACTTCTTTTTTATTATTATCACTCATTACTAATGTTGCCTATTTGTATTCCTTAAATGAAATGCTACCCAGAGATCATTTTTATAACAACATTCAGTTTTTTTATACACTGCATAGAAGTAAATAAATTCTTAAATATGACTTGTCAAACATACAATGAAATATTTTTTTCACATTCATTTTCAAAATTATAAATGATTGTAATAGTTCATGAAAAAATTAGTCCGCTAACCTATCTGCTTTAGTGTTTTCTAAATATAAGTGCATTTACACATTTTGTACATTTATACAAAAGTGAAGATAATTATAGCTAAAATTAAGGTGCATGTAACTCATGCACGATAATGTAGTTGCACATTTGTTTTATTACAGTGTATAAAAATAAGCTGACAATGTAAAAGATTTAAAATAACTGAACCCTATATTAACCAGTGTGAGTAAAGTCTATACAGTAAAAATGTAAAAAAAATAAAGTTTATGGAAGTAGAAAAAAAGAAGATAGAGATGTTTTTTTAATATAATGAAATATCATCTTACAATGAAGATGGAGTGTTCTTGGTGCAAATCTATATAATTATCTGTCAATTGTGAATTCTTTGAATAGTTGGAGCACTTATACAAATATGACCTGAAGTTTTCATACAAATATATTTCTTTACATATTAATGACAAATTTTCTTTTATTTGTAGAATCTTTTTTTTTTAAAAAAAAAAGAAAGAAAATAAAAAAAAGGAAATAGTTCTTTTAAATAATTTAGATGTCATTTTTTATAACTTGATAAATAGACATTGAATTTTGTTTTATAATATATTTAACTAGAAGTAGAATTGTTTTTATTTTAAGTAAAAAAATAAATATTTTTCCACTTGTATAAATTCAACTCATCAGTAATATTCAGGAGTCTCAGTAGAAAACTTTTAAAAAATATATTATTATTATTATGAAAAATAATGTGGATATATATATATTTTTAAAAATAATTTTTTAAAATGTTTTTAATATATACATATTATTACACTTATGTATGTGTGTGTGTTGTAACTAAAGCAAATTAAATGGCATCTCAGATTAGTTAAATTACAGTGCTATATCAAAAAAAAATGTTTACTAAAAACTTATAGTTTGAATAATAAATGTATAAATTGTCATATGTGTGTGAGCACATTTATTAGATATAATATGTGAATTACTTAATTATATGGGTTTAAAAGATTAAAAGAAAACTAATTTATACATTTTATTGTATTATTCATTATTTTATAATGGAAAGTGAATTTGTAGTAGGTCAAAAATAATAAAATGATAAGTTGTACTATATAAAAGAAGGAAAAAATTTTGAATTGCTTACCTCATAAAAATTTTTATGTATTTTGTGCCCCTTCTGATAAGCCTCCTGAATGGGATTTTAAATCAATAACTTTCCAATTATTTAATTAAATTAGATCACAAATCTAAATATGTTATTGAAAATTATGGATTAATAAAATTAAGAAAGTTGTCAGTCAATTTTTAAAAGTCAGTATTGATTTTTTTTTCTTTCTTTCTATTACTAACATAAATAGAGAAAAAACTTTTCTTTTTCTTTTGTTCACTTAGTTATAAAATCATGATATAATTCTAAAATATCTGTAAAATTATTTGTTTCCACAACATTTTACTTAAGAAAGAAAAAAAATATTTATCATAAACATGTTGTAAAGAAACTGATGTCAAATTTTGTAATTAACTTTTGATAAACATGTTATTTGGAAAACATACTGAGTTCAGTAATAAATGTGAATGAGAACAAATGGGATATAAATGGGTAAATAACAAATAACTCACACAGTTTATTCTAGTCTATTATAAGCATTAACTCAAGCATTGGTATTGCACGGATTTCACATAAAAAAATGAAACAACTGGTTAAAACAGTTTTCCATCATAGTTGGATTACTTTGCCTGATGATGTAAAAAGTAGTTTTCAATATCAAAATCCAGCACAGTAATCATGACACTTGTCATCAGAAGACCATCTAGAATGTGTGACTAGTAACCAAAATCCAGTACTAATTAAAACACCCAGAGAAGCATTTGGATCTAAAGACCAATGCTGAAGTTTTCTATAACCAGCTATTGCCTGTTTTAATCTTGCCATAAAAAAAGAAGTGGACTGTGCCATAAAATCTACCATAACTACTGACTAATGTAACTGATAACACTAAATATCTCATCTACATTAGCAATGCACCAAAAAATAACCCACATCATTGAAGGAACTAGTAAGGATTTATTCATAAGTCTAGGAAAAGAATAATTTCTTCAGAAAACCATAGTTTAATTTTTTTTTCAACTTTTCACTCAGTAAGATCCTATCAGTGTAAGAATTATAAGACCATAAATTTTAAATATTTTTTATTATTATTACCTTTAATAATAATAAAAAATATTATACCTAGTAATAGTTGCACATATATAAGCAATAATTTTATATATGTATTGTTAATAAATCATTAAACTATTTTTTATTAATCCATTGAGATTGTGTTTGCTTATTGAATTCAGTCCAAACATCATGCTGTTATCGCACATTATGCTATTAATATTTACAACCCTAAAAAATTATGCAGTCAACTGGAGACATGCAGAGATGATGGTAATAACTTATTAATGATGATGATTGGGTATTAATAAGTTATTCAGAAAAAAAACTTTCTATTTGCCTTATAATTTCATTTTTTTATCTTGAAACTAATGAAACAAATTAAAAATACTTTTGGAATGGCTTGTACTTAGTTTTATCTTCACTGCTAGATTATAAATCATCATTATCATCATTACATAGTTTTGGTTAATACTCTTACATACATTTAAATTTAATCATTTTTATTGGAAGTATATTAACTATTTTTAGTTAAATATTATTTTTGCTCAACTTGAGGCAAAATTTACTGTTACATATTTGTGTATATTGGAAAAGCCTAAAATTACTGTTACTATGTATTATGATTTGCATATATTTTGATGATTTATTTTTCCATTAATATACTACTAAACACTCTATAGGAGTTCTGAGAGATCAATTCTATAAAAAAAAGTTTTAAGTTATTGAGTAATAATTGGAAAGTCAATTTCTGATATATCAGTTTTTTTTTTCTTATTATGAGCACTTCTAGGTATTGTTGCATTATATATACCTAATTCATTCAAGATGTAACTTAGACTATATTTGACTCATTTCTCTATCTTTTTGGTATCTTATTTATGAACTCTTCATATAATGAAAGATTGAATGGAGCAGAAATTTGGATCTTTACAAGGAAATAAAAAAAATAATTATAATACATTAAAGTATAAGTAAAAATGAACATTAAAGATATTATAAATAAAAGAAGAAATTGGATGGAAAACAATTTTAGAGTTTGAGGAATAATATTAAACTGTCAAAAAATAGCATAGAGAAAAGATAATAAAGTATGATATATAATTTTATTGACAAATATAAACAAATTGTATAAAGCAATAAATAAAAAACAATCTTAGAGAAAATGATAAAAAGTGGCTTTCATGATGCTTCAAATTAAAGTCATACTTTATAAGTCTAGTTCTTTCCAGTGCTTTAGTAATATTCAGAATTATTTTAAATAAGAACATTACATCAAAAACACATTAATAGTGTGCAAAAATACAGTGTGTTTAAATCTGGAAAAAATAAATAAATGTCTTCTTGTTCTTATTGTACAGAATTTAGTTTACTTATTGAATTAAATCAGTGATATCAAAATCTTTTTTACACTTGCAACCCCCATATGCAGACTGAAAATTTATGTTACCCATTATATGTCATTACCATTGTATTATAAGCTTTTTTCTTATTTTTTTCTGACCTTTACCCATCTTCATTCTTGCTATTATCTTTACCATTTTCTACATTTTGGTTTTTATTACCCACTTATCCTTTAAAAATTTTAATAAAATTAGAAACAGGTTTAAAAAATATTTAAATGTAAACTTGTGACAAAAAGTAAATATGATAAATGTATAATAATATTTGATTCTTAGTAGACCTGTTGATTTGTAGCAATTACAATTTTTAATCTGTTTTAGAAAATGTGTCATGGTATCATATGTCAACATTAGGAGGATACTAGCACAAAGAACAATTCTCTGTGCATGATCAAAAGAAATGAGAGCAATTTAAGTGAAGATTCATTATGATGTGTTATTTATACAAAAAGATTTCAATATAAAGAAAGAAAGTATTTAAACACAAAAAGGGTCAGACACATAATAAGTTGAGCAATTTTCATATATTTTTAAATAGTGCTTAGGTTTTTTTTTTTTTCAATTAAAAATGTATTATGTAACATGAGAACTTCTCAAAATTTTCATGACCCCAACAATTTTTCTGTGATCCCTTGAGGGGTCATGATCCACAGGTTGCATGCTTCTGGATTAAATCATTCATTTTGTGTAACTTGTTTTTTAGCAAATTATAATACTAATAACTAATAATCATCTAGTCACTTTCTTGAAAGCCCATGTAAAGTTCAAGCACTTAGGCATTTAAAAAATTTATTTAGTTAATGTAAATCTTTTTTTTTTGGTATTCAGTTGAAGATTAATTTTGAAACTTTTATTTTTAAGCCAGACAGTATATATCTGCACCAATCTGCACAAAATAACATGACATTGATTTGATTTTAAATATCTGATTTTAAAACTTTTAAGAATATTAGTATATATCTTTTAAATTAAAAAAAAAAATAGTGATGTAATACTTTATTAACAAATTAAAAAAAATAATTTACTTTATCTGTATATTTTATATAAATATTCATAATAATATGGATATTATTTTAAAGTTGTCAACACACAATACAACCAGCAATTTTCTTTTCATGTCATACACGAGAATTTAATTTTATTACAAATGGTAATTAACGCATGAATAATAAATGCATTTTTGATTTGTATTTTAATTGATAATTTGAATAAAATGATAGACATGACATATGTTTTAAATAGATGATTTTTATTATAGGCAATATTTTTTATTGCCATCATCAATTGTCTACGCAATTCCATGGCAACTACGAATGATGGTTTTTTTTTTTTTATCTTTACTTTTTAAATACTCTTAACAATTATGTCTACTAAACAATTTTATATATATATAAAGAGACTGGAAGCTGGAAATCATTTATTTTACTTAGCTTTCCGCTACTATAATTCTTATTCATTAACAATAACACTTCTTCCATAAACCTCTTCATGAGCATAAAATATTTATAAATCTAATTTAATTTTTTTTTTTGCAAAGAATGCTTGAAGTTACTTTTTTTAAATAAAAAAAAACAACAACCTTATTTTCGATTCATTTTAAATAAATATTATATATATAGTTACAGGACTAAATATATTATTTTCATTCATAATCAACGCCACCACATCTAATAAAAAAATATCTTTTTCACAATTAACTGATTTCTTATATCAATAATCTTGAATTTTAATAATTTTTAAAACATTTGACTAATAAGAATTCTATTTTCATTAAATCTATCTGTTATGACTTTAAACTGGATATATACTCTTATACATTACTAACCAATACTTATAAATAAATGTTAATAACATAAATAAATAGTAGGTATTAACATTTTTGTGACTTTTGTAAATATATATTCTCTTTCTATTTCATACACATGGAACATTATTGTGACTATTGAAATTATATACTCTCTTTCTCTCACATACACATAGATGTATTATGAATATAATTCAATGCTTATACTTTATGGTTTAATTGTAGTGATTTTTAAAGATAACTAAAAATATATTATTTTAGTGAAAAATTATCATTATTAGTGATGTCAAAAAGCAACATCCACACATTAATTCGACAATTTTCTCCTAGACTGTTGTTTTTTTTTTACTTTTTAGACATCTTAGATGAGCAATTATGTATTTTTTTTTCATCTCATTTTTTTTTTTGCTTTTCACAAAACCTTCCAACATATCTATTTATTCTACAAAAAAGATTTTTAATTATACAAACACTTTTAAATTCATATCTTACAACATCTACTTTTTTATTTTAAATACTCATCAAAGAACTTAATTTACTTCATCAAATGTCTTGTCAATAAAATATCTTCTTTTTATTATTATAAATATCTGCAATACCTATCTTAATAGATAAAACTAGGCTATTATAAATCTGTATTTTCAATATTTTCAACACATTTTTATTGTATTTAAGATAAAATATACTTTAAGTCTTTTAATATAGTGACCCAGCAGTAAAATTAATAGAAAGAGTTTTTTGATTCTCTTTCATATGAGTAAAATAAATATTCACTTTTGATGAACTGAATAAAACTATGTTCATTCTACCAATTCAGTACTTAAACATCACATGATCTTCTGAATAATAAGTCATGAGATTATTAAATTTAAAAAAATCAATTAAATATTCTAAACTGTTTTTTCACATAGCTTTCAATAATTTAACTCTGTGTCATTTTCTTCTAGCTTCCTTTTAACTAAAAATGTATCATCATTACAAAACCTGCTTTCATTTTTATTTCACTTTATTTATATTAATACAAATAAGAGAATATTTTCAATGCAATCATCTTTTTTAATAACAAATTTTTAAATTAAAAAAAGGCTTATGATTTTTTTGCTCTGGAATTCATAAGAAGTTCTTGTGTCAGAACTGCGCCTAATTGTACAAGGTGTTTATAAACAAAAAATAAGTATTAAAATATATACATGTATTAAATGTTTCAAAATATAGTAATGAAATCGTCTGCACTTAATTCTAAAAAGACTTCCCAATCTGAAAAACTTAAGCTATAATGCAACAAAAATAAATAAGAAATAATTGTTTACATCTAAAGTAATTAAAAAAAAATTAAATTAATATAATTATTTTTTTCTACTTATTACAAACTATATTCAGAACAAATCTCAGATATCAAAGTTCATATAACTTTACATGTATTGAGTATTTATAGCTTTGAAAAAAAATATTATATAGTTGAAATTGGCAAGTGGACTTGAAAATTTAATAAAAATATTGCTATGTATTGTCTTAAGAGAATAAAGGTGTGTTTGAATATATTATTTACTTAAATTAGAATATATGTATATATTAAAATAATTAACTATATAGGCATGTTAAAAAATGTCTAACATGTTTAACATAATTTATTAAACAATATTTTAATTTTAAAATATTTAAAATTAAAGACAATGTATAATATATTAGTTATAAAAATAATGGCAAAGCACAATCAATAGTACATTATTAAAATCACATTCATAGATAATAAAAAAACATCAGTGAATTATTTACTGTGTTTTCAAATAGATTTGATGCCTTTAAATGTACAAAGCATTTTGTTACAATGTAACAAACAAAATAATTTAATAATTTTAAAGGATCTCTTATTCACAATAAAGTAAAAAAAAAGGTTTATGTAATCTCTATATATAATCAAGTACCATATCGAAATGTATGTGCTGGTCTATTCATAAGCTAATTTTTGTAATATTTTTTTAATTTGCAAATACATTTTCAAAATTTCACTTAGAGATATAATTGAAAAATATTGAAAAGATTTTGTCAATGTTGTTATCAGATTTTTAAATGACTTTTACATTTGAAAAATTATAATTATCATCATAAAATCAAAATGTAATGCAAATCTTAAACTAATTCTTTGACATTTTGGTTAACTCTTTTTTTAATTAAATATTATATTACTCTAAAAATATACAAATTATTTGTTTTAAGAGTTTATTTTAAAGAAAGGACTTGGATAAAAGTTTTCATTTTTATTATGTAATATTCATTATAAATTTTAAAGTGCAAATAAAACTTTCATTAGTCTTTCAAATGTTTGTTGAAATCTGTAAAAAAATACATTATTGGTGGATAGTTTTATAGTTATGATTTTTTTAATTTTTATTTGTTTTTGTTTTGTTTTTGTTTTTTTTTTTGGCTTGGGTACTAATTAGTAGACAAGAAAATTGTCCAACTTTTGTTACCAATTTTTTTGGTATTTAATCCTATTTAAAACCATAATTTTTACCCTTATTTAGAAATTTGACCTGCTATTAAAAAAAATATTTAATAAATAACATAGTTTTAAAACAATAGAAAACACTCCATAAGTAATGCCATTTAGTACAAGTCTTCCATAATCAATGAGTGCAAAAAAGTTTGTGCATAAAATCTCTATCTAAAGTCTATTTATCAAATATCCCCAGACTAGTTTTTAGCTTGTAGCTTTTATTAGTGAGTAGCCTTGGATCTGAGCATAGTGCACTTTGATTGTAGGATCTAATACAACTTTCCTAAGAACTAGACACAGTGTTCTCAAATTCAAAGCTCTACACTGATAAAATCCATTATCTAGAAACTAGTCAGGGGATATTGAATGAATAGACACTAGATAGGGATTTTATTCACAAATCTTCTTGTATCTATTGATTACTAAGGCTTGAACTGAGTGGCACTGCTATATATGGAGAGTTAGCTACTGTTTTAATGATATGTACATGCAAATGAAATTGTGACCATGTAATGTTTTAGAGATTTTATACCAATCCTGCCCATAGGATAAACCAAAAACACTACAATGTATATTTATTGAACCAAGTCAGATCTATATTATTAAAAAAAATGAGCTTGGATTTTTATTGAATTTTATCTTGGGCTCATAGCTTTGTAGTTAACTAAATAGGTAAAAGGTAGCAGCTGAAGGAATTCATTAGATACTAAGATCTAGAGACAGTGCTCTCAGATCAAAGGCTTCTCACTGATGAAAGCTACAAGTTATAATCTAGTCTGGGGATATTGGATGAATTGACACTAAACACTTATTATGCATAAACCTTTTTACATCCATTGATTACTAAGCATGTACTGGGTAGCACTGTATGAAGTGTTTGCAATTATTTTAACAGCTTGTGTAAGCATAGAAAATGGTTATCATGTGATGTTTCATTGGTTTATTATGGTTTTCAAGATTTGGATTAGTGGCAGAGTACTATACAAATCAATGCACATAATTTTGACTTAACAGTGTTTCAAATCATGCATCAGCAACAAGCAAATTAATCTGTATAAAAATTATCTTTTATAGATGTAAATGTTTATTCTTATGACTGCTTAATACATCAAAATTTAAATTAAAATAATATATTAAGTAAATCATAATTGGGATAGTTTTATAAAACAATAAAACTGTTTAGTAAGCATAAATTTTTTGAAAAGAGCTTAGCATTTTTTATGTGATTAATGTAAAATTTTAAAAACAGCATTTATTACTGATATAGTATTAACACTATGATAACAGAAACACACATTAGTTGTCATCATCATCATCATCATTATATGTGAACATATGATGAATACTTTGCAGTAGGTTCATGCTTTGACTTATATTATTTTATATACATATTTCTGTCTAAACTTTTGTTTTGATTAAATAATTAATATTTGATACTTTTTGTAAAAAAAATCATTGCATAGAAAAGCAATTTATGCAGTTATTTCAAAACAAAGTATTATTCATATTTAAAATAATACAAAAAGTGCATGAAAATAAAATATTTTTCAGTTTTAAGAATATTTAACAGTTAAACTTTTTTTTATTATTGATGGAATGGTCAGATATTAATTAAATTTAATTAAAAAGCCTAACATATTAATGATACAGATCAACCTATGAGTTAATGTAGTGAACTAGAAGACTAAAAACTTCTGGATGGATTTACAGCTAAAAAAATACCAGAATATTTAAATAAAACCTTGGAAACTAGCTGTCATTTTGACATTTGAATGGCATGTAGTATTATGAGTAGCTGATCACATGACAAATAAATAAAGTGATATATTAGTATACAAGTAAAAACGAAAAAAAAAAAAACATGATATTTGAATAATAGATAAGTAAGGAGGAAAACCTAGATTTTTTTCTGCCCCATCATCATTTCAATGTTTTATTAGGTTATTTATAATTAAAATAATAAGCAAAAAGTCAGATACAAATAGCAAGTAATATTCAATAGGCAGAATTTTGTTAACAAAAACAATATCAGTTTAACTTGCTGTTATACATTTTCAAGATATTTTAGATTAAATATTTGACTATCTTTTATCTATGTAAATGTTTTCTATTTCCTAATATATATTTCATGTTTAAACATTTAACAAATGTTTATTTTTATATTTTGCTAATAATAAAAATCATTTAAAAATATTTATGAAAAAAGTTTATGAATAAAAAATAACAATTATTTTTACCTTTTTTTTTTTTTTATAGAAAAAAAAAAAAAATAGTTGTGACCTTAAAGTTTCTATTTAATTATTCACCATATAAATTAAGGTGAAACAAAATTGCAGTAATGAACTCGCAAAGAAAACTTTTTAAAAATAGTTTTATATTTTTTTAAAATCACAGATTGTTGAGACTAAAGTCTGTAATGTTTGTTTCTATATCCCTAACATTATTTTTATTATGTAATATAATATCACTGTGTGCAGATTAGTTCAGTGATAGAGTGCCAGATGTTAGAGCTAAGTGTTTTTGAACTAAAAAGCTCAGCCAACAACTTCTCACACCTAAACATCTTATCACCCATTAGACATAAAGCTATTTGATTATTTTATGCAATACTTAAACTTTTTTTTATTTATACTACCACCTGATTCTGTGTTATTTCTCTTTATTTGTGCCAGCCTCCATAATTATCTTCACTGTAATCAAATGGTTTATTGCTTGTGAATTTATATGAAATTTCCAGTATTAAAAATGACAGACCAAGAGCTATGATCAATAAACACTGATTTCCAGAGTCTGCCATTATATAATGGTCTTATGTCATCGTTTATTATGTAACTTTATATGGTTTATTTAAATGCAGAACTGTGTTTATTTACTTTATAATTTATTTTTTTCTAAAATTAATTATTAGTAAAATAAAAACTATTAAAATTATGTTATGAAAGTATTTAGATATACATAATTTTTTATGAATATAATATAAAATAAAGTCCACAAACTTAAAAAAAACAATAATGGTTAAGAGTTTAATAAACTGGGAGTCGTTAATTGTAATCTGTAATTAGAGGAAGTAAAATCATTAATGAATCAGGTTGGAACAGGATTTAAGGCAAGAATTCAGCTTGGAGTCCTATTTAAAAATATTACTGTTGTCTATGAAGTAGCAGGTAATTAGAAAAGATGGCTTATCTCACACATTCTAACTAAACTACCATAGTCGGAAATTACTTATTAAAGTGATAGAAATAATCATAATTTAATCAGTAGTAGAACAATGTTGGTAATGATAAGTATTATAAATTCTTTTTGTTGTTGTTGTTATAAATATAATGTACTTGACAAAACTCTTCAGACCTGAATAAAAGATACACATGAAGTTAAGGAGTTGTAAAAATTGTAAAAGGCACAAAAATCGATTTTCTTAGTAAAACTCTAAATTAATAAACTTTAATGGAACAGGGTAGATGATTACAATTTTTTTAAAAAATAAACCAGATTTTGAAAGGAAATGGCATGATGTTGGATTAGCTGTAAAATTTAATTTCATTACTTTTTTTTAAAAAAAAATAACGATTTATTTAAACAATTGATACAACTTTATACAATGATGATTACATGAATACCAAACAATGTCCATAGTTAAATGAGAAGTGAATACATACATGATTTTTGGATCAATGCTTCAGTAGAATTCTAGATTGGTCCATACTTTGTCTCAGTTGAACAATTATGCATGCCTCTTTGAGCATCGAAAGGCACATCAAAATTTATAATGAGTATAAGTTTAAAATCAAGATGTGAAGCAGAGGCTAAGTGGGTTGGGAGAAAGCTGGCAAGGTCAATGATTCACTCCCAATCTGTCAGTCTGAGCTCAAGCATCTTGAGATCTGTCCATCACTAAGTTAAGCCATTCAGTTCATGATTTAATATGTTAACTTTTATTGTTGGGATAGATGGTGTGATCAATCCGCTAATTGGTAGTCATTAGATAGTCTAGTAGGGTTCTCATATATGACTGAGCTCATTTTGGTATTGCATTGATGAGGTGAGATTCAAATTTGATTAGTGATACCTTTGCAATAATCAGTGAACTAACATGGAGGTGCTGGCCCAGGTTTGTTGATGCAGCCAATCCGGAACAAGCATTTTAGCTCTGATGATATTACCCTTGAATGTTTAAATGCTTGAAGAATACTGATATTCATGCTGCCCAGAACAAAACTGCATCTTGTTAGACAGATGGGAAAGGATAGGAAAATTGCTAATCTAATGAAAGTGAAATTGCCAGCTTTAATTGCTTGCTGGATTAAGAATGCATTTGTAGAATAGCATTTTACTTTTTTGTCAATGAAAGACCTGAGAATGATGAGTGATGGACAATCTAGGAAATTCTGTTGAATGATTTCCTCATCCCTCTGACAGAGTTGACATTGAGAGCTGATTTTGTTAAAACTTCTTTTCATTGTGAGGAACAGATTAGTGGGTAGTGATGAGAGGTTTAATTTCAGAATAAAATCAATAAATTTGGGTTCCAGAAACCAGTGTTTTGTCTTTTTTGATCAATAATTTATTATTTAATCCAAGAGCATTATGGAGAGCTGAGGGACAATCTTTTTTAGCCTATATGTTTCCCAGTAGGACTTTTTTTTCATTGAAGATGTTTGGAGTTAAGTTTATATGCCATTGACATGTGTCCAGATGTCAGTCAACCATCCTTTACTATGGAGAGGTGGCATGTCAGTAGGTTGAAATTATTGGATTAAATTTGTGCAGTCCATTCCCAATGAATGGTTCTGTAGCAGATTTAGTGATTTTTGCAAGTATAATGTAGCAACCGAGTGTAGACCAAGATCATTTAGTTCTCTAGGCATTTGGGCCTTTGCCAAGCTTATGGCCACAACCTTCCTTTTCCCCAATAGCTTGTATATAATGAGCCTACTTGTTTACCAAAGATTTTAGTAGGCTTGATGATTGGTAGATAGTAATTGAGTCTTGAAAACACTAGCATGTTAAAGAGTATGATTTTACCAGGAATTGAAAACAAAATCCTAGAGAGAGTGTTGATTATTTTATTGGTTTTTTTGAAGGATTGAATTTTGAATTTTTTTAGTCATGATAGTTTTTGTTTTTGCCATGGGGAATCCTAAGAAAAGCTGTGGCTTGGCTGTGAATCTGGATGGAATTGTTGTGCCTGTTTTAATTCTCCAGATGGAAGATTTACTATTGTTAATTTGGAAGTTTAATATTTTGGCATGCTTGTCAATAATTGTGAAGAGTGTTTGTTGGAAGATGAGCTTCACTGGGGAAAAAAATGGTAACAATGTCCACATAGAAGATATGATTGATTTGTTTTTTGATGGTGGAAACGTAAATGCCTGGCAAGATATTCTTGGTGTCCTTGATGTAAGTTATAAAACATAGTGATGCTAGGAGAGAACCCTGTGGAATCGAGATATGAGGTCTAAAATTACTTACCACATATATAAAAGACAACTGGTATTAAAATTTATTATATACAATCATGTGTGGGCTTCTTTTATTATATATCTACTACAACATTAGTTTCAAAGAATTTACAGAAAGGAAACTTTTATTTCACCCTGAATAGCACTATTATATCAATACTTTTAAAATATTGAATTGTTTGAAGTCATTTTACATGTTAGTACAAATGACAGACTTTGTCAGGAAATTATTGGAGATAATTCTATTAGTGCTATAAATTCAATTACTTTGTTGCGATTGAATTTCTACAGATCCATCACAAATATGTAATTCAGATACATCTGGATGCATTAATCCTCAAAAAATTGTACCTAAACCATTCAAGTATAGCTAGAAATATAAAAAAACTAATAAAATTCATAAGCAATTTTAGTTCAGGCACTGTAAAGATGGTAGGTAGGTCAATATGATTCAAGTTAAACTGATAATTGCATTAAAAATAGCTTTTATCATTTGTTAGAAAATTGATGTTTACTCATTAGAAGCCTCTATTAATCATTCAAAAATTTTACAGCTATTAAATGATAAAATTAGTAATTTGGATTTTTATTATCATAATATTATTGAAGCATGCAATTCTGTTCAGGAATGTGTTATGGATGACAATAAATGTATTCTTGGGTCCACCAAAATGTTTAGTTCTCTAACCCTGATTTTATTATTAGTGATTTTATTAAAAGAATCATGTTGCAGGTTCTGCTTGCAGAAAAATAAATTGAATATGTAGATTCATAATTAATATACACATTTAAAGATAAGAGTTTAACAAGTGACAGAAGGTTTTTAAATGATTGGTGGATTTGATCTACAGACATTCTCTGATCGTGGATACTTTTTGATACATTGAAAGTAATATATAGAACTCAAAATAATATTATAATTCTTTAAATTCTTCAATGACATTCTCTTAAATAATGAAAATGCTATTTTAAACACATGGAAAGAATATTTTTATTACATTTTAATAATGATGTAAGAATTAAGATGACAAAATGAAATAATATATTTATTCTATCTACCAATTTAGATGTCAGCAAAGACATACAGCTTAATAAGATTACAATTTGTATTTACAAGTTTAAAAGTGAAAATCTATTACCCTTGTTGAGATATCTGAAGTTTCAAAATATGGCAATAATATGTAGCTCAAAAATATTAGAATGTTTTTAGGAATATAGGAACATTAACAATAGGTGTCTGATCTTAAGAATGCTTCAATTTTTATCATTTTTAGAAATAACTATAATAGATGAGATTGCAAAGATAATTAATTTCAAGAATTGTATTGTTACCAGACAATGTGATTTTAAAGACTTAAAAAACACCACAGACATGATTTTTTGTTATTAAAAATTTGGTCAAGACATTTGATTCAAGTAATATTTGAAGTTAACTGTTTCCCAGTCATTCTTTATTTGTATTATATATCTACTTGATGGAGTGAGAGGAATTATTATTGTAAATGAAGGATCTGAAGTATGTGAATGAAAACTAGTGTTAAATAAAGATATATACTGTCTCAGAAATTGTTTTAAATTGTTATCATATTGGAGTTGGGGAAATTAATCAGGGATCAAGTTGTGATGCATATTTGATGCTTGAATACTTAATTTGACTTGATATAAAAACAAAATAAAGCATCTTTTTTTTTGCTTTATTCATTTAATCCATGTAATTGTTTGTGATATCCTTGCCAATTTAGAAGGCAATATACAAAATGTACTTATTGCTAAAAAAACAAAATCAAACTAGTTATCAACCATTAATAAAATAAAAATCTTTACATATTTGATCTAGTTAAATAATCATGTAGTTAAGATCTATAAATAATGGCTTTTTATACCATATAATAATATATTAATGTAGATGTTCATTTTTTGTGCATATAAATTTGAATATTAATGAAATTTTAACTATCAACTTTACTTAATTTCTATAAAACTTGAAGTATATATGAATGTCATTAGTAAAACATAGCATAGATTGATTATTAATTTATAATACTATTGCTTTGGTTGACTCTTGCATGGGAAAAACAATCACCAAATTACTAGCAGCCAAACCTCTCAAAAGTTTATTTCATTGCCTATCGTGAATGGATTCTGCATTAGTTAAACTCATAAAGCTATTGTGATAAGGCAGTTCTATACTCTGGGTGCAATCTGACAATTTTAGAGGATCCAGATGATCCTCTATTACTTTATACTCTTATGAATAAAATGAATGTGCTTGTTTTTCCCTGCTTATATAGCATGATGAAAATTAGAAACAGTATTCCTATAAAATACATGGCTTCAAAATCATCTATTGCAAGTTTGAGTAATTATTGCATATTCGATTTATTGCCAATCAAATCTTCAGACATATAAGTATGACAACAGGCTGAAAATAATAAGATCCCAACTTTAGGCATTTTGGATCTTTTAACAATGTTGTTATATGCTTATTAAAGAATTATACATTCTGTTGAGCTTAACAAACAAGTTGACATGGGTTCAAACTTCAGAAAATTTTAATCTCATTATCATTAGGTTATATAATATAAAACATGTTAAATGGCTAGTGTATGCATGGATGGAGGTTTAATATTATCCAGAAACTAGCTTATGAATGATTTGGAGAAAAGTAAAATAATGGTAACTACTCTATAAACAGATTTAAGTGTAAATTAGAAGAGTTGTGAGATTTTTTTTTTTTTTAGTACATTCATTTTGAATTGTAAAAATAATTTTATTTCTGTAACAATATAATGATAATCTGCACATCAATAATGAAAAACAATATATTTTCAACTTAGGCCCTTGCCAAAACATCAAATGATATTTTAATTATTGTTAATTTATTTTTGTTAATGAAAAATTTACTATAAAAACAAATTAAGTTCATACAAAAACCACTCTTATTAATAAAATTAATTTAAAACTGAAACATTGCTTTGTAATAAAGTTCAAGCTAACCACACACAGACAACCCACAAAAATATAAAATAATATCCAGACCAAATTGTAACATGAAATGAAAATAACCTTAGAAATTTAGAGTAAAATAATTTTTCTTGATTAAATTAAAACAAATAAAACAATTCACAATTAACTTGTAAAACACAAACTATCTTAATTTCAGAAATGAATTTTATTATTAATTTTTTTAAATGCAAAAAAAGTATGGAAATAAATGATTATTCTTACTTTTTTTAAAAAAATTGTGATAGACATTGTAATTAATATTTAAACAAACTCTTATGCTTCTCAAGCATCGGTGGCCTAGTGGTTAGCATACCTGCCTGCCAAGCAGCTGGCCTGGGTTAGCTTCCCGATCAATGCATTTGATATATATAAAAAAAAAAAACTCTTATGCTTATGTTAGTCTAAAAAAAAGTTAGATATAAAAAATATAATAGTAAAAATTTCAGAATAAACAAAAATTCGTGTTACAGGAAACATTATTAAATATAAATATTAGAATGTATCTCTTATTGAAAAGTGACTGCTTATTCTAATATTAGCTATAATATTAGAATAAGCAGTTACTTTTCAATAAGAGATGTTCAAGTAAGAGCATTGTTTTTACAATTGTTATATGGGTTCCTTTTAACATTGTTCATTCTTAAATGATTGTTTGATTTTTTAAATAGAGAATTAAAAATTTAAACAGATTAGTACAAAGTGAGTTACATGGAGTCAAAATTTTTATCTCTTTGATTTTATTGTTTATTGTTACCTCATTGTAAAAAAAAAAAGATGTTCAAATGAAGTTACAGCAATGATAAATTAAACTTTGACTAACACAAAAACATACTGCAAATCTGTAATATTTTAAACAGCATTAAACTGTTGCACATGCACTTTGGATTTTAACTATAAAATGAATGAATACAAACACTTCAAACACATGATAAAGTCTTTGGAAAATATAGAATGGCCATTCTATCTTTTCCAAGTGTTTGTATTCATTCATTTTATAGTTAAAATCTAAAGTGCATGTGCAACAGTTTAATGCTTTTTAAAATATTACAGTTTGTAAAAAAACATTTCGCTATATAAAATAATTGAATTATTTATATACTGCAAATCTGTAATATATTAATGCATCCACTACCCATCAATATCGTTATGTGCCATTGTAAAACTAGAAAGATAAAAGCCATTAAAAAACAAAAATAACTATCAATAATCTTAGATTTCAGAAAATGTTCCCTAAATTTAAGCTAAAACTTATAAAGTGCTTAATGATTTCAAAAATGACTTAGATATTGATGAAATCATTCACAATAAAGTTTTTATTAAAAGAATATTAATATATATAGGCAAGAAGAAATATAAGTTATGACTTTAAAAAAATTGATTATGTAGTACTTTATAAAATAATAATTCCAAAGTTAATGATAACATAATTTAAAAAATTGACAAATGATAAGTAAAGCTACAGAAAAAAAAAATTCTCAAAGATATAAAATATTTTATGGGCATCAGAAGAAATATTTAAAAAAAAAACAATATATTTAGTAAAAACTAAAATGACACTATACAGTCGAAAATCATGACTAATTATAAAAAATAATTATAAAAAAAAATAAATGAACTCATACAATAATGGCATAATTTTGAAGTTGACACCTTTTTAACAAAAGAAGGTATCCAATTAAATTAATGATATATATATATATATATATATATATATATATATATATATATATATATATATATATATATATATATATATATATATATATATATTATAATGGAAATATAGTATTAGGAAGAATGTGCTTGATTATATAACAATAAAAGTTAATGAGGATATTTCAAGTGAATTTATTCTGTAGTCAAAAGGATATTTTATTGCCCTCCAGATAAATTAATATATAAAAATATATTTACCCTTTTTAGCTCTTAAGGGAATATTAAATAAAGATAAGCAACTAATATTGAAGTGACCTAAATATGTTAATTTAGCAAGTAGCATCTCATATTCAAATAAAATAGTAAATCCAATTAAAAATAAATAATTTATTTTACCCAAATATTAAACATGCTTAACACAAAAAAAATATATTTTAATAATAAATACTTTCTTTTAAAAATGTCAAAATATTAATATGTATAGATCTAATGACTTCTGAAGCTACAATAAATACCCAAAATACAATAAATTGATAAGGATTAGACATGATTCATTATTATTATTTTATCAATAATTTATGAATTAATCAATTCCTATTTATCTCTGTTTCATATGTTTGATTAAATCATTATTTCTATATTCATAAAATTTTTAGCTTATACAATAATTCAGTTTATTACCACAGATCTCCAGTGATAATTGTCAAAAATTTATTCTCCAAAGTAGACATGTATATTTCCATAGTCAAGAAATATTTATATTTCTTGTTTAATATAAGTGACTAGCATATTCTGATGTTAAGAATAAAATATTAAAACCTTGCATTCCAATATATATATATATATATGTATTATGTTAGTTATTAGTTTTACTTCAATTATGTTTCTTACTACTACTTATGTATCAAAATAATCAAAAAATCCAAACTAATTTAACCAATCTCAGAAACCATTTAGTAAACAAAAATTTAATAGTAACAACATAAATATAGATATTTAATCCTTGTCATAACATTACATGTATATATACAAATTAATTGATTTATTTAAAGTTATATATGTTTTTAACAAAAAATAAATATCAATGATAATAATAATAAATAAAAATTTCAATTACCTTATGAGGTTGTTTTCTTTTATCAATGTTGTAAAGAAAAAAAATGTATATTAAATTACAATCAAATTGTAACATTTTTTTTGAATGCACAGAAGAAGAAAAATCTTATACACATGCATAAATTCTTTTTTTTTTCATTAACAAAAAGAAATAAAGGTCTTTAAGAGATTCTTCATCACCTTTACTCTCCTTAGATTTTCCATTAATTCACAAGGGCTTGTAAGAATACTCGATCCCAGATGATGCCATAAAATTTGAAGATGATCTGATCTTTGATGAATAAGAAAATTGCAAATTGCTTTTGAACATTCAACAGTTTTTTTAAGTGCCTTGATGAAATGACAAACTGACCATTAAAGTGGGCCTAACTCCCAAATCCCAAATTTATCTTCCTAATGAACCTTCTATTTTTTTATCTAGTAGCAACTTAAGCAAATTTTTGTTTTTTTCAATGAAGAATGATCGACTTTTTGTCAAGTTACTATCTAAGTAACAAAACAAAAATCCACTGTTTCCCTTAATAACAGATTTTCTGACATCATTTATAAGATAAATCATTGTTTTAATTTGGAAATCCACCATTAACCAGTTGTTGTTTTTTTAACAATAATAATGAAAACAAATTTATAATAAATATTAGTAATATATATTAAGGCTATAACTTTAAGATTATGCGCCTAAAAATGTGACAGTAGGAACCTCTACAAATAAGTCTTAAGGTTATAGTCTTAATATATATTATTAACATAATGAGTATGCACTTTATAAGTTATTAATTACAACTTTAAATAAATATTAGTCTATGTTTTTTTATATTAAATTTACCTTAATACAATAAATTCAATAAATATTTTTCATAAAAATAAAATATAACAATAAATAGTAAATATGTATTTCCTTATGACTGTTAATTCTTCCTTTTTTAAAAAATAATAATTAACCTTTGTTAATATTCACTGGATCTATATTTTTTATTATCTTATCATTATATCATTTTAAATATTACTAACAGTAAAATATTATTTAGAAAAGCATTTGTTTACTCTTAAAAAATAATAATTATCTGAGTTCAAGTCTTTAACAAAACTCTTAATAACTTCATGTAATTTAAATAACATAATGGGAAATTACTATCATGGTATATATACATATAGAAAATGTGGATTCATTACAGGTATATTTAAAGAGTAAAATATAGAAATATAGAAATTGTTCATAGTGTTAAAAATAAATGGCTAATTGATAAAAATACCAGATAAGTGGAACAATATTATCACTTTATTGATAATAAAGAAATTCATAACAGGAATTACAGATATATCTGTAAAATACATTAATCCAGATTAGAACATTGGAGACAAGCTTTCCAAATGAATAAACTGTTTATAAATGTTATTATAGTGCAACTGATTTATTCAACAAATTATAGAAAGAATTATTGACTTTTAGTTATTGGATAGAACTGGGAGTGTATATTATAAAAATATATTTGACTCTGTAAGCATTTCTGCAATAATTAAAGTTTTGGAATATCAGATACAGCTCCAGAATATTGTAACATTCTAAAGTTATTTATATCCATTCACATCACAGGTTATTATACTTTTTAATATTAAAAAGATTAACTTTAAAAGAGAATAAAGTAGTTTGATTCTACATTCTTAAAATATTTTGCATTAATTTAATAAAAATATTTTGTGGATTTATCTGAGGCAAAATAGAATCTAAATTATATTAGTATAAAAATGGTGGTAGTTATTTTTTAAAAATAATATATCAGAATTTTAGGAAAAATAAGAATTACAAAATAAAATCCAAAAAGTAGGACTGAATATTCAAACCTGCTAAAATAATGTTTTTAATATTTTTTTAAGAGAGAAATTATGTTTGTTACATTTACCATTGTCAAACTTCCTTCCACTCACAACTTTGATGCCATCCATT
Source organism: Epiperipatus broadwayi (assembly GCA_028023455.1). Classification (NCBI taxonomy): domain Eukaryota; kingdom Metazoa; phylum Onychophora; class Udeonychophora; order Euonychophora; family Peripatidae; genus Epiperipatus; species Epiperipatus broadwayi. The sequence goes on from JAQFVV010006398.1 coordinate 1,178,929, forward strand.
TCATATAATGTCAAACTTCCTTCCACTCACAACTTTGAAGCCATCCATTTCAGATAAATACAATAATGTTTAATATTAATCATTATTGTATTTATCTGAAATGGATTGTATCAAAGTTGTGAGTGGAGGGAAGTTTGACAATGGTAAATGAAAATGTAACAATTTATTCTAGATAAATACTCTTCATATAATAGAAATATATATGAGAGATAGTGACCTGGGTCAACTGATGAGTGATGGTTCAGCACAAAATGCATCTTGGGCGTCATTTGTCTTTTATTGTATCTTTATTTATATGAATTTAAAAAAAAATGGGGAAGTATGAAGGTGTTTATTATATCTATAAATTAAGTTTGCTACCAATAATTTAGAGAAGATTATAAATTATATATATATCATAAATAAATTATTAATAAGTTTAAATCATAACAAATTAACTTAATTACAGAATTAAACATGCATAGAATAGTTATGTAGGAAATATGATATAATGCTTACATGCATAAAAAATATTTTAATAAATTTATTCTGGCACTTTTTATTTATAAATCTAACTTTAGGATATATTGTAAAACATGGAGAACTACATTAGAATTAACACAAAGAGTCAGAAAAATAAATTCAAGAATATTGAAACCACTCAGAGAATTAAAAAAATAAAAGAAAGACTTTACTTGTTATTAGAAGATATTCCAAGAAATGTTAAAATACTTAAAAAAATGTTATTGAAATAAGTAAATCAGGTAGCATAATAATAACTTTTAAAGGATTGAAAATAATCATGATATGCTGAACATAAGTTGTTGTTTTTTTTTTCCATATGTCAAATGCGTTGACTGGGAAGTGAACTCGGGCCAGCTGCTTGGAAGGCAGCTATGCTAACCGCTAGGCCACCAATGCTTGACAAAAGTTTTTTCAATAAGTTTTAAGAAAATTCAACTATTGACATCATAAGTGATTGTTTTGTTAAATTATTTTTGAATCAAATTAATTGTGTTTTTTGAGTTGTCTTACGATCTTTAAATCTCTTTCTTTTAAAAAAGATTACATTCAGATGATAATATTTTGAAAGTAGTCTTATTTGATAAAAAAAGTTTTATTATATACAAACATTTTGTCCATTTATTAATAAACTATATTAAAAAACTTTTTCTACCTATACTGCTTCACGAGCACCAAAACTTCTAGAATTCGAATCAATAAAAAACGTTATGCTCCAGAGACTGATACTCTGCTACTGCATTTAACCATGCTAGGTAATTCTTAATAATAACAGTGATTAGTAACCACTCTTAAAAGTATGTAATCAATCCTAGATAATGTTAAAACACATTTTTCACTTATCTTTTAAATCTAAAAATAAATTATAAAGCTAAGTAAATTTTGTTGAATAATAATGCTATAAGTTGAAATAATATTATATTTTGAATCATTGAGTAGTATTGCTTGAAAGTTCATAAAAACGTCAAGAACCAGAAAGGACGTCCCTGGGCAGTGATCTATGTATCTTGAACTCAAAATCCGTCATTCGTCTAGTCCTTTAAACTATAGCAATACCACATTTAAGCTATATAAAATCACGGATATTAATCTTCAAAATAGTGCATTATTAGCTGGTCTAAATTTATTATGACATATATAGTATATACAAACACAAACAAATCCATACAATTTTTTTTTTTTTACATTGAAGTATTATTTATGAATGTTGATGGATTACATTATATTAGACTTTTGTTATTTAAATAAATTTGTATATATATTTTCGAATATTACAATTCTTTTGATATAAAAGAAATAAAATTATATATATATTACTATAACAATTTTCAATAATTGTGCATAAATAAACAAATGCAATCCTTTATTATCTATCTTTAACAATCTAAACATATAATGATTTTTTTAGAATTGGTATTTGTTATTATTTAAATGAATAATATTTCTGAAATAAAATATTTAAGTTGAATGAAATAATTTATTTAAAATCTAAAAATACATCCTAAGAAATGTTGGTTCCAGTAATTTTTTTTTTCTAACAAAACAAGAATTTTATAAATAATCTTTGTTTATTACAATAAGACTATTTTTGATGATTTTTTTTTTAATCTTTATTGTTGAAGATTTCTAAAAAATGAAATTTACATTTTCTGTATTTTTTTTTTTTTATTGCTAGATTTTTTTAACATTTGTGATAATTTATTGAAGTATTCAGCCACTCCAGTTCAAAAATAATAAAAGCCAAATTAGTTGCATTGATATTGATGATTTATGCAGTAGTTGTCAAAACCTAAATTTATTCTAAGAGAGAAATACAAAGTCTGTCGGAAGCTATTAACTGAAAATGTTTGTAAAATACAATGTAGTTGGAAAAAATTATACTGTTAAAAACTCACACTATTTTAGATCTTTTATTATTATTTTCGTTTTTGTAAAATCATTCACATTTGAGTGGCAGTCATGCTATTTTTAATAGATATTTATGAGAAGTCTACATTTAAGCACATAATATTCTTTTGTACGTATATATACATAGATACAATTTATATACGTAACATGTCAATATTTTTACTTAGATTTAATTTGAGTAAAATACTAAAAATTATGAACACTATAATACAATACAATGGAATAATAAATACCTCAAAAAGTATCTGATAAATAACTTTATAAATATACATGCACAAATGTCGTCTTATTTAAGTATACTAATTATATATGAAGCGATCGTCTTACTTAAATATAAAAATAATTCATAAAATACGATAAGGTATATAGCAGACAAACAAGTAATCATAGATATCAATGAAAAAATAAAATTAAACTGGCATTGAACATGTTTTGAAAGAGAATTTTAAGTAACAGCAGGAACTAAAATACTTGTCCAGTAGAAGAGTTGTGGAATGTTATTTTTGAGATAAATAATAGCAGAATTCATAATAATAGGGGCAACTTATTTAGATTTATCAAATAATACTTAATATCCATTTAGAAGCTCATAGCAAGATGTAATTAAGAGGCCTCTATATATATTTCCTTTTCATAATTATACAGCTGGGCATTATAACCAAGCAATTAATGTCGGTAATGTCATATAAGTGGAGTAGGGTGTTACTAACTTTATAGCACTGTTTAATCTTTAATTTCTTACTTAAAGCTAAATATGTATCGTAAACCTTAATAAAGTATCATATCATTAAGGTATATAATCAGATAACTTATAATTAACAATTTTAAGTTGCCTAAATTACTTTATTATAAAACTTATACAACTAGAAATATCATTTTGGCGACCAAGATGAAATTAGAATTGAGTTAAATGCTTGATATCTATAGTGACTTTTGATATGGCTGTTTTATACACATAGCTACTGAATTTATTATGTAAATGCATGTTTTACATATGCATTACTATGACAACACTACTGATCTGCATAAATGTTTAACCTTAATGAAAATAAAGTATATGTTTAATCAAATAATTATTATTAATAATGATATTGATTGCCTTAATGTTTATTCCTATAAGAGGTATTTTTGAGTATTCCAATAAGTAGTGTATTAATTTAGAGTTTATATAATTGCATAATATCAGGATGGGTCAAGTTTGTTTAAATGTAGGCTGCACTTTTATTATACTTAATATGATCTTAACACTGAAGCAATAGAAGATATAAACTTTTCCGAAAAAAAAAATTAATAAAATAATAGGGAAAGTTTGTTTATGGTGGTATAAATCATAGAATCAAATTTTTTGGATTTTTGTAATACATATGACAGTCTTTCTTGGGATGCAAACAATACAACAAAATCTTAAGCATCAAGTTATATTTTTTTCTTTAAAAAATTAGGCATATAGACTTTTAAAAAAGTTTTTTGATTAATACTTGAATAATTAATGCATTAGTAATAAATACTATTAATTATTATGATCACTGTATAAATCTATTACATATTACTTTAGTTCTTTATTGTTAAAAAAAAGATTGACTTGACAATAGTTTGAAATCAATAGTTTTTAATATTGGGATTGTCTAAGTGATGACTGGTTTTTAATGATATATATAAAGCTAACAATGCCTAATCTAGATAGGTAAATAATGTAAATACATAAAAGCAGTCAACACTTAAATAATAACAATACCAATATCAAGATCAACAATCTTAATTTGTTGTCAAGGCAACCTCCTTTAAACAATAAAGATGGAAATTCATAAATAGTCTAATAAATTTATTATTTTTGTGGAATTAATAATTTCACTCTTTGTAGTTAACTTGCAATCTTTACTGTCTACATACATAATATTAGACCATATATAAAGGTAGATTTCCACCTTTATTATTTAAAGATTTCCTTGACAACAGATCAATATTATTGATTGTTATTGAAATTGGTATTATTTAGGTGCTGACTGATTTCATATATTTATATATAGTAAATAAAACAGTCTTCTGAAACCATGATGTATGCATCTTCTTAACCCTAGTTTATTTGATTAACAAAAATATTCTCTATTTTTGGAAAAAAAGAATTAATTTGATGGTTTTATAACTGTGCCATGACATTTTGCATGATCTGTATTTTATTTATATTTTCCCCCAAATTTACAAATTGAAATCACTGAACAAGAGTGCCACTAGGAATGATTTAGAACCAGACTGTGAACTTACTCAACAGTCATAGTTATTTATTTATATACAGATGGTGATTTCAAAATGTAATATAAAAAAAAATCTATAAAAAAAATGATGATACTTAACCACTAATGAAATTAAACAAACACATAATCAATAGTCTTTTCTTTCTTTATTATTTTTATTCTGATTATTATATTTTCTTTCACTACTCACATCTTACATCCTTTCATCGTCTTATTTAGACACACATCTGGATTTATTCAATACTAATATTTCTTTAACATAACATTCTCAAATGAACATGTGCCATCACTTAATCCAAGTACATTGGAAATCCCTAATAACCCCATAGAATACAAATAAGAAGTGAACTCAAGAGTGGCTTACTAATAAGAGTATGTTTATTAGTTGTACTCAAACTCTCTCTCCCAAATGTTAAACCCAATACCAAAAACCTCCTGGTTTTACAACTTTATTCTTAGATCGAGTACAAATCTTTCCCTTTGTACAGACATTATTAGTAAGACAGCAAGAAAAGTAAAGATTTTTAAAAAAATACCTTGATTACTTTGAATTAATATTATACATAATTAAGAAACCATAAACATTCCCTTCAATTATTGAAACTGGTGAAAGTATTCCACTACTTTACTGTGCTATTATACAGTTTATAGATTATACAAAAAATATTGTTTTTTTTTTTTTAAAAAGTCTAGTTATCCTGATTGATCAGTATACTTTTTAATTTTATGATAACAAGTTTTTTTCATCCCAAAGGTTGTTGTGGATTGTCCATTATTTCCATTTAATCCTGTGTTCTCTGCTAGTTCTATAGATACTCCTTTACTAAGTCATTGTTTCCAAGGCAGTTTCTGGTGGTGTTCAGTGAAGTAATCACCAGAAGGAAAGAGTTTTGAAGTTTCTTAGCCACTCAACATATTTAATTTTTGAAATGGTTAAATTAGAACTAAATCTGCACTGAATCAAACTCAATCGATTAATCACAACCTTCAGCAAAATACCAATAATAATTAAACAAAGGGTATTCCCATAATTTATAGTTTTTGATTCATTTCAAAGTCTGTATTCACACCCTTAATATGTGTCCTTTTTTGTCATATTTTGCTTTTAATCCATAGCAACATTTCAGGTTGGTGAGTGCAATAGATAGCAAAAATACTTCCACTATCTAAAATTTCAACAATAAAGTTAATTAGAAGAAAAATCTTTACTTCTTTTCCTTTCACCCTTCCATTTCCCAGAATTAGAAACAAGACAAAAGAAAAAAAAAACTTATATATATAAAAAAAAAAAAACTTCTAAAATTCCAGCCTTATCTCTGTTTTAAATAATTCATCTAATAGAATGTCAACTCATTTGAAATTAAAAAAAAAAACTTTTAAAATACCATTTAAAACAAATTAATTTCCTTTTATTTTAACAATAACACATATGCATTTTTCTCTTTTAAAATTTATATATATATTTATAATATACATATCTAATGAGCTGGCAGAAAATACCAGCCCATAACAAATAACAATAAGTCACTTAATTTTTCAGCTCATGCCGTATGATCAAACAATAACAGCTTGTCTTTCTAATGTCAACTACCATAATCTCATTGATACAAAGAAATCCCAGAAACTAATCTGAGGAAAATAAATATATATGTTAATTATAACTACTTGAATTTGTGGTAGATACTTCTAGAGTGTAGACGTGTTCATGTTTTGGTATTTAATAATGTCTTTCTTATTAAATATAGTTTTATGGCTAGATTAGCATTGAGGTTATGTTGAAAATCAGAATAAATTGAAAAATAACAGGATTAAAGTATTTAAATATCGAGATTTAACTATTCTCAACTTCAGTCTTTTTTCTGGACTAGTTTGTAAGTTGTCAAAGTTATTAAGTCATTCAAGTGTAATAAATCATATTTATAATGTTAGTTTAGATATTATATTTTTGTCAAGCAAATCAATCAGTCATATAGTGCACCATTTTATTATTTTCTCTTTATGATGCAGTGAATAGTATTTTTTTCCAGCTTTATAGCAAGTTAGAGATAAATAGTCATGTATCTTATAAAAAAACTATGATAAACAAACTATTGCAGAATTAGTAAACTTGCTGCAATAATAAGTTGCTCAAATTATTTTAATTGATTATTTACAAATAATCTGTACCATATCCACACCTGGCAATGAGTTTTATCTAGATATTAAATAATTTTTGATAATTGTAAATATAATATTTTCAAATGAAATGATGCTTATTGTAAAATATATTCTTATGGATTAAATGTTGTTTGATATCAGATTAAAAAGTATGATGAAATTGTATTCTTAACTTATAATATCAGATGTGGTAGCAAACTTTACTAATTATCATTTGTCTTATCATAGATAAGTTTCTAATTTTATGAACTTTCACTTTTTTTTTGCCTTTTCTATTAATAGAATATCTACTTTCTAATCAAAATATACATCTGCTTATATTTTTGTTTTAAATAATTTCTTTATTAATTTTTTTTATTTAAATTTGTTATATACAATATATATATTATTTTTACCTCATTAAAACAAAAACATGTTTTTCATTAAAACAAAAACATATTTTTAATAGTATTTAAACTGATGCTTTTGCAAAAATAAATGCATCTTGCCAACTATTCAAGTAATGTTTTTTTTTTCTCAATATTTACAAACTTAACAATAGTCAAATATAAATATTATACTGAATTTGTCCATAATGTTGTTTCTATAATTACTATTATTAATAAATTCAGGTCAATTGATATTAGTTGTTTATTTCAACTGAGTTGAATTGATTAATAATAGTATTTACAACCATGTAGTTATAATGTAAAAATGAAACATTAATTATGAATTATTTATATCAGTATGGTAAGTAAACTAATTTTAATAATCTTTTAACAAAATTGAACAAATATTTGAAAATAAATAAATAATATTATAGAAATATAATGAGCAATTGCAAAAATGATTTATTGTATGATTTGAAAAATAAAAAATCAAGTACCTAAGACGTGCATTAAATTTAAATCTAATGAAATGTAGTCAAATAAAATTATGAATAGAAAATACACATATATATATTAAGATACTTTTTTCTATTTTTAAAAATGTTTGGAAAAAAGCTATCATTATATATGCTATTTACAAAATTGTCTTTCAATTTATGGTTGATCAGCATTCTTAATTTTATATATATAAGGATATATGTACTGTAGATATAATCAATTTCATACACTATTATTGATGTCTAAGATTTTATGGATATCTACTTTTTAACTTTAACCTTCAATTCACAATGGCATACAAATACTACAGATAACATCATTTTCAGGTAGCCTGAATGATAAAAATTTATCTTCTAAGCTTTTATAGATATTTACTTTTCAACTTTAATCTTTAATTCACAATAGTCATTTTTACATGCACAAACTTATGGAATGTATTATCAAATTTTATTTACTAGCAGCTGTGATGCTATTAATCATTTGTGAGTGTTTATCTTCAGTTGAGAAAACATAAGTTTCTACATTTTTAAGCTTTTTTATTGACATCTTTTCAAATTTTTGTTTCCTAATTTTGTTATCAGCTTTTGTTATGAAGAAAAAATATCATTTGATACCACACAAATTATTATTTTTTGATTAGAGTTAAGTCAGTCATGTCGTTTCACTTTATTTTCTTATATAGTATTATTTAATACTTTGAATTCATGAATTTTAATAATTATTGTATATATTTTTAAAAAAGCTGTGTACTTTAAAAGACAATTATTAAATTCATATAATACTGTTATTCATTTATATAAAATCAGATTAATATATATTAATCCGACTTTGTCATATCCATATCAGTGATTTCAGTAATTTGCAATTCAAAAAGTTTTTTGTATTTTAATTTTTAGTTTACAATTTATATACACCATGCACATATACCTATATATATATGCATAATACACATTTCCAATTTTTATAACTAATATATATTGTGTGTGTTAAAAATGTATTGGAAATATAGTTTGTTAATATATATGAAATTTATCTCTAACATTTGGAACTAAATTTTACAGATGCAAGATCTATTTTATGAATAAATATTACTATGAATTCAATGAAATGTTAAAATGTTTGATTTAATAAGTATGTCTCTTTTCTTAAAATTCATAATTGATAATCATTTTTAATGTTGATTATTTTTTAAACATTGACTTAAAAACTTACTCCGAAACTATGTGGTTTCTTTTTTTTTATATGTCAAATGCGGTGACCGGAAGCGAACCCAGGCCAGCTGCTTGGAAGGCAGCTATGCTAACCGCTAGGTCGCCAACGCTTGGCGATTTGGTTTCTTTTTAATAGGCTTATCTTAATACTTTTGCATTTTAGTGATGTAAGAGATTTTGTAGTAAAATAGTAAAGATCTTTAAAGACTGAACGTAATTAAACTTTAGTTGCAATATATAACTAAATTGAAGGTACTAACGAAATTGTATTAAAAAGGAAAAAGGTGTACTTATGCTAATCTGAATAAATTTAATTTAAAATAAAGCTTTTCTTTTAAAAAATATAACTAAATTGAATGTAATGTAGAATATATTAGACCTAAAATATATTTTAACATCAGAAAAAAAAAAATAGATTGAAGTTGAATATGTAATTAGATTAGTTGGGAATCAGAACAATAAATTTTAAACTATTGTATTTTCAAAAGTAATTTTTTATTCTAATTACTGTATTCCATGCTTGAGTAATCAAAGAATACTAGGTAATAGAACTATATCTCTATCCCACATTAATTTCTAGTTATTTGTATCATCAATTTGAAGCATTGGATTTGCATCAACACATCCAGAATCCATCTTTACTTTTTGATGATAAAACTTAATGTCACACATTATCCTAAGATAAAGAACTATAACTAATTTGCTTATATATATATATAAGACAGAGAGAGATTGGATATTAATTCAGCAACTCATGCATTATTATTATTTTTTTTATAAATTTTTGTGACTATTAGTTTAAAAATTATTTTTATTCATAAAATAATAGTTCATATATTAAAATAAAAAAGTATTTTCCACTAAATTTAATATTTATACACAAAAAGTTTTGTGTAATGTTATAATTCTCTGCAATTTTTAAATCATATTAAGAAATTTATTTTCCCATAATATTTAAACATCTATTCTTGACCATTAAAATTTTACTGGATATAATAATTAAAATTTTATAGTGCTCTGATTAAAAAAAATCTTATTAAATTGCTTATATTCATTATATTTTATATCAGTTTTAGTACTGATAGTAAATAATTTATTATTGCACAATAAGTGTTTAGACTGATGGATCTGAAATAATCATTTTGTTCTAATCATAATTTTCAGTATGTGTAGTTCCCATTAATAAGTAAAATATGAATATTTTCATTAATGTTAGAGGTGATTTCATTTTTGATTTGAAATAATGAGTTATATTTGTAATAATTTTGTGCATTATTATAAGTGCTTTTTGTTCAGAGTGAACATTTCAAAATATTTAGTAATCCAATTCTTAAATGTGTTTTGGTGTATAACACTCTCTTCAAAAGATGAACATTAAAACACATTAGAATGTTAAATATAATTAAAAAATAACTTAAATTTTCTTATAAATGTTTTAAATTAAATTTAATGAGCATTGCTAGGTTTTCAGTCTATTACTGAGTCTGCTATTTCTTGTTTTCCATATTTGATTATTTATCCTGTTCAACACAAAATATTAATAGCATGGATTTGAATAAGTCTAAAATCTAATAGCATCCAATCAAATATATTATTGGAGCATGTACAAGTAATATTATCATTATTTTTTGGAGTACTTTGTCTTGATGTTATATGTAATTATGTTAGACAATTATATAAATAAAATTAACATTTCATGTATTAATAAATGTTAAACTTTTTCTAGTGATTTACATAATTAACATGACTTAAGTCTCATATTTTAATTTCTTTCTAAATATAATGTATAACATTATCGGTGTTTTTATCTTTTTTTAGAATTTATATACATATGCCTATATGAATGCATTTTAATGATGTAAAAGAATCATTAAAATTTCCAATATAGATCTAAATTGCATGATGCTAAAATAAATTGTTAATGATTTTTAACACAATTATCAAGTGTTATCAATCTGTTATGATATATTATAGATTTTGAAAAAAAAACAATAGCTACATATGTATATATGTTATAGCTAAATTTTTACTGATACAAGATGAAATCTTAAAAAAGATTTTGGGAAACATATTTAAAAGCCTTCATTGTTGGAATAATTTTTTATGATCAGTCATTGTCTCTATTATTTATGGAAACATTACAATAACTCTTAAATAATCATTAGTCTTGAAGAAGGTAAATAAGACACACTGTTCATTTCTGTGAAGATTATGTCTAAATCTAAGAGTTTATTTTTTTAAAGCCTTGAAATAATATGATCCATTTTGTTCTGGTTGTAAGCAATTCTGGCAATGTCTTCTAAATATTGTATTGAATTAATTGTGTATATATATATACACACATACATGCCACCTTCTCTTCTTTGTCACAACATCAAATGCCAGCATTTTTCTATAGTTAATGATTAATCAAATTCTTTTTTTCTAAAAGCAATTTTATTTTATTTGTATTTTTTTGTTTGTTTATTGTAAATCAATTATATTTATATAAACAGAGCAAACTGTCTACATTGTATGAATTATGAATTAATTTTAAGATTTATATCACAATTAAATTGCTAATGGCAAGATAGTTAATTTGAATAATGATGAAACATTATAAAGAAAAATGGAATTAATTAAAGTTATATATAAATTAAAAATATTATATATTTAATTTTAATATTGCAGATATTTAAAGATAATATATTATGTTTTATGTTATATCTATTTTGTATCACTTCATTCCTTGCTAATTTTTGAGCTTTCTAAATGGGAAAAGTGATCCACTTAATTACAATAAAACATAAAGCAAAAATAATTTTCACTCTGGACTCATACTATCCAGGCATACATGGGATCCCTATTTTTGTATATACCCACCTAGTCCATTTCACAGCAAAATGGTCTATTATTTATCAAAACAAATATATAAAATAAAAGGTATTCATCCAATATCTCTTGCACCTTTTCTCAAAAAGCATGAAAATATCTTTGCCATCAATAATCTTAGACACATATCAATGGTTCCATTAGGAATCAAATGGCTAATTGATCCATCTTTGATGCTCTTATTACCATACCTAAAACTCAATTTATAAAAAAGACTCATTCACAAACCTGGCTCCATTCATGTTAAAATTGTAATAGAATAAGTTAATAAATAATATATAGTCCATTGGTTGTCCAACTAGACATAAAGACTATCTTTGATATGGTACCTATAGATCACCTAATTAACATTTAACCAATACAGAGATACCTCAATTCTTTATATAATAACAACCCTTCTACTAAATCATGAAATGCACATTACACTAAATAGAAAATTCTCTCTTAACTTCACTCCTTATTGCTTAGTATATCACAAAGTTATTTCATCAGTGCTCTTCTGTTTACTATTTACATCAATTTTTTTCAAAGAGATTGAAATCCAATTACCCAGTGGTTTTGTGCAGTCTCTTTATACTAATATTTCAGTCATCATCTATATAGATAGCATATCTGTGTTTCTGTCTTTCTCTAAACAAATTACATTAACTCTTACTGGAATATTTTCAAAATCGACTCATGAATACAAACTTTGAATGTAACATTAATAAATCATACACTTGGTTTATATATAAAGGGAAGATTCAAAAATAATCAGAATTGTTCTCTGATGTACATCCTTATGCTTTTGCTGCTATATATCTCTTGTATGGATTCTTCTGCATCAATCTGCAAAATGATATCATCATGTAAATTCATGGTACCATGTAGCACATTTTTGTTAAAATGCATTTTACATATTTGTCATTTTTTTTATAATGCTGAAAATTTGAAACAATGTGAAATTCTGTTTTCTTTTAGGGGAAACATTTGTAATGCTTGAAATAGTTTAAAAGTAAGCTAATCTTGCATAAATGCAAATTTATGAGTGGTTTAATGGAAATGTCAAATTTTCCACATCCCTAAAAAGCATGATGAGTGAAGTCTAATGTCAAGACAAAGCTGATTTTTTATTTTATTTTATACAAATGATATTTTTCTCTCAGAATTAGTTTGTAATTGTCAGACATTTTATGTGCAAGTTCTGAAATGTTTATATATAAAACAGTATAATGTAAACATTCAACTTTGGATCAAAGTGAGAAATGTAAGCTTCATCCAGCCATGCATCAGCACATAAAGACTTGAGTGTGAAATAATTTTTTAAATTAAATTCAGCATGACCCAGCTTATCTATTAGCCATATTCATTCGATCTCATTTTATCTGCTGTTTTTTTTTTCTTTTGAATGAAAAAAGTGCATCATTTTTTGACTTGGTGAACTTGAAAATAGTGAGAAAGAAGTGATGCATGTGTTAAAAGGTATCATTTTGCAAGTGTTTCTAAACTACTTCAAAAAGTGAAAACACATTTAGGAGACTAGTGTTCTGTTTATAATACTAAAGATAAATAACAATTTTTATTATAAAATTCTGATTACTCGTGGGTATCTCTTTGTATACTGGCAAAATTGTAAAGCAATTTATTAAAGAAGATCCAAGCCATTTTCTTGGTGTTCCTTTTTATTTTATTTATTTGTCTATCTGAAGCTAGATACAAAAAATATTTATTGATAAAATTAAAAAAACTATTAAATCATTTTTACATCTTATCTCTCTCATTATGTAAAACATCACTTTTTAATCTGCTTATCGTGCCCAAAATCACAATCTCTCCTATTATTATCTTTACAATTTTTTTTAATCATAATTGTCTACTCACTTCTTAGACATCTTCTTTGGGACAAATATACAATGAATTTCACTCAAACAACTTTTCCCCCCTAAATGGCTTAGGCCTCTCCTATATAAACACATTCGGAACTCATAAGACTATCAACCTTGTCCCTTTCTCTAGTGGTTTCCCTCAGTTAAGGGTATTACAAAAATAAATTCTGCAAATAGACCTTCACCTGCTACTAAATTATGGGAAAATACATTTTTCCTCTTCAGTCCATTTTCAAACCTGAACTCCTGCTCTTTTTCATAAAATTCCAATATTGGGAAATTTATAAATAGTCTCATAGTGATCTTTTTGAATCCACTACAATATTAGGTCTAATTAAGAAATAATTTATTAATAAACTTAAGTATTGATTTCTTGAATCTAAATATTTTTGATTTCCTTATTAAATCTAACCAAGATACCTCTACCTACTGTACATTTATTTCTATAGCTATAAAAGCGTGTAGATGAACATTGCTATATTTGACATAAAGACACTCAAAAACAGTATCACATTTTTTTAAATGTATCTGCTTTGACAATATTGGAAGGTTGATTGCTCTGTTATTTAAAAATCAAAAATTTAATATTCACACTCTTTCAAAGCTTTAAACAAGGTGTATATGACAATTTTCATGTAAACACCTTTATTCTTTTTGCACTATAGTATAACTAGATGCATTTTATTATACAAGAACAATCCCAAAAAGCATCCAAATATCTTCTAGAATGAAATCATTAAAGAAAGAGATAAAAACTACTCTCTGAATTCCAATATAATGTGACATGGTACATTTAATAGCATGCAAGGTGTGATCAAATCTCATTGTCAGTAACAAAATACAATTTATTTTTAAATCTTATTATCATTATATGAACAGGTCACATACTAATATGCTCATTAGCTACTCCAGGGGTCCCCAACCCTATGCCCGTGGGCACCTTGGCGCCCGCAGACCATTTTACGTGTGCCCGCCGCTATCCAAACACGATAAAAAATTATTTATCTGATATAAATAAATTTAATTTTTAAAATTTCTTATAAATTATTGTATTATATTGTAATCAAATTGGAGGGCATACTATACTTTTACAGCATAAAAATATAAACGTTAATTATATGTTAAAATTTTATTTTTGAAATAAATATTTTTTTGTACATTATTTGTATTATTAACAATATCCAATTATAAATTTACATTGAAAAAATAAATGGTGCCAGTCACCTGGCTGGTATTATAGAATGTGCTCTTAAATGCAAAAAGTTTGGGGACCTCTGAGCTTCTCTATAGATGGTGTGATTTAACAGCAGTAAACAATTACTAATAGAAATAATAAATTACAGCAATTATTATATATTTTATGTTATAGGCAGTAATGAGAAGAACATTTAAAAATAAACAACGAAAATGTGCTATTATCTTTGGAAATGTAATTATGTATATCCTATATGTATACCTGTAATCATTGCAACAAGATCTTATATAATTGTTTGTTTATATTTGAATAAAATTTGTTTGAAACTAAAAACAGTTATATATTAAAAACTGGATTCAATAATTCTGTTTTCCAGCTAAAAATTCAAAATATACTATAATTTTAAATATATATAAATAACTAGTAAACAACATAATAAGACAAAATCAATTTTTTAATAAGCCAGCTGTAAAAATAATAAAAATCAGATGGTATGGAAGTCACTTTTAGAATAAAAACAAAATGTGTATCAATTTTTAACCATTTAGAGCTTGTAAAAACAAACAGAAACTTGTCCGGTAAACAGTATAGTTTAAAATTCTTTCAAATGTTTGAAAAACAATTTTTCTACTGTATTAAGGTTTGACCAATCTTTACAAACTGTTGAAAGAAATATATAAATATAGACATTATGAGATTTGTTAAATTGTTTCTTGTACATATTAAAAATAAAATTATTATGTATTTATTATTGTTAGTTATTATTATCATTAAGAATATTTTCATTTTGATTAGATTATTAGAAAAACATATATATATAATATCAAACGAAATAAATATAATAATCAAAATATTCTAGAATAAATACTAAAAAATTCCGTATGTCTAAATACAATTAAAATGTTTGCTATAGCCAACTTACGGCATTTTCCACTTTCTTGAATAGCTAGCTACTCAAGATGGCGGAAAATGCCCATGGCTGGCTATAGCAAAGATTTTATTTGTATTTTGTATAGGCATATGAAATTTTTTAGTATTTATTCTAGAATATTTTGATATATATATATATATGTAAATGCGTATAATAAATGATTAGTTAATGGACATGATTGTTGAATTTAATTAGCTTTCTAAAGTGAGCGTTGTGCTAGAACATCAAGCATAAAATTGAAAACTTTTGTGTTTTATTCTGATAAAATTGAAGATAAGCTTAAATATCAACTTTCAGTATGCATGAAATAGAGCATATATTTAGTGCATATATCTTAGAGCATATTGGTACATGATCTGTGCAACAATGCATTCCTATATGCAAACTCATTTACTAATAATTATAAAATTGACTTTGTATTATTCAGATGCTATAACATATTTATTATTAAGAAAAAAAGTGCTACAACAAATTAGCAAAAGAGAAATTACTTCAAATTAGAACAATTACTTTCAGAAATGAGAAAATCTATGGAAAAAAAATATCATAATAATAGAATCTGGCAAAAATAATTAGCAGAATAATAATGCAAAAGTATCAAATGATTAGATGAACTTATTTAATTAGGATGGAGCCTAAAAAAAGGTGAAACCATTAATTGTTCATGCAATTATGTGTTGAACTACTTCCATAATCTAATATTAATTATTAAATGTGAGTTTACTATTTGTACATAATTCTTAGCTATATACAATGAAATACTTTTGAAAATTAAATATAAATTTAAGACAATAGTAGTAATATAATTGTGACAAAAGTAACAGTGAATCATTAATATAAATTATTATGTACATAAGAATAGAATTAAAATTTAGCAGAGATAATCCTAATAAATTGATATTATTGAATTAAATATATATATATTTAAAAATTCACATTCAAATAAAAATTAGTGATTTTAATCTTTTAACTAGATATATATTTTTAAACATTTCTGGTTCACCAAAAATGTGATTGTTTTTAAACATACATAATAAATAGTTAGATAATTGAAATTTCAACATTTCAAAATATTTGTATTTATAAAATAAATAAATGATACATATGGAACAAAAATATAGTATACAACTCTAAGTTATTGTAATATTTCAACACATAGAAAAAAATAGAAATCCGTAAAATATTTGACAATTTTGACAATCAAAATTGTAAAGTCTTTACATTTTTTTTTATATGAAATATTTAAAATTAAAAAAAAAACAATAAAAGTATGTTATACAATAACAAAATACACCTGGGTCTTTTTTTGTGGATTTTTTAATGCAATTTTGAAGTTATGCAATTCATGTTCCTTCTTAATATCTTTTTATGTGATAATGAAGTCCACATTTCAGTTAAAATCAGGATTTTCTCATTTATACATGCATTAAATTTTACAAACTTGAAATGCCTGTTAAAAAAAGGTTTGGCAATACATTTAGATACCATAGAAGATTTAGAAAAAGATAATGAAACAGAAGTGGAACCTGTTCGTTTCACAGCAAAAATGACATGAATTATGAGCTAAATAATTGTATGTCTGGATATCATGAGCTTCATATACAAATAATAAAATCATCATTTCAAAGTTTAATCACTGATTACATTGTCGCCAGAAAACCATTAACACAGCATGATACTGAAGTTATTCTGTTGTTTGCGCTTCCTCTTATGACAAATCTGATATCTTACCAGTTCACAAATGGATCTGCATATTGTCAAATAGTGATAATGATTAAAATATGTATGAAAAATGTAAAATAAATTACACTTAAAAACATATTGTTTTGAATAAAATTAAATAATTAATAAAAAAAAAAGTAAAAAAAAATGTTGTCTTCTGTCATTTTTTTTCAAATATTTGAAATTTTTTATTAGTCATACTTTATTCTTTTATTTTTATTATGTAAGTTTTAAAGTAATTTACTTGTTGCTTTGGTTTTATGTGATTTTTGAAAATTACAGAACATATCCCAACTTTTTCAAGGTAAATTAAGTCTATTTTTATGTGATTATTTTTATGCAGGTTTTCTGCAGAACATATCTACTTCATAAAAAGAGACCCAGGTGTATTATTGAAAGAAAAAGCTTTTTCAAAAAACATTTCTGAAAGACAGGCTAATTTTTTCTCACTTTCACACATACTAATTACAAATAGAAAAAAAACATGAAAATCAAAATTGCTCTTTAATTGCTGCTGCCACATGACAGAAATTATTGAAGCAACAATTTACTATAAACATGTTAATAAAGAATTTTCTACAAATTTGAGATTTAAGCTAAATATTAAGGAAAAAATATTGAAGTTTTTATGGATGCAAATCATGAGTAGCAGATAATGTTCAACTGCACCATAATGAGATATTTTGTTTGTAAATATGGAAGAGTTTAAAAGTTTGATAAGCACTAATACAAGATTTCATTTTCATTTATATTAAATGGAATAGAAAGAATGTCATTGGCATGGAAAAATTGTAATTTAACCCTTTCAAATTCTGACATATCCTATTCTGACATCTGAAAGTTTTTGAAAATATTCAACCTTTTACCTCTGCATAAAATCATTATTTTATACTAGAACTCAAAAATAAATTGTATTTGCTTTCTTTTTAATTTGATATATTCTAAAAAGTCATATTAGAAATTTATAAATATTTTAAATCTGAGTTGTAAATAATAACAACAGATGTAAACATTACCAGTAATATTAGTGTAAATACTCTTTAAGAAAATGAACAAATTTCTTTTTTATTTTAAATTCCATTTTAATTCAAATGAAGGAATGTAGATTTGTAATAAATCTATCAAATTCTGTTTTGAAATCTGATATTTGCTTTATAATTATTAAAACATTTGAAAAAAATTACACCATGTCAATTTTGATGAATTTGATGTTACACAATGAGTTTCACATAACACATGCTCAAACCTAGGCTGATTTTCATTGTTAATATTATGGTCATGATTATTAACTACTATTTATAAAAATAAAACATAAATTGAATAAAATTAAATTGAATATGTGCATTCTTTTACATTTAAATTATCATCAACCAATTATGTATAAAAATAATTAAAAATATTTAATAAACAGCAAAAACATCCTATTTATTTTTATTTAAAAAACTTTGCTTGAAAACAAGACCAGAAAAGAATGAATGGGCATAAAAGATTTTTTCCCATTGAGAACAATAGAATAAAGATCATTAATATTTGCTGACAGTTTGGAAAATACTGATCTCTTCAGAGTTTTTTCCAATTAAAATGTCAATAATATTAGTACTGCAAAGCTACATTTTTTTTAAAAAAATTCTACGCTAATACAATTTATGATAATACAAAAAAAACCAGCAATATTAAGCACTTAAATTCACACTTTTTTAAAAAAAATATCCAGTGATTCTCAGTGAATATGAAAAATATCAGATTGTGATAACTGGTTAATATTAGTTGTAATTTGCAATATGTTAAATAGCACACATGCATATTTATAAGTACTTCATACACATATCTCTAATCACCAATGTGTTTTGGATATTTTCTTTTTTGATATAGTCAATGTGCTATGTTTTGGATATTTTTTTATATAGTCAAAGTGTTAACTTTTTAAAGATTTCTAAATTTATTGAAAAAAAAATGAGGAATTTTATGATCATTCCTCTTATAAATGACAGTAATTTAAAGTAAATTGACTAATAAAGTATCAAATTTGTAAAGTTTATTAAAAGATTTTTTATTTTTTTTATATTTTAGAGCAATACACAACTAAATTTAATTGACTGTTGTCTTGGAACCATCTTGGCTGGAAATTTTAATTAAATATTTAAAACTGAGCCCCCATTTATTAAAAAGAATTTCATGATATATAGTGATGACATATTTCCATGTGTAAAAGATGAAAAATTATTTTTTTTATTTGTAAGTACAGGTAAGAAATCATTTATGTGGAGCATGATCAGCAAGCTGGAGAGTCTTGAAAAAACTATAAATAATCTTCAAGATTGTTTTCCAATAAGTAAATAACAACACATTTTTTTCAAGGCAGTAGTTTCTGTATTTCAAAAAACCGTTTTGAGTGAAAGTTTACAAGTGCTAATTGATTGTATAGAATTTATATTAGTCTTTGAAAATAAAATGTGGCAAAGTTATAAGATCAAAAATCTTGATATAGTTGTATAAAAAGAACAATAATTTTCAAATGTTAGACAATTTTAGTCATTTATGATGTTAACAATTGAGCTTTTTATATATTTTTATATAAAAAAATATAATTATAAATATGCGGCTTTTTTTTCGCATTAAATAGTGAAGCTATAATTTTAACTAATTTATAATAGGTTTGCTTAGCGCTTTCGATATTTCATGTTCGAATCTCATACTCATAGCTATATGATTCAGCCCAGGGGTAAAATAATAAACTCAGAATTAATACACTGTGTAAACCCAGGCTCACTTTTATTTCTTAATATTCCCTTAAAAATAATATCACAATATAGTCAATTAAATATAATTGTTATGCCTCTTAATTGAATAATGTAAAAAAAAAATTAGTCAATTTGATTGGAAGCTATCTTCCTTTCTGCTATAAGAAATGTTCAATGTTTTATAGCTTACTTGAGAGTCTAATGTTTTTCACACTTTTATATATTTGTGTAGTAGCAATCTGATTTATAGTGGTTTTTTTACATATTTCCTGTAATGCTTAATCAAATGGGTTTTTTTTTAATTAATAAGGGGAATTTTAATGGATTAAAGGCTTTTATCCAACTCTTTTTTGGCTAATAATAGTATTTTAATATTATTAATCAAAGTTTTATAATTCTTTTGAAAATTAAGAATTTGTTTGAAAGTTGAGTTAGATATTTCTTGGAGATGATAGATACATTTGTGTATATAATATTCTATATTAAAAAATAATTCCAAATATGAATATATATATATAATGTTAAACCACTAAATATCACATGATCACTATCTCATACTAGCACATAATTGTTATTAAACAAGCCTTGCATCCATTGATTGCTCTTGTTAGCACAAGGTGGCACTACTATATGGAGAGTTTTGCTTTGTTTTGAATTGTTATATATAATGTTAATTGCAATTGTTTTAAATGCTGCTAAAGTGAATAATACACACTCCCACTTCAGAATAAGAAATCAATCCAATTATCTTATTGCCAGCATTATCATTAGTTTCAGTGAAGGTCTCAATGTTCAATCCATCTTCCCCAATATATGTCCTCTCTTCTTCACATAACACCAGCACCCTTTCTTATTCATCCATTCTTCTCACATATGATCTCTTTCTAGATCTTCTAAAATTGGTTAGAATCCAATTTAAGATTTCATCTATCCACCTATTATCATCTTCTCTATCAATGTGAGCAGTCCAGCTCTATATCAGTGTCTTAATTATTTCATTGATGCAACACATGTTTATTCTATTATATAATTTTGATATCTTCTTGTCATTCCTAACATGCATTTCTCCATACATTTTAAGTGGTCTGACATCTCTGTATTGCTCTTCTAATAAGCATCCAAAACTCAGATCCATAAGCAAAAATGGGTAAAACACATTAATTAAAAATCTTCCTTTTCAAACCTTTTGATATTAGTTATTTCTACTAAAAACACTCCAAACAAGTTTAATTCTATTATTAATTTCATCTATTATGTTTCCACCTGTAGTAATAATCTGTCCAAAGCATTAGTAATTGCCAACTTCTAAGTCAGCTTTTTTTTTAAAAAATCCATTGAGCATTGCTTTAGTTCTTTTAACATTTAGCTTTAATCCCACTTCCTTCATCTAATAACTCTTGTGACTTTTCTGGAAGCTATAGAATACTATTTGCAAAAACCAATTACATCATTTGCAAAATCTAGATGACTTAATTTTTACTCCCTTAGCTTCTGATTTTAATTTGAAAAAATACTTCTTACAAAACTTCTGTAAAAATTTTGAAGATATGAAATCAACCTACCATGCCCTCTTCTCAATGTTAACCTTCCTAACATCATTATGTAATCTAATTGTTGTGGTTGTTCTTTCATAAATATTCTTCAGAATATGACAATATCCTGGATCTATACCTTGATGACTCATTATACTAATCACTGAAGAAATGTTCTCAGAATCAAATGTCTTTTCATAAACTCCAAACCAAAACATGATAGCAACTCATTGTCCTTGGCCCTTTCCATAGCTTCTCTCAATGCATGGATATTATCCACTGTATTAAAGCAAGTTTTAAATCTAGCTTGTTTTTTTTTTTGGTTAGTTAAAATTCAAAATTTGTTGTAGACAAATGGCAATTATCTTGTTAAAATTTTTTGAAAGAACTAATAAAAGACTGATATGTCTGTAATTTCCCATATTTATCATCATTTTTAAATATTGATACTCAATTTTTTCTATAATCTTATATATGTTTATTATTTAGACATTTGATATATAACTACAACATTTTTTTAATTTATTTATGTGCTTCTTTTAAGATATTGATTATAATTCCATTATTTTAACTGAAGCTTTTCTTTTCTTCATAGATTTAATTACATTTCTCACATTTTCATTTAAAATTCTAAGCAATTCAGAAGATATTGTAGTTATAAGAAATATTTTTCTTTGTACTTTATTACTATATAATTCTTTCTCTTTTTTTAAATAGTTTCATCTTTTTTATTTCAGAAATAAGTTTCTTACCAATACTAAGGTGTTGTTTTATACTTTTGAGACTTTTATTCTCTTCTACAGCATTCCTTAGCAATTCACAATTGTGCTTTCTTATATTGTTATGAACTCTTTTTTGCACCATTTTACAATTTTTTTATATTTTCAGACCTTCTTAATGCATTATTTGTATATATGTTCGTATTTCTTTTTTTCTCATAAATTGTCTTGCCTCAGTTGAAATTTTATTAATCAATTCCTCGTTTTTTGTACCAGCTATTTTTATTGCAGTTTGTAAAAGTATATCTTTATCTTTCTAATGATTTCCTTCAAATATGAATCATACTCAAAATTTGTTAATATTTTAAAACAATTGGCAAGTTCTAATTTAAATTCACTGAAATATTTCTGAAAATTAGAAATATCACCTGTGAATACTGTTTTTCTTAATAATTTTTGGCTCTAGTTATGAATTTAATATTATATATATATTCATGTTTTGAATTACTTTAACACATACATGAACCATTTAATTTTTATTACAAAGTTAAAATAAAAAACAATAAGAATAATTTTTTTGTTAATAAAAAAAATATTTTTTGGACAATATAAAAAGAATAAGATAAATGTATTGATTAATATTCACACTTTCTACCATAAGTATTAAAGACAATCTCCTTTATATACAAAAAGACCAATAAGAAATTGATTCATTTTCTTATTACAGTATAGTCATGAACTGAGGTAAAATTATATATTATTCACTGTAGCAGTATTTAAATTAATTGCATTGGCAGATGCTATTTTATTGAAACATTGGAGAGTAAGCAAAAATAACACAGGGTTTGACTCAAAAACTATTTTATTTACATTATATAACCATAAAAACATTAAATAATATATATATATTCACAATAAGTAGCATAATTCCTTTTGTCTATTTGATATTTTTGTACAATCTATATAATAGAAAAGCTTATTATGGGATGATAAATTCCAAGCATTCTTTGATTGTAAACTTTCATTATATTTGATTTTTTTACTTTCAACTTAATTTTATCATCATTTGGGCATGGGTGAACAAATAATTTCTTTACTTCATTATTTATAAAAATGTTTTATTGATTTTTGTTAGTGAATCATATTACAAAATATACATTACTTTTGCATTTAGTATTTTTTTACTCTCTTGAGGTTTTTGCTGGTTATGTCTATATTAAGTAGTAAAACTTGATAACTAAAATTGATTTATTAGTTTAAAAATATTCTGAAGATGTCAATATACAACAAATAAAATATGACAAATAAGTAGACAATGCTGATAATTAGTAGATTCATTGAGAGACCATTTGTACGACTATTTCTATTGCCATTAGCAGTGAGTAAAAGAAATGTGTATTTTTCATAATTTATTTAAATATTTATGATTTTTTTTCAAAATATTTTTATAAAAATTATTAAAAAAAATATTAAATGTATATCTTATTCTAATATTTGATATTTTAATATATAAAATTAAAAAATTTGTAATAATAAAAAAAAAAGAAACTATAATTGGTAATAATATCAGATAGCTGTGAAGAATTTATGTGATATTTTAATAATTACTAAAAGCAATTTTAAATTTTAGAACAGATTTTCATAATTTTATGATGACTTAACAATAATTCATTTAGTTTTTAAAAACAAAATTCAAATAACAGAGATTGTGTTAATTTATTTTTTCTAAAGGCACTGTGGCAATCATCCGATATAAAAAAAAAGTTATTGTGCTCATTAACATATTTCACTTTATTATTTTTTTATATATTTTTAAAACTCAAATATGATTTTTCAGGATTTATTTGTTTGTAAAATTACATTTATAGTAAATCAAGTACAATTTATTGTTTTATAGTATAGAGTGGAGATTCTAATACTAAAATAAAATATTGAATTTTAATTCAAACTACAATTAACAGATAAGACAAAAAATGTTGGAACATGGAAGAATTAATTCCAATTTTGAAACATATATACATTTTTATATGTGTATAGATATATCTTTTTTTTACAAATACCCAGTGAGACCATAGAAAAAAATGTATTTTTTTTAAAAAAATGATATTTAAAATATACATGAGAAAACAAAAATATATGACTAAGTTGTAGATGAATTTAATTTAATAATAAGAATCTACTAAAATTATAATATAATTGGTTAAGATATTTATTAATGCATTTTCAAACTGTAATTTTAAATGGTAGATAATTAACCCTTACTGATACATTAATATATTAAATCAATGTTATTTTTGTTGAATGTGAGGAAATAATATAATAATATAAAAATCTTTGTAATTGCATTTAGATACAAAGATAAGACAGCTGATCTTATCTTCTCAAAGTCTTTATCATGTGACTTGGATTGAAAGTTTTCTCACATTCAATAAAAACAATTTTGATTTAATGTAACAGCACAGAACATATTTTAAAATTAAAATAATATGGAATATTAAATATTGCTATGAGCAATTGAAAATGGAGTCATAAATGAATAAAAAAAATATTCCAAAAATAGAAATGCCATTCAATAAAAGTGAAATTCTTCTTTTTCATTAACTAGGACCAATTACAGCTATTATTCATAAATACAAAACAAAGTCATGAATGAATAACTAATTAATCTGAAAAAGAGATCTAGTTTTAAAGAAAACTGGCTCAGATCTATTACTCCATACTGTTTAATAACACAAAGAAACTATTGTCTATGAATAACTCACTTAAAAATTTTTTAGATGTGACAAATATATTTATTAGTGAGAAATATAAAACCAACTTCAGCATTTGAAAGCAAGAAAAATAACACAGAATCTTAATCTATTATAAGGTATTTGTTATATTATTTATAGAAAATGATAAAGCTAATAGCTAGTAGGATGTTAGAAGTATGTAATATGCAACCAATACCAAGAAGGACTTTGTTTATGAATATTTTTAGTGATGAATTATGGTAATGTTAAATGATTTTCATGTGCATTGATAAATCATATATAATTTGAAAAAGTAAAATTGATATCAGCATAGCACATGACCCACTATCATGGCAGTATAATAATCATGTTTTAAAAATATAAAAAAAATATTTTACACCTCTGATACAAATAATTACTTGTAAATAAAATTTTATTATTTCTTTTCAATTTTTAAACTATTTTTTGACCCTTTGTAAGTACATGTTTCAAATAAATATATATATAATGTTGGTTACACTTTTTTTTTCATTTTTCAGACATATATTAACATATTATTACTGAAAATATCTAACTACAGATAATATATCTTTGAAAATACATAAAAATGGTTAGACCCTTGAAGTAAACAATAAAATAATATTTATATGTTATTTGATTCAAAGAAATAAAATATAGGTTTTTAAGAAAAATATTTTTATGGATATTATATTAATAAATGTCTGAATCAAAGTTTTTAAAAAGTTGTGAAATAACATATTTTATGACTTCACATAACAGATATAATTCTGTGACACAAATATATCTAAATATTATTTCCATGTTTGATAAAAACGGATAAAAGAAGCAAAATTCCACCAATCCCCATGAAATGTTTAATCACCAAATTACAACAACTCTAGGGGGGGGGGTTAAAATATTAAGTGACGACAAATGCTAATAAGAGACTAAATGTCTTGAAAACATATTTAAAAAAAAGATATCGTGTTTAAATTAAATATTTAAGCTTAAAATGATAAAACTTTATAACACAAAATCTCGTAAAAGGAAGTATATATAGAATAAACAAACATTCACTTACAGAAAATTAATCACAACAATTTTCTTTCAAATTTTGGAAAGTCTGAGATGAAACTAGAGTAAATAAGAACTAAATATTTCAAAAAATCCGGATCAACAAGTTACTGTTTATTCTTAGTTATTTCCTGTGTGTCATTTATCATTTCAAAGTCAATCAATATTAAAACTAACTATGCTCTACATACTTTCACTCATATAAATTTGTTTCATAGAAATAATAAATGAAGATAGGAAAATCAATAAAGATAAGATGTATAAAAATTACACTAATGAATAACTTAATAAACAAACATGTTTTTGTAATAATTATAAACTTATTCATATATTTTAATTATTAGAGAAAAAAATTATAATACCGCTGTAGTATATTACTCTACCATAGCTATAATCTGGGTTTGAATATGACTGAGTAAACTTGAAAATTGTAATTCCAAGCCAACAAACAACCCATATATAACATGGAATATTCTCCAGTAAATTGATATCTAGTTATTTGCCTAGAAAGTAAAACAAAATAGAAAACCACTCAATATATTATCAGTCACAAGTTAAAAAGTGTTTCCTTTATATTTCTTTAAAGAGAGAAATTGGAGATAATTCTGCAATATGATATTTAAAGAAAGTTTTACCTTGACTGTATGGCCAAAAATCAATCAATAGTATTCAATTCTATGGACAGGTCTGGACAAAAATCACATCACAAATTCATCCATTCCTTCACTCTCTTATATTTATAGCCCAGCTCTTGAAATCTGCATACCTCTTCTCGTTTTTTATATTATCCAGCAAGGTCAATATTTTCTATTCTTTTTCTTAATATATGTCCATCCAATTTCTCTTTCTATCACTCCATTTCCTCAATCAATTTTTTTATATTTACTCTTTTCTATGCTTCATTTGTCATTTTATTCAATCAATTAATTTTTCCCATTCTTCTCCTTGATCACATCTCATTAGGCTTCCAATTTGATTATATTTTCTTTTTACTTATTGTTTATGTTTTACAGCCATACAGCAGTACACCCCACACTTAGCATTTATTTATTATTTACCTTAATTCTCTCTTCAAAGGTCCACAAAATATTTTTTTTTCTTAGTAGATGCCTCCTTTGCCAGAGCTATTCTGCTTTTTTAACTTTATCTTCACTTCTTTCATCTACATTCAAACAACTACCCAACTATCTAAATCCATTTACCTGTTGATTTATATTATTATGGATATCAGCATGAAATCTTTTGTATTTTTCCTTATCCATAAACATTTGGTCTTCTTATCATTAATCTTCATTCCATATATCCTTCCTCCAATGTATTGAATATATTCTGAAATTTCTTTTTATCCTCAGCTATAATAGCCATATCATCTGTAGATTTTATACATTTTACTATGTTATCTCTACCATTTGTATCTCCACAATCTAAATATTTATTTAGCATGTTTTATAAATAAATATTAATTAAAAAGCACAGGTGAAAAATAGCATGTTTGTAACTCCTCTTTCAGTATTCATTTCATCAATATCATTATTGTCCAGTTTAATGCTTATTCTTTGTTGAGTATAGATATTATAAGTAAAAAAAAATGAAATAAAGTTTCTTAATGTAATGTATCCAAATTTATTACTTTTATTTAACCTTTTTTTTTTTAATTTAATAACTAACACATTTGAAAACAAAAATTGTAGACTCCCAGAATAGTATACTGTATTTATCAAAAATTCAAACACCATTTTGCTTGTCCTTAAAACAGAAAAATACACAAAATTTTACTTGCTGACACTTTCTGATAATAAAGACATGCATTTCTCTTGATTAAAATATCATTGTTATCACTAAAACTTGCAATGAGTAACTCACTATTTATTGACTTTGGACAAATCTTAATACATTAAATTTCAATAAATTAATCAATTAAATTTAAAGAAAATTAATTTTTTTTAACATCAGCATCAATAAGGAACACTTTTTTTTTTTAAACCTAATGTCAATAATATCAAAATACAAATAAAGCATCAATATCAAAAAGGTACTTCCCTCAGGTATAACTTTTTTTTTTACTTATCAAGTTATTTTAAAGCAACTCATGTAGAAATAAATTCTTTTTTTATTTTTAATCATGTTATTTCAAAAATGTGTTTGAAAAAATCATGTAAAAAGAGAATTAGGTGAACTTGTAACATTTTTGAAAAAGTGTTGTCACTGGATTTTTAATTTGTGTTTGTCTATTTGCCATTTTCAAGATTGTTTTTCTCTGTTTCATTTTAATAAAACAATAGAAAAGTAGTCTAAAAGGATTATAAGTTTTTGGATTAACTGTCAAATGAGTAAAAAAAGTGCCACAATTTAATCAATTCTGTCTTTAGTTTTATACTTAATTGTTTGAAAATCACAGAATGTCTAAACTTTTAATTATATATCTATTATTTTTTTAATTGTGGAATTACTGTTTTGGATGTAGTATGCAAAAATGATACTTGAGGGCAATAGAAAGTGATGACTGCATTCTTCTATTTATCAAATAATAAAATATGTTCAAATTTCAGTAGTTTAAATCCATGCTGATCAATAGATATCATTGTGTTAGCAAAATCCATTAGTCATTTTAAATACTTGTTACTTTCAAATCTCACTTAGGCCTTCTTCTTTATCAATGATCTGATTTTTTACACCTAAATATGTAGTCTTTTTTCATTATACCACTTTATAAATGTGGTTCATTATATTGGATATGTTTAATAAAATTCTGATAGTTACTGTAAAACTTATTTTTTAACTGACTATATTATTTTAAAACATACATAATAATTATAAATAGTTTATGATTGTTCTTAACACAGTTTGCAATGACTTTTTATGCATTCATTATCACATATTAGTATATTTTTTATAGTTTATATATATATATTAGTTTTGAAATATTACATATTATATATTTAATTATGAAATATCTTCAAAGAAGAATTTTTTTTTTAATTTTATCTAAAAACTCATTATTTTTTTCTCACTTAAAATTATAATTTATAGATTTTAATCTTTTTTAAAACTTCCCCTTTGTTCACATTCAAATCATGCATATTCCATATTATAAAACTAATTATATCTTTTTTTTTTTGGCATTCTTTGTTACCACATACTCTATTTTATTTATTAAAATTTTTAGCAATTCTTTATTGTTAAAACAGGCAAAACTCTCCATAAAGTAGTGCCAGGTAATCAATGATTTCAAGAAAGTTTGTGCATAAAATCCTTTTAAAAAATAATTATAAAATACACCAAATCTTTTAAAAAACTTTTTTTTATTTTTTTGCCACCAAAATGAAATATATATTAAAATAGATTTCCAACGTTTCGACTATTTCTTTATTTTTTCTATAGTCTTTTTCAAGGAACTAAAAATATATAAAAAAGAAGAAAAAAAAATTTATAAAAATCCTCTAAAACAAACAAAAACAAAAATCTTGCCATATATACATACTATCTTGGAAAATATATTCTTTACTTACTATGATTTCTTTTTCATAACAGATTCCAACTTTACATTTTGCTTAAATAAACATTTTATTGTTACAAAATATAATTTTTAATCATCTTATCTTCAATTAACACATTTCTATATTCTTTTCCTTTTTCCTTTTTTGTCTTTTCTTTTTATAAAACACACCACATTTTTACATTCCTTTTTTGTTAAAAAACAAAATCATTCCATTAAATTTTCCAAAATATTTGTTTTGCATAAAATCCCTATCTAATACCTACTTATCCAATATTCAGACTATTTTCTAGCTTGTGGCTTTCATCAGTGAGAAGCCAGCTAGAAACTAGTCTGGGGATATTGCATTTGTAGGCACTAGATAGGGATTTATGCACACCTTCTTGCATCCATTGATTACTCTGGCTTGCACTGATTGGTATTACTATATGGAGAATTTTGCCTGTTTTAACAGCTTGAGTGAGCATAAGAAATGGTGATCATGTAATCTTTATTTTTAGTTTGATAAAGAATGAAATACTGTGTCATTTTCTCAAAGCTATATTTGTAAAAACTAGATTTTTTTATCAAGTTTCCTTGTTCTAAACTAGAGTGCCTGTTATACTGTCTGTAAATCTCATCTGCTTTATCTGATTGCAACTATTATATGAATGATTTAAATCAAGATTTTGTTTTCTTCTATTCTGAGATATTTCCTCTAGACATTATCTTGTTATTATTTGTCTGAAGGTTTATAATGATGGTATATTATAAGATGTGATATGTTGGACTATTTCCATCATTTATGAGTGAATATTGAATGTATAGAAAATTTTAAACTTTATTTAAACTTTTCAAATACAAACAACTTGTTAGTAATAACACACAAATAGACAATGCAGGTTAGTAATTACACAATGTTTTGAGTAGTATTATTCTCCACTCTTCTTCAGGTGTTGCTGGCCTATATGCACAATGACAATATTTGCTTAGAAGTTGAACTCTCACCTTTAGATTCTTGTATATTGAATTTAAGGCAAACGCTCTACCAACTGAGCTATTCTGTCAAAGGCAACAAATAGTAGAAATTTGATATATTTATATATGAGGGTTGGTTCAAATCCTCCTGAGTCCTTCAATTTTTTTTTTTAACAAGTCTAATTATTTTTATTTTTACTTATTCCTAAGAGCAAAAAAAAAAAAATCAAATTTCTACTATATGTTGCTTTTGACAGAATAGCTCAGTTGGTAGAGCATTTGCCTTAAATTCAATATACAAAAATCTAAAGGTGTGAGTTCAACTTCTAAGTGAATATTGTCACTGTGCATATAGGCCATCAACACCTGAAGAAGAGTGGAGAATAATACTACTCAAAACATTGTGTAATTACTAACCTGTATTGTCTATTTGTGTGTTATTACTAACAAGTTGTTTGTATTTGAAAAGTTTAAATAAAGTTTAAAATTTTCTATACATTCAATATTCACTCATAAATGATGGAAATAATCCAACATATCACATCTTATTATCTTGTTATAACTAGAATATTTAGAAGAATTAAATCAGAATTCATCTTATTGCAATGGTTATTTGTCCTACTGAGATTAAGTGTTTCATACTCTTTTATTCCTAGATGCATCCCTTAGGCTTTATTTAGTTTCAACTATAACTTGACTTATACAAATGTTCTGTGCTTTTATTATGATAAGATTATTTCCTTATGCATTATTTGTTTGCAGTTATCATTTGTGTTCCATACTATGCTGTACTGGAATACTTCTTAAGGCATTATTTGATAACAACTGCCACTAGGCTCACTTCATCACATGTCTTATATTCTACTAACTTGAGGTGCTACTCCAGATATAATCTTGTCATAAAATATCATTTGAAGAATTAAAATCAAGTATCATTGCTCTGCTACTTTGAGTGTTTTTGGATATTATTTGGTTACAATTATTATATGACTGAGACAAATCAAATATGGTATGTTGTGATACTTTAATCTATTTTATTTAGACATTATCTAATAACAATTACAAATTAACTGATACAGTTCAAGTATGAGATTTTCTTTAAGTATTATCTGGTTGAAACTATTATTTGGCTGATTGAAGTCAATAATTTCATGCTCAGCTGCCTTGAAATAATTTCTATAGATATTATGTAATTGAACAAAGCAAACCTCTCCATACAAACCTTCTGGCATCTATTGATCACTCTGGTTAGCACAGGGTGGCACTACTGCATAGAGAGTTTTGCCTTGTTTAATAACAATTATGTGCTAGTATAAGAGATAGTGATCATGTGATGCTTAGTGGTTTAACACCAATCCTGTCTAATAGGATAGTGGTGGCTATGATTGTTAAAGAGCCAGACACCAAAATGTATGGGTGCTGAACTGAGTTCAGACCCATATGACTATATAAGCTATTGAGCTTAGATTGAAAATTTTGTTTTCAATTTCATTCTCATGGTTTTGTAGTCGAGATAAAAGGTGGTTTCTGGAGGGTTGCATTAGATCCTAAGATCTAGATGCAGTGCTCTCAGATCCAAGGCTCCTTACTGATGAAGACCACAAACCAGAAACTAGTCTGGGGATATTGGATGAGTAGGCACTAGATAGCGATTTTTTGCAAAAGCCTTCTGGCATCCATGGATTACTATGGTTCACCCAGGATGGCACTACTGTATAGAGAGTTTTGCCTTGTTTAATAACAATTATGTGCTAGTATAAGAGATAGTGATCATGTGATATTATATAGTTGCAACTATCATTTAACTGGTACAGGTATAGTGTCTCATACTTAGCTATAATAAATACTTTCATTAAATATTATAAGCTTTTCCAATAAGTATTTATAGTTTTTAATATATATAAGATAATATTGTTTATATGACGTTTATTATTTTAACACAAAGGAACAAAGAATTACAAAATTGTTCTCAACCTTGTTTATTATATCTACCAACTTCTAACAATTAATGCAACATGGAAGCAAATAAATCATATGGAGTACATATGCTCCAACTTCCTTTAACTTTTATTTTTAAAATAATAACCAAACTATTTTTATAGTTAAATATTTGAGTTAATTAATATCTGTATATTTTAATACGACCATCTGAAGCAATGCCTGCAAAGCGAATACTTTAAGATTGAAATTAAATATAATTTAAACAAAAATATTTGATTATCTATCTAATATATTAATGCCATATATTTAGATTATTTTTGTTAGACAGAAACTGGACATTAAATGAAAATGTGTGTAGTAGCTGCTAATTCTTACACTCATTTTTGTTTATTTAATTTTTATCCCAGCCTGATGTATTAATAGGGCAAAGTTCATAATTGTTTACATTCGTTGGTTTTATTTTTATAGTATATGTTATCCTTAAAAGTGGTTTAAACTTTAATAGATTCTTAATTTCAACATACTAATTTATTAATTTACACAGATAAAAACTTAAATTATGTATTTTAGTAATATCGATAGAAGTTAAGATCATGTAATAATTATTTAATGGCATTATTATCTACTGAAATTACATAGTTTGACAATATTTTAGAGTAATAACAATTTATTTGCATTTTTTAAGATAAAGACTTTTTTTTTAAATCAAGAAATTTTATTGTGAGCTCCAAAGAATTACATTATAGCAGTAACAGAGTTGTGTTGTTAACAGAAACTATTAAAAAGGTTACATAACCCAATACCTATGGTCTGGGGTAAAAAATGAACTGTTCAATCACAAATTGTCCATTTCTACAAGGATCCATCTATCTCTGTTTCTGATGGCCTAAAGCTTTGCCAGAAGTAATTTCTTATGGTCAAGCAAGGTGGGGCCATAAATGAGAGTGCACCTAATTGACCAATAGGCAAACAGTGGAAATGTTATGATTCTTATGGTTGGAAATATCCCATTAGATATGCTAGAAATCAGTCTGGTGAGGAGAGGCACTCTAGTTTTGTATATGGATGTGATAAAGTCTCTGTCCCATTGGAGTGAGGTGCAATGACCCAGAATATATATCATTGTGTCATCATACTGTTTAGATAAAGGGCAGACTAGGTACAAGCATTAGAACTCCCTATGATAGACCAGAAAATGACATATGGACAGAGCATTCAGGTTTATTTTAATCAAAACATCTAAAAATTTTGGCTCTAGATAACACTGTTTAAACTTTTTAATGACTGAATGATTGGGAAGGGTTAACAGTGATGGGATTGGGAGGGTTTCTTCATTAATTAGATGGTATGCATCCCAATACTTAATTTTCTGTGAGTTAACTTGATTAGGTAGAGGGATAAATTTTGCAATATTAATGAAAACCAGAATGTATGAAAAATAATTTCCTTACTAAGCAGTGACTAAAAAATAGAAAAAACATTGGCCATATATTATATTGTTGATGCCATTTTATTTATACACATAAACAGCATCTTCATATAAAAAAATAAAAATAGATAGGTAAAAGAAAAATGTATAAATAATAAAATATAGAAAGAAAAAAAACAATGAAGAAAAGTTAATAATGAAAAATAGCAAAAGAGAATACTGATATTGGCTAGCTTCATTGCTTTCTTTCATGAAGCATTATAGACACAAAAACTGTTAGCTATTTCAAATTTAATTTATTCATTATATTTACATAGAGAGAATAAATATGAAGCACTTTTCCCTCTCTAGCTCAATTCTTTGTCATTTGTTTCATCTTAGCTAATAAATTTTCCAAATTTGGAGGTTTTTTTTAAAGTATTATTTTATGTATATCTTTATTGGAATGTTTATTTTCTGATTAGTATGTGGCCCATCAATTGCCTTTTTTAACATTTAATCTAAGTCACTAAACTATATGTTGACCATGTATTGGATAATATAACAGAAGTGCAACATGAATTAAATCAAACTCATAGCAGATTTAAATTATTTCAAGTCATTAGCATGAATATCAATATTGAATGTGACTGCATTATAAATATTTATATCAGCTGGTCTTCCTTAACAAAAACTAATATGAAACTAAAGATCCATTTGGCACTACTATATACCTATTTATGGATTACATATTCTTATAAAGTTGGCATTATAGTAGAGTGATGGAACGATTATTACTGCCATTAATAATATCATGAATTCAAAAATCATTAAAGATATCTCATCATATCAGGAATAGTAATGTCTCTACACTTATAATTTAAATTTACTTATTAGAAACATTTAAAAAAATAA
Organism: Epiperipatus broadwayi; assembly: GCA_028023455.1. Taxonomy (NCBI): domain Eukaryota; kingdom Metazoa; phylum Onychophora; class Udeonychophora; order Euonychophora; family Peripatidae; genus Epiperipatus; species Epiperipatus broadwayi. The sequence goes on from JAQFVV010006398.1 coordinate 1,213,923, forward strand.
CAAAATAAACAAGATGAAATTACAATTAAATTAACAGAAAAGAAAAAGATTGTAAAAATATGGATACAAAATCATGAGTAATAAAGAGTTCTCTTCTCAAAATATCAACTCCAGAATTAGACTAGAGTGAGAAAAATAGAAAAAACCCACAAAAACTATTTTAAAAAACATAAATAGAATATTCAATCTATAGTTTTTCCAGCAATTTTAAATAATGCCAATTGATTTTTGAATTGTGGTTCTAATAAAGATTTTCAAATATGTCATAAATAGTAGACAAAAAATATTCTCTTATTTTAATTCTGACCATTCATTTGAAGTACAAATGGCCTAGATGAGTTCTATTTTAATCATATTATGACATAATTATAAAACTCAAGAATGCTGACAATTAAACAAGAATATTTCATAATGACCAATTAAATGTTATTTTGAAGAAAACCATTAATTTGTTTTCTAAGAGTATTTTTCATGAGTTTTTTTTTTCCAGAAAACCAGTTTAGTTGGAACATATATGTAGATTGTAATGAATATGTTAAATGTTCTACACATGTCTACATGGCTACAACATGGTACTCTAAAATACAAAAAAAAGAAATTAAACTTACAATTATATAGCTATATATTGGTGCACCAAAATATATAATGGAATATTTATGGAAAATAATACATAAATCAAACCATCAGTTGCTAGATTATTACCAAAGCTTACTATTATTAAGCCACATAGTTTGAATTCTTAATATATGCCTCAAGATGCACTGCTAATATATTGACAATATTTCCCTTGGCCACAATCCTGCCTATTTTAATTTGCTGTCCATTTTTTTCTTTTTTTAATCTACTTCATCTACATAATATTTATGTTTGTTTAATATTTACCATTATTGCTTGAGATCACCATGAGTCTTTTTAAATATTAGAGTCCATATAATAGTTGTAACAAAATATGTATTGAGATGGTTTCTGTGATCTTAAATAAATAAGATAATTTATAATAAGCCATCAATCAGGTCTATACAATTTCTAACATATATACATCAGATCTTCAGTTGATAGATTAAGTTTCTCACCATCATCGTTTTACATAGAATGGACCGTAATTTTCACCTCAAGATAAAGTGGGCTAATGTAGTTGTTATTTTTATTTTATATCAATACTCATTTAGTTACACTTTATTATTTTAATTAGCCTTTTAAAAATTTATACTTATATTTATTTCTCAGGACAATCTATGGTTAATTCTAGAATGATGTCATCTTTCAGTTTTCTAAAAGGAGTGATTTCATTTTATTTTCAATCTCTTATTCTATTGTATTATAATCTACTTTAGCAAAACCATAAGAACTTGTAATCACAAATCTGTTCTCTGAATAAATAAACATACACATACATAATAATGAATAATGCGAGATAAAATACAAAATCAAAACCAAAAATTTCACGGCAGAGAATTAAGTTTTAGTAACAAAATTCAATTACCAATGAAAGTACCATAACATAAAATTATGCTAAACTATATATATACAAACTTATACAATAAAATAAATTAGAGCTTAAACTGTTATCATTCATACATATATATCATAATGAATTTAATTATGAATTAATTTAATTATTTTATTATTAAATTCAGCAAAATTAAATTAACATTACCACACACATGCATATATGTACTATTACAAAGAACTTATAATATATATACGAATATTGTTTTATTTATTTTGACACATAGCAATTATTAAATACTGATATTCAAATTAAAATTTTATAGGTCCCTGAATGATTTTTAAAAAAATTATATTTACAAAAAGATGAGAGAAAGAGACACATATTACAAAAAAAAAGTATTAACATGAATTTAATTTAGGCTTCTTAATTAACAATTGAATGTAAATTAGAGAAATATGTTTTTTCTTCTTCTAAAAACCTTTTACTTACTTAAGCGTTGTTAGCCGAGAGATCATCGCAACCGCCTTGCAAGCAAGTAGTTGGTTGCAGACAGTTGTGAGTTCGCGTTCCGGCAGATGCTATGGCATATGAAAAAAAAAAACCTTTACTGATTTTAATTAATTAATGGAAATAATCCAATATATAACTATAATTAAAATGCTACCATGACAAAACTTTTAACTATCTATTTTTTACTGAATTTACATGCAAACATTTGTGCATATTTATAAAATTTATTGGCCCCATTTTATATAAGTGTGGGAGATTATGATATGGCCCAGCTGATAAGTGCTGATTCAGCTTTAAATATGTATAGTCGAGATTCTAAAATAGAAATTCATATAACACTACAATACTAGTAAAACAACAAAATTTTACTAAAATTCTTTCACAATCATGGTCTTATCTATTAACGAATAGATCTATAGTTGAATCTATGGTTATGGAAAAATTTAATAAAATTTTGTTGTTTTGACTAGTATTGTAGTATAGAATTAAGCAATATTTAAATGGGAATCATGCATTTTTTTACACATGTGTGAAATGTGTATTGAATACTAGAGATAGAGTCGATGATAAATAAACTGAAAAATCTTGAATTCAAATCCCTCTATTTAAATATATAGGAAACATTCAATATAAGCAGATGACAGACTGCCTCAGAATTTATAGCAAAGTATTTTCATGCTTTTCTTCTATGACAAGTTTCTTTCATATGGATTTCAAATATCAGCCTTTAAGTTCTCTTTGAATTTTCAACAGCTTTATACAATTAGAATTTTATGAATTTATGGATTGGGGTTCTCATTTTGGTATAAAACAGGCTACAACTATTTAGGACTTTTCATCAGGATTTAAAAAAAAAGATAGAACTATAAAATAAACAAGGGAACATTTCCTAGCATTCTATGATAAGGGCTGTTATGTAATGAGAAAAATCATAGCAGTTATTGAAATTATAATTTTACTTACTGCTTTTCAATCACAGCTAACTTTTTTTTTTTTTACTGTTAAACTTTTAAATTAATGTTATCTTAATTTCCTGAAATATCATTTTATTATTTCAGATGTTTCTTGATTAAAATAGAACTTCTGTTAAGTTTCTAGGAGATTTTCACTTGAGCAATTTTCTAAGCTGAAATTTAATAATTTTAAAGAAGAAATTACTGGCAATTAGCTATAAATACATATTTTTATGCATGCCATCTATTTATATTGTAGTCAGTATTTATGTCATGTAAACTTGTTATATATTTCACGAATTTTCCTTTTTTTTTTTTATCAAAAAATAGTTTTTGTTAATCTTTAAAGTTTTTTAAAAGTTCTGTTATTTTTAATTCCTCACTTAATTTATAAAACTTATTTTTATTTACGATTTCCAATTTTATAAAAGATTTTTAGAAAAAAATGTATACCATTATATTTGTTATGCAAAATTTGGTAAATTGAAGTAACCTTTTAAATGTTATATTTCATTTCTCGTTGTTACATTCAACATTCAAAATATATAACTATAAAACTTTTTATCCCCCAATTTATTTAATTTTAATCTTATGAAATTGCAAACTATTTTACTTTCAAAATATTAAAAATTAACTACTGAAAAACTTGTCGGCAGTATTATATTAATTTCACTAGTTTTAAAACATAAAACCTATGGTTCTTTCATTAAATTATTAACCATGTTAATTTTATTAACCCTGAGGCCTTTAGATGTATTACTTCCATTATTAACACATACGTATCATAACGATATATATATACACACACATAATATTTAATATAATGTTTTTTTCCAACTTTTTAAATTTTATAAATTGTATTAATTTGAATATACTGATAACAAATCTCAACGCAGTTTCTCATCTCTTCTGTCTAGACTAATTTTATTTATTTATTTATATATAATTACCTACTGAAACAAATTATTGCTGACTCTTTAAAGGATATATATCTTTAGTTATAAGTTTTTCTTCTAATTTTTCATATTATGTGATCCCCTATCATTGACACATACCATTTAAACTATTTTTATATTAACTTATGAGATGTCACTGTCTCAGTATATTTATAAAATAAAAAAAGGGAATAGGAAAAAAATATTCATAATCATTTTATTGATTTTAGAAAAAAATAATTTGAATTACATTTTTAGAATTTTTTGAAAAAAAAAAGACTATTACATTATAACAGTAATATATAACTCAAAACTTAATTTCCCTGAAATGTAGTAGTTTTTATTTAATATTCGTAAATTTGAAAAAATTATATGACTTATTACATTTCAAAGCAAATAGGCTTTTTTAAGGAAATGTAATGCACATTACATTATTAACAGTGAAAATATTTGCTGATTTTGTCATGTTCAGTTAAATTAGCTTCAAATTAGATAAAAGTAATAGTATAAAAATTATGATTGACACTTATTTCCATTTTATTTAGTAATTATTTCAAAGAGATAATAAATAAACATTTAAGAATAGTGTTAGATTTAAAGGAAGGTTGTAATATATAAATTTTAAAATATTTATAATAATTATGTATTTTGTGATTAATTTTAGCAGAATAGTAAATAACCTAATGCATTTTGAGTGCAACAAACTATAACAATAAATAGCAAAAAAATAATAATAATACATCTTTAAAAAATTATATCAAATCAATATTTTTAAATATTTACGAGTATAATTATGCAATGAACAATAATAAGTGATAACTCAAGTAAACAATAGGAATTTTTATTGTTAAATAGAGTTTAGGAAAAAAAGAGGTTATTTTGTAAACCATTAAACATATTTATAAAAAAAAGAGCGTATTAGATGTTTTGTTTGGAATTAGTTAATTAATATTAATAATAAAAAAAAAAACAATTCAATACATTTCTGATGTAAGTTTTCAGAAATATGGGGATGGGGGAAATTATGTGATTAATGTGGAATTGTGAAATATTAAATATTATGAGTAAAAATATTCATTAACAAATTGATAGAAATATATTTTTAATGAACAAAATTGAAAATAATTAAAATTCATTACTAATATTAATATATACATAGTAAAATTTAGAAAGAATGATATTTATTATTAATTTAAACTGTCTTCATATATTAGTAATTTATTAAAAGCCAAAGATAAACCATAGGTTCGGAGCTTGTTTTGGTATAATGGTTTCTCTTCTGGTGATAAAAGACATATCATATTACAGTTCTATTTTAATTCTTATATTTAAAACATTAACGTTCACTTAATATAGATAATTAGCTCTTTACTGATTATAATTGGATTCTTAGATTGTTTGCCTATGAAAATGCTTCCTTTAAAAAGTTTCCTACTTATGACATGAAAAATTTTCTAAGTTTCAACCAGCATCAAGACAAATGTGATATATATTATATAATTGTATGCTTCCTGTATTGTTGTTTCAGTGATAGGGATTTTATAGCATTATACCATCTGAATTCTATTGATTATTCAGATTACAGTAAACTGATTTAAATTAGAGTGGAGATAACTGGTTTTGAAAGTAAATGAGTATCATATCTGCATAGGAAAAAAGTAAAAAGAGCCTACAATTGTTATAAAACTGATATTTTATAAGCATGTACAATCTGACCTGGAGTGAAACATTGAAATGTTTTTTAAGTTTCATGAATATTATAAAGAAATAAAATGTGGCATTTAAATTCAAAAGTAAATTAGTTTCAACTTTAAATCCTAATCTTCAGTGATAAAAACAAACAACAAAAACTGGTACGTCTGGAGATGGAACAATTTTTAATATTCTACTCTCTGATGCTTATTGATTATCCAAACTTATAGTAGCTTGCTTTATAGTAAAGTTAAGATAAATACTTTTAGAAGCATACAAATATAATAGATCACATGTTACAAAAAAAAGATATCTTCATAACCTGAGTTTAAGTTCAGACTGTCAGAATCTGAAATAGTTTTCATATTATTGATCTATCTATCATAATATGCATTTTTAAAAATAATGCTGAAAAACTAGAAGTGTGTACATTCTTTAAACAAAACCTATTATCAGTTAACAATTCTAAAGTAGATTAAACATTCTAAAGTTAAACACATTTCTTATTTCCTGCAATAATAATAATAAATAATAATGATAATTTTATCACATATCTTGGTTTAGAACTTTAAGAAAATATATTTTATTTGATACTGTTAGAAAAAATATATTTTAAGTTGACTTTTAATAAAAGTTACATCAAAATTTATTGTATAAAACAACTTTTCATATTTCTATTTGTCTATTATATATATATACTATGTTTTTGGCAAGAAAAATGATATTTGAACAATAACATAAATAGCAAAGCATTACAGATTGATCCTACTAAACAGAACTGAAGTTTTCTTTTTTATATACTAATTTTTCTTAAGCAAAATTGATTCTGAAAGTTCTTTTATTTCATGTAGTGTTTTTCATAATTTAGCCATAAAATATCATGGATAATATATTTGTTTTGAAAATAAGTTTTATTCCAAATAAAAAAGTAAATAATAGTCTATAGTATGAATTAAAAAATGTATTTTTTACATAAATGTGCATTCATAAACACAAATTAATTAGAGGAAATTTGAATCCAGATTTTTAAGTTTCCTTTAGTTATCCATTCCATCTTATACATCCTATACACATTACCGCATGCATGCAAAAAAAGGTAAATGATCTCCAATAGACATATTTTATGCTGAATCAGCATTTATCAGTTGATCCAGATCATCATCTCCCACACATATGTATAATCAGTGCCCAGTTTATATTGAGGTTGCAAATCTTCAAATTTTAATGTGGGTGGTCATATGTATCAGTTATATAATATAGAGTTTATGACTAAAATAGCTTGAAAATGTGGATACAAATTCTCTCTAATTAAAACATTGTGGGGTTTTTTTAATATTAACTTTTAATTAATTATTGAAAAAACAAATTAATAAAATATGTTAGTGTTGAGTGCCTTTTTTGGAGTAAAATGTGAAATAACAATGTTTATATTTTATTCTACTAATAATACAACTTTTATAGCTGCCACTAATAGTATTTTCCCTCCCATTTTACTATCTCTTACTATTTCTATTCCTACTACTAATATTGCTGATCCTTCCTATCATTATCAGTACTATCAATACAACTACTAATATTATCATATCTACTATATATTTACAATAACAATTGAATACAAGTTTAATTTATATACTTGAAGTTTAGATGTAATATAAAAGATTTAAACACATACTTTTAAGCTCTATTAGGCTATCCACTCTATCTCATATAACCAATTCACATGATCACACACATGTGAAAAATATAAATGAACTCCAATAAACACATTTTGTGCTAAACCAGCACTCATCAGTTGGTCCAAATTATCATCTCTCACACATAGGTATAATCATTCTAAGTCCATAACAAGAATTATTATTTTTATTATAAGTTCAACTCTGTTTAAATAATTGATACTGGCACTAGCAAATATGTTAAAACAATGACATTGGAATATCATTTAAAATGAATTTTTAAATATTATTTATAAAGTGCAAGCAGTTCGTAATTCAGACTGGCTTATATATATATAGATATTTAAGTAAAGAAAAAGGTGGTTCCACCTTTTTAAAAATCTGTCATGTTGCAACTTGAGAGCTACCTATACAGTCATCATTACAACCTATTGACGGTTATATAAGCATTCTAAATATGCATGTGAAAATATTTCAGCCTAAGTAAAATAATGGCTACACTGTTAATTTTTTGTAAAAAAAAATATTTGTGAAATTCTAAATATAATAAAATTCTTGAAAGCTATGTAGTTAATACAATCTTTAATTGCTCACTGCAGGACAAAGGTTTCTTTAACAGATGTTTCTTTAAAGAAATAGTGAAAAAGATATCATTATTTCAGGTTTACCACATTTTGTGTGATATAAATTAGCTTTGAGCTGAATACCTTAATTAAAAGTTATAAGTGCATTTGTAGTAAGAAACTTTTTTATATTTTACTCAATCCAGATTTTAATCCTGGATTATAAGCATTAAATACAAATGCATTAATCATCATACCATCAAACCCTTGCATAATGAAAAGAATAATACAATAATTGTAATAAAAATATGATAAACTTTAATAAGATTATTTAATGGTTATAAATTAATAACACTTTGAGAATGTAGTTTTATTTTATTTTTGAAATAAAAGTTTAAATGGTACAATTTCTTTTCAGATGCAACATTCACATAAAAGGATAATTCTGAATCATGTTTTATAAAATTCTCTATCTCAAAATATTTGCTATTTTTATATAAAATATTAATAATTAATATATATATTTCAATATTTTATTTTTTTATTCACAGTGCATATACAATATTTCCATCCTATAAAAGTGTATTGTATATAAAAATATTATGCATAAATGTATTTATAAATGTGTGTGTATGTTGAAAACAATATATTACCATTGGTTATTTGCTACAAATTATAGAATCTGCTATTTGCTTGGAACCAAATATCATTAATACGGTAATTATTGTATTCTAATTCAAAATCATATAAAAAATTAACTTTTACATTTGTAAAAATTTATTTGTTAATTTTTGAGCTTTCAATTACATTTTTATTAAATTTAATTATTTATTTATTTTTAATAAAATGATTTATTCCAAGTGAATATCTAAAAAAAAATATCAATTTATGAAAATGTCGGAATATTTTTGATGGGAATTTAAAGCAAACTATCACTGTCATGATTATTGTTTGGTCAAAGATCCCATTGTCAGGAGACTTTGTGAAATTAACAGATTTGCTTTGAAAAACATTTAGCGTATATGGTAACATACATAAACGTATTCCCTAGTCAGATGTCTCTGGAAATGAAAACTTTTCTATTACTGTTTATTATTATAGTTTTTAATAGTTTTGTTCTAAAATGTGGTAAATAATTATCTTTATCTGATAACCTTTAAATTACAACACCAAAAACATTATTATTTTTTTTTTTTTTACAAAAAAGGAACTTAGTAATCAGCCTTAGCAAGTATAACTTTTTTTTTTTTTAAAGTTACTTTTAATAATATTTAAAATTTTTTTTTCATCTTATTTTATACATTATAAAATATAATAGTAGAATACAAGTATAATTTAATATATTTGGAAATCAGATGTAATTGTAGAGGATTTAAACACAGACTTTCAAACATTCTTCAGCTATGGACTCTATCTCATACAACGGACACACATGACTACACAAGGATCAGAACGATTTAAAGTCAATATGTGCATCACAATAATATTGGCATCAACAAAGAATTTGGACATTCCATCATCAGATTTTCAAGGGTATTGTTAGCTGAAAGTTTGGAGAGTGGAATAGATTGAAGCCTGTCCATTTAAGTTTGAAGATTTGCTATCTTAATAAAAACTGAGCACTGATAGTATATATATGTGGGAAATAATGATTTGGATTAAGTGATGAGTGCTGGTTCAGCATGAAATATATATATATATTGGAGATTATTTGTTTTTTTTCCCACATGTGTATGGACATATGTGTTAGTTGTATGAGATAGAGTCCATAGCTGAGCTGAAGGGTGCTTGAAAATCTGTATTCAAATCCTCTACAATCATAGAATATAGTAAAATACATGTTTCTCAATCTTAATTTTTGCAGTGTAAAATTTTTATTAATGTTTCAAATTTACAAGTAATTATCAAACTTTTTCAGAGATCTTGAAAGAGAGACAGAGAAAGAAAATAACTGAAAAAGACTGCTAGTTAATTGGAATGTCAGACTTTAAATAATATATATTGCAAACATTTATATGAAAAGCAATCATATTTATTGTATACTAAAATTGGAAAGGAATCAAAATTCTTATGCTGCTCTTCCATAAAAAAATAATAAATAATAATAATAATAATAATTCTTTACAACAGCTATGTAATCAAATAATAATTTTATATATAAAAAACGTTTTTCAGCACCTGCTTTTGTGCCCTTTTCAAATGTTACTAATTTATTTAACATTAATGGATCATCTGATATAAAACTATCCAGTGTACAATAATGGAATTAAAACAAACAATAATAATATAAACAATTAAAGCAAATCAAAACCATCATTATTATTGTTTCTTTTAATTCCATTATTGGACACTGGATGATTTTATGTCAGGTGATTTGTTAATGCTAAATAGATTAGTAACATTTGAAAAGGGTACCAAAGCAGGTGCTGAAAAAAGCTTTTTATGTATAAAATTATTATTTGTTTATATAGCTGTTTTAAAGAATTATTATTTTTTTGATTATTATTGTATATTGAATAAGATATAATTTATCAGAAAAAATAGTTTCAAATTTTATATATCATAAGATTTAATTGGCATTTCTTTGATTTGCCTTTTGTCATGTTAAAAATATTGCTTATGTTGTATTATATAATTGCAGTTTTAAAATTATAATTGACTATTTGTTAATCTATTTTCACAACACACTGTATTTATGTATCTAATGACATTTATTTAAACTTCCTTAAATTAATAATTTCATTATGTGTAGTCAAGTTGAAATCTTTAGTGTCTACATAGACATATTAGACCATATATAGGGTTGGATTTCTGCCTATATTGTTTAAAGCAGGTTGCCTTGACAACAGATTGATATTGTTGATAGTTATTGATAATGTTTTTGTTTAAGTGTTAACTAATTTTATGTATTTACATTATTTACATATCTAGTCTTGGCATGATTAGTTTTATTTCCTAAGCAGTTTGAAAGTTACAATTGTAGTTTGAAATTTATAATTGACCATTTGTTGATCTGCTTTCAGAACAGATTAAGTTTACCTGTTTAATTAACCTTCCTTAAAGTGGATTACACCTATATTGTTTAAAGGAGTTCACCCTGACAACAGATTGAGATTATTGATTATTAATGGTATTGGTATTATTTAAATATTGACTGTTTTCATATATATATATATATATATATATATATATATATATATGAATACATATATATATATATATATATATGTCATATATATATATATATATATATATATTATGACATGCACATCCATCATGGATTATCCATCTATAGTCTCAAATAATAAATAAAGAAAGCAATTAGAAATCATTTATGTTTATATAATGTTAAATATGATTCATATTTAACAGTTAAATAAATTCAAATTTAAAATGAATGCTGAATGAATGTATTTATTTATTTAAATTAAAATAAAATATCAACTGTAAAATATTAAGTAATAATAAACTTTGTAAGGATTATAAAGAAAGAAATTCATGATTCACAAGCTAATTTAAAAGAATGTGTTGTTGCCAAGTAATGAAAAAACACTCACAAAAAAAAGAGATCAAAAAAATTGATTTCAGAGAGATTTTTATTTTATTTTATCTGCTTTCCTTTAATATTTTGTGGATCTAAGATATAAGCCAAATGCACTTTGAATAGAAGTTATGAAGAAGAGGGTGTGAGTCCTTCTCAATTAATATATGTAAGAGTAAATGAAGTACATAACAAAAATAAAAAAAATATTATTTTTTAACATGGAGAATACTATGCTGAATCATTTGAAACAGTGGCATATTTGAATATTGATATGAACAGTAGCATTTAGTAAATATAAATAGCTGGATATTATCTAGAGATAATAACCATGGAGACATACATCATCACATATCATCATGGGGATTGAAAAAAAAATCAAACTTTAATTTGAGAATATTCAAGAACATATTGGGGTAATAAATATTAGCATAAATAAATGATTTCTGAAAATTCTTTATTAAATTAAATTTTACTTTGTCTTCAATATTTTTTTTAAAAAAATAATAATGCATTATTTAAAAATATTCATTTTAAAATCTAAAATAACAATATGGTTTATTATATTATTCAATACAAAACTTAATGAATATATCAAGTAAGACTTGAAATGATTAGCACCAGTATTTGTACTACAAAAGGTCAAACTTAAAAACATACTTAACATTTTATATTTCTATTTGAAATGTATGTAAGTAATTGTGATGAAAGCTTTACTTGATCTAAAAGATATAAAAAATATTTTTAAAAAAGATATTTTTTTATTGTGTGAAAAATTTATATACCAATCCTCTGTTGTAATTGTGAATATACCTTTAATAATATTTAAAGTGTAGATCACAACTTAATAATTGCAATATAACCAGAATATATTATAATAATACAATGGATTAATTTAAATATATAATTGTTGAATTTAATTTTGTTATTATCTTAATAAACTTAGATTTTATTATTAATCTATGCATCATTTGATTTACCTATTTTACAAATTATTTTATTTATAAAGTACTGATTCACATATTCTAAATAATAAATCACTTATTTATTAAATTATTTATTTATGATATAGAATACTTATCAATACATAGCTTATTGAAGCTATGTAAATAAATGAGTCTATTATAACATAAGTTATAATTATCGTAAACTCATTTAGTCATAATTAATAATTTTAAGCACATACTCATTACGTAAATAATATGTATAACCTTAAGACTATGTGCTTAAAATGTGACAGTAGGGACCTCTACAAATCTAAACACAAGATTTAACAACTTTAAAAGACAAGTGGCATCTTCGACTTAATACTGACTCATTGTAAATCTAAAGATTTTGTGTATGTTAGTTTGTATAGAAATTGTGGACTTAATCAGTGAAGTAGGTAATAGCTTCATGCTCTCAAATTATAAAATAGTCATGTAAGTTAAAATATATATTCAGTAATTACATATAATTACTTTTGTTTTTCTTGTTTTAAATTAGTATACATAGTATTTTGGCTATAAACATGTTAGCTAATTTGGATAATGATTTATTATGATAATATTTACTGTTTTCACTGAACCATAAAATCAAGAGGCTAATAAAGTTGTGCTATCTGAGATATACATACTGACATACACCTTTTTTATTTTTTTAATGTTGTTGCCCAAATTTAACTAAGATACATTAAGATAATGTTACATATTGGGTTCCAGAGTATAGGAATGTAAAATAAAATCTTTTTCTCTCCCATCCTGTTTATATGTATTGTGCCATGAACTGCCTTTTTCATACTAAACTATTAAAATTGATCGATTCCTACATGATACATTTTATTTTTATTATATTCCAAAATATTTCTTTATTATTTAGACATATTTGTTATTTATTAACAACTATGTGTTATTATATTTTACTTTATGTGATTATCTTATCTTATTTAACACCTGTTCATGGATTAAAACAAAAGCTAAAAGTAATTTTGGTCTCTAAAAATATCAGATTTTAAAGATGTTAATTGCTAACTTCACTGGGAAAATTTTCTTTACTAAAAATGTAATTTCATCATGAGCAAATGTAAATAGACTCAATTTTTTGCTACATATATACTCAATCAAATTTTAAAAAGGTCTGCAAGCCGAATCCATGCATGTTTAAATTTTAGGATGGCAGAATAGTTAGGCAGATTGGGCTGTTCCTTGTGCCCAAGGAATAGTGATCTTTGTCTTCATTCTAAGTGCTGAAATGGTAGAAGCCAACATAGTGATAGATAACCTTCCTGATAGAAATCTACTGCAATAGTACTTCAAGTAAAGAGCTGTTGCCTCCAGAGAACAAAACCAAGAGACAAACTTCTACCCAGGAGTTAGGTAATAAATTGCAGGCCTATGGCAAGAGCTCTCAGATGAACTTTAATTATTAATTTTCAAAACTATAGCTATAGTAAATTGAAATAAATGCCCAGTTTAAAGTCTATTAGTTCAAATCTTTCCTTTACTTCAATCTGTAAAATCAATAATAAATACTTGCTTGATTTGCTGTAAAACATCTCTGTAAATTCTATTATTTTGAACATCTTAAAGAGTTAAACTTAATAATTGTTTTGTTAATTAATTTCTGTTTTACTCTTGTATTTGCAGCGAATTCTATGCTCTTTTATATATTTAAGTTTTTAATATTTCATTTAGATACGTGATAATATGCCAAATATATTTTGAACCAGTGAACAGATATATTTTAATAATTTTATCCTCAAGATAATATTTCTATCGTCAATTTAATAATTATACTATAACGCTTAGTTATATTACATCCGAATCTCTGTTTCGAAATTAAAATTCATTAATTAATAACTGATTGTCTTGTGATCATTACAGTAATTTAAATCAATTCTAAATTTGATTTCATATATAATAGTTATGTTTTGTTTTGCTATACTGATATATTATGATTTTAAGCATAGTTTTACTTAATTAATAATATAATTCTGACCAGAAAGATATTAATAAGGCAAATTTAGTTATTTTCATTAATTCTAATCCTCTAATGCTTTCCCTCCTTTTTTATTAAATCTGATTAGAGATGTGAATTAATTGTTTGTTAAATGTGGGTATTAATATATACAAGTAACTGCTCTCTCTTTATAACATATTTTAAGTGCTATAGTAAATTATGTAGGGATAGTTTGACCAGTTCTCTCTATATTATGTTATTTGGGATTTATCCCAAACTAAGATAACCTTTAGTTTGATGGATGATGATTATCGAGCTACATTATTAGGCTCAAATATTAGAGAAACTCCATAAACAATCATAATATTATTGCTGTAGTAATTAAATTACATTTCTGACTAGCATTGTTATTTATATATTGGCAAACCATGATATTAAATGAATATTATGTTGGCATATTACATTCTTAAATGCATAGATTATTTGTTGAGCACAAAAGTCAGCTAATAAATGAGTCCGAACCCTATATTAACCCAAACTGATTACATTCCATTTTATTATATAACACCTACAAGCATCTATTTGATCTCAATGTGATCCCTAAATAGTGTAATTTAATTTATTTTGCTTTTCATTACTAATAATATTAATAAATGTATTTAAATTTATCCTGTCTTCATTATTCTTTTATCATATCCCAATCCAATCCACTTACTTATTAATGATATTATGAGAAATTATTATACAAAATGTCAATATTACATTAGTTTAGCCATTAATAGATGTTTAGTCCAATTTTATGCTATGTGGGTGTGTGGTAGCATACTTATCCTTGTTCAGAGTCGGCTCACAATTAAAATTAAGGTCTGTGTGTAACCTCAGAAATGACACTTATATGATGTTAAATCATGAAATTCTGGTGAATAAGTTGAAGCTTGGTTCAGATTTTGGATCTTACTATCCCATTTCAATCAGCTTTAGTGGGTTGGACTCTGGATTTTGTTATGTGAATGTACAAATCTGACCATTACAATATAGATAATATATTATCAATATATTTTTATCTACTAAATACTTTTAACATCTTAGGTTTTAATTGTATATTAGATTTTAGCATTGTGTAAACTTCTTATAATCAACATATAATGCATTGGTCAAACTCATTCCTTGCTGTATATATTAACAATTCAACTTAAAAAATTTAAAGTTAACAGAAATTCCATTCAAAAAATAATGAGTTTGAATTATTCATTTTTTTATATTAATCAGACTGTGATTAGTTTAAATATAGATAATACATTATTAATAAATTTTTGTCTTCCAAATACTTTTAACATTCTTGTTTTAATTATAAATTACATTTTAGCATTGTGTGAAATTATTATAACCAACCAATAATGAGTTGGTCAAATTCATTTCTGGGCATACATAAAAACAATTCAACTGTTGGTAAAAAAGTTGAAAGTCATAATTCCATACAATAAAAAAAAATTTTGAATAGTTCATTCTCTTTTTACATTTAGCAAAATAGTTGAGATTTTTTTTACATTTTACAAAATAGCTTATATATGCTAATGTACTTATTGTCATTAGAAGAAGCATAACAAATTTTGCTGTTGTCAATTCTTTCATTTTTTTTTGACCTGTCATAATTGTAAAACTTTATCTGAGTTTGATTCTATTAAAGAATGATAAGTAGAGGAAAAAGTTACTCTCTGGTAAATTTGATTCCTCATTTGTAGTCCTTCCCAATATTTATCATCTATAGGAAGAAAGAGAATTCATTGACAGACATGCTTTTGAAAAGAAATAACCATGAGAATAAATAGCTATTCTCATTCTGGAAATCTATTTAATAATTATCTAAAAAAATATGATATAATTCTGTCATCTTCCATTGATTCATCTTGTCTTAACTAGGATAAAAAGATACTTCAAGAAAATCAACTTCAAATGGTTTTAAATTCATGCACTCACCATTAGATGGCATCTGACATGTTAACACAATTTATGTAAGGATGAATATTGACACTTGCAACAACTGTCAATTTTCAAAAGAAAGTATATTAAAAAAAAAAGAAACTAAGTGGTAATTGATCTGATTATAAATTTATTTTATTTATTAAATTACACACATATTTTTTAAATTTTGATTCATAATGATGAAACAATACTATAATAGTTACCATTTATTAATTTTTCTTTTTTTTATTTGTTTAACAAATATATTTAATGTATATCTGGTATACATGTAGTATTTATTAAATATTGAGCATCAGTTTATTAACATCCATCTTTATGAAGATCACTTATATACACATATAGATGTATTTCCATTATCATTGAAGTTCAAATTTATTTTGATAAATAACTTAGTTTAAATGTGAGGTACATTTATTTAATTTAAAGATATGTTTGAGGGGGAGAGTTTTTCCATTAATACTTTACATGATGTGTGCATAGTTATATACAGATAACTCAGATTCCTTTATCATTGCTGAGTTTTTTTTTAAAATTAGAATCACTGTAATTTGATGATGGCCTATCAATAGATTTTCAGAATTAAGTGTAATGTAGTTGAATATATTAATCTCTTAGATCATAACTGAGAATCTTGTAAGAGATCAACTTCATACTTGGCATTTAGAAAGGAAGTGTAATTTAGAATACCCATGCTTATATATATATAAAAGTGGGAAATGTGGCTCGCACCATGTAAGGAAAATATTGATACTTATTTATTTTTTGTTTATACGATTAATGTGATCTTATCTTTGAAAACATATCTATGACATTAAAGTATTCTGATTTTGATAGAATACTATTATTAATATTTTCATTGTGTTATTGTGATTTACTTAATTTTAAAAAAGCAAGTGTTTTTATGCAGATTTGACACTAGCCCAATAAATCTGTTTAACTCATGTACATCCTATATACCATTACATTTTAGTGCAAACAAATAGGTGCCAGAAAAGTAAGAAATTAACTGATATTAAGGTCATATGTTTTGAGAGGGTGTATAATTATTTTTTTCTTGACTGTTTCTAAGGTGTGACATTTTTAGAAAAGTAATGTTGTGTATCAAATTTTTGTGGATGTATGTTATCATGTATAGGTTAATTGAGGTGTATTATTGAAAAAAAGATTAAAGGAGCATGAATTGCTATACAAGTGTGTGAAAAGTAAAAATAATAATGATTTACTGACTGCTTCAGTTTTCTTGGATCATGAAAGTACATTTAAATATAAATTTAAGTTTGATATTGAAAGTGTTAAGATTCTACATGAAGAGAGAAATCATAATAAAATAAAACAATTAAGGGGGCAATTTTAATAAATAAAAATAAAATGAATATAATTAATGGACAAGCTTCTAATATTAAAATTCTGGATTCATGAGATTTGAGTTGATGATGTTTGCTTCTGTTATGTTTTTTTTTTAATTTAATGGCAGTTGAAGAGGGTTATGGAATTAATGAAAGACTTTATATAATAGTATTATCAATATATTCATTATTTTTATTGTTATTACAATAGTTTTTAATTAATGGGCATTTTATTTATATGGGAAGGTAGAGTAGATAAAAGTATATAATTGTGGCAATTAAATAAAGACAATAAATACAATCATAAAAAACAAATACTTATCTAAATATATAAATGTCTATCAAAATTATATTCACAAATGCAGAACCTGTCAGGCTATGTAAACTTTATTAAAAGCAAACCAAATAATTTCTAAAAATCTAAAACAAATTTTAAAAAAGGATGAGATTATTTGATATTTACATAATAACATTGTTAATTTTGCAATTAATATTTATTAAAATTAGCTATATTTTTAATTCTCTATTCTAGTTAAATATATATATATATATTGTTCTAGTTAAATGATAGAATAATTTATCTTTTTATAGATAATTATATTAAGTTTCATCACTGTGTCTGTCTCGTTTTATGCAGGATGAGATTTAACCTTTTTGAACTTCACTTTTAATGTGATAAAGAGAGAAAATATTCAATTTCAATCATTTTGTAATTATTCATATATTCCTTAAGTTTTTTTTTTTCATTTTTAGATGTAAAACATATTATATCCATTGGGTTTTTAAAAGGTTTGCTCATCTTCGCTGACCAGTTTGAAGACTTAATTTTTATGTTTATATATGCTAAAAACTGAATGAATTCTGATATATTTTAAAGATTATTATATTTTGTTTATAATAGAGATAAAAAACATTTTTATATTAAACATTTTTATTGACTATGCACTAAAAAAAAAAAAAATATTTATTCAACCACAATATAAAAAACAAGGATTGTTTTAATTAATATATAGACATCTCCCTCATGCTTTTATTTCAAGTTAAATCTAAAAAAACTCGTCTTGCATTGGTGATTGAGAGGTCAGTGCGACTGCCTTGCACTTGCAGGCAGTTGCCCGGGTTGCGGGTTCACGTCCGGCCGATGCTATGACACTTAATAAAAATAAAAAAATCTAAAAAACCCAATTATGATTGCAGAAACTTTTTTTTTCTTATTAGTGAATGGTTAATAAAACCATTTAATATATAAAAAATATCTCTATTATATTTAAGTTCTTAATATTGGCACAGTAAGTGAAAATGTAAAATTATATCTTGCTTAAAACTGATTGGACACAGTTGAAATATATACATCACTAGATACTTCTGCTATAAGTCACAATACACATGTATTATATATATTTAGTATCTGTAAATAATAATATATGTGAATATAAGTAATTAAAATATGAAATATATTTTAAGTGAAAAGTGTTGAACATTTTTTACTTTGATTATAATTTTTTTTTTTTTTAAAAATGTTTATCAAAATTATATTGCAAATGAACTTCACTTAACACATGTAATTTTACTAAATTCAATAACTAGATTTATTATCTCCTTTCTGTACAATTGTAATGTCCTAACATTTATATATTTAACATATTATTTTACTTTAACTGAAAGTAAAAAAAAAATCCTTATAGTGCCCTCTGACAATTTAACAAGCAAACAAATCAATTTTTCAACTTCAATAAAGCATTTAAAAGACATTTAAAAACTAAAATTATTATAAATTTAATGAACACATAAATTTTAATGAAATTTGATTTTGTAATAGTTTTGGCAGTGTTAAAATAATTTTGATAGCTACTTAAGTAAATGTGATCCCATTCTGAAACATCATTATTTTACTTACCATCTCCAAGAAATTTGAGCATAATGATATAATTTATTCAAATTTGCATATGGTGATATGCCATAATTATGCATTAGTATCCATAAAAACCATATTAACTTGGCACAAAAATTAGCTAATTTAGTCTTGCATTGGTGGTCGAGAGGTCAGCGCCACTGCCTTGCACTTGCAGGCAGTTGCCCGGGTTGCAGGTTCGCGTCCGGGCCGATGCTATGACACTTAAAAAAAAATAGCTTATTTAACAATAAAGTATGTCAATTTTTTTTATTTATTTAAATTATACTTGTAAAATGAATAATAAGAGAAAACCACACATATAGCATATATATATATAATGTATTTCACATTGTATGCACATAATATTTTACATCAAATTTAGATGCTCATTATATTTAGAAATATAAACAATTAATGTTATTTTTTAATACATTGTAATGATTTCTGTTATTATATATATATATATTGTGATTTATATAGTTTATATAAAGAAAGTACAACAGCCTTACTATTATTTGTTTACACTGACATGAATAAACTACCTACTTGAATCTATCTGAATTTATCTATGTGGTTATTGCATGTTTTAAATAAATGGTTAATATTTAAATTTTCATATTTAATAACAAACACCATTTCTATGTCTTTTATCTCATTAAAAATTCACTTATAAAATTTTAATTAATTGGATTTTGAATAACTAAATATTTTAATTTATAATTCATGTCAAAAATTCTCAAAGAAACTAAATTATTAATCTAGTTTAAAATTGTTTGTAAAATTATCAATAATTGAATATTTTAAAATTGTTGTTAAATATTTTTTAGTTTTACTTATTATATATTACTTATAGTACAAAAATGTTTTTGACTACTTATCAATTTAGATATTTTTAAGTAAATATAAACTGATAAACAAACACCAGAGGTCATTCTCCTTTGCAGTTGACTATTTTCGCCTGTTTGAAAATAGTACTGGTCACTGACTTCAATTTCAGCTAAGTTTGATATCTTTTTTATGCGATTAATCATCTGAAATCATCGATTTAAATATTTTAATTGTGGTATGAAAGTGAGGAGTAAATTGTGATCAAGAGAGATAGATTTTTTTGAATTTGGAAAGATCAAAATTATTATAAAAAGAAAAAAAGGTGTTTCGATCGCCATTTTAAAAATATAGCAGTTTAAAAAATATATTTTTGTTGAATGTGTGTTAATGTAAGGATTTTTATAACTAAGTTGTACGTAAGATTAGTTGTTTAAATTTGCTACTAAAGTTTTTTTTTAAATTTTAATTTAAAAACAGTTAGTTATTTTGAGGTAAAGGATAATGTTTAGAAGCGTAAGGTACACGTGGTTATTGATCGATTGTTTTTGAAAGTAAAAATTTTTATCTTTCAGTGCAAAAGGGTTTGAAGAGTAAGATAGAAAGTATAAAGTTAAATATAGAATAGGTGGCTTGGAAAATAAGTAATATAGATTGCATTTATATTTTACAATGCATATATAGTCATCAGAAAGGAATTAGATGTGCTGTGGTAAAATGTAATATATGTGATGAGGTTTTCCACTTGAAATGCTTAAATAAAACGAGGAAGGATGTAACAGATTTATGGTTATGTGGACAGTGTGTGAATGTGATAAAAGAAGTGAAAAAGTGGTTTCAAAGTGTAGATAGTGTAATGAGAGAGTCAGGAGAAATGGTAGCAAAATGTAGTTGAGGAAGGCAGGAAGTCAGGAGAAATGGAACAAAACGTAGTAGAGGAAGACAGGATAGAGTGTGTTTGTAGTGGACTGACAAGAGATATGGATGGAAAAATAGGTAGTGCATTGGAGATGGTTGGTCAAAGAATAAGTAAGATATAGAGGAAGAGGTAAATGATGTAGAAGCAGAATTAAAATCATTAGAGATGAAGTGTGAGCAGGTAAAGGAATTATTGAGTAGGAATTGATAAGAAAGAATATATAAGGAAGTCCAGAAGGTGGTAGAGAAGGTGACTATGAGACACTATTGATAGGGGATTCATTAATAGGAGAATGTGGAGATATAATTGCAAGGGAAAATAGAAACAGGTATGTAAGAGTACGTTTGCCAGGAGCTAAAATTAGGGATGTTACAGATAAAATAATGAAGCAAGGGAATAAAGATGTATATGTTATGGTAGGGACTAATAATTTATCAGAGGCATCAGAGAGATTAATCGTTGAGTACACAGAATTGATTAGGAATTTGAGTATGGTTAAAGGAAGAGTAGGAATAGTTGGATTATTACCAAGATTTGATAAAAGGTATATGTTAGATAGGGCATGTTTTATAAATGAGAGATTGAAAGAATTGTGTGAGAGAAATGATGTTATGTTTGTGGATGTGTGGGATTTTTTAATTGGGAAGAGGGAGTTATTTGGTAAAGGTGGGTTGCACTCAGGGAAATGAGAAAGTGAAGTTTTAGGGAGTCTGATTTATAAAGAATGTAGTCTGGGAAACTTGTAAAGGGGAGTGGGATTTTAAAATGTAATGTTATTAAAAAGATGAAGAATGGATGGGATGTAAGGAATAAACAAAGGGCAGTTGATTTAGATATAAATGTAGATGTGGAGAGGGAATGGGTCTGTAAAATTAATGGTAAGCAAGTTATTTATAAACATAATGGAGAAGAAAGAATCAAAAAAATTTATAAAGATTAGTTAGGAAAGAAAAAAATGTTAAAATTGGGTATTTGAATATTCAAGGTGTAGGAGACTAGAAAAGTGGCAGGAATTAAACAAAGCAATTGAAAATGAAGGTCTTGAGGTACTAGCAGTAGTGGAAACACATATAAGAGAAGATGAAGAACCTGTTTTGGAAGATTTGGGTGGTGATATAGGTGTTATATCAAAAAGTATTTAAATACTGTTAAATGCCAAGAACATTTGTGGTTTGAAATAAGGTTGGGAAAACAAGAATCAATGGTGGCTATAGTTTATATAGCTACTGGAGATAGTCAAACTATAATGGAGTGGAACAATAGCATATATGCATGCCTAGTTAAGGATATACAGAGTTTTAAAGAAAAGGCGATGAGTATAATGGTTATAGGAGATAGGAATGGGCATATTGAAGAGATTTATGATGTAGACAATAAGAATGGACAGCTTTTGAAGAAATTTGTCAGATAGCAAATTTGAGCCTTGGAAACTTATCAAATATTTATGAGGGACAATACACATGGTCTAGGAACAATATATCCCACACAATAGATTATGTATTGGTAGAGAAAGAGGGAATGAATAAAGTATGGAAAGTTAAGGTGTTTGATAATGAAGAGAGAGTATGTAATAGTGATCTTAATTTTGTTGTAATTGAAATGGTTAGTAATGTGATGGAAAATAGAAATAAAAATAGAAACAATAGTGAAAGATGTGGATGGAGAGTGAATGATAAGAATAAGTTAGAAAAATATAAAATACAAGTTGAAGAAACCATGGAAGAGTTGGTTGGAAATGAGTATGAGGACTGGTGTGATGAAATAGAAAAAGTGGCAAATATGGTTTTAGGTGAGAATATTCAGAAAAATAAAAGTAATAGAAAAATGAGAGTTAGCAAAAGTGTAAAAGAGAGGAAAAACAAGCAGAGAATATAAGTGTGCTATTAAGAATACAAAGACAGTAAAAAAGATATTAATGCTAAATGGGAAAAGCACTTAGAAAAGAAGAAGTTAGCTAAAATAGATAATTATATAGAGAGAATGAAACTAAATAGTAAATTATTTGATGATATTAATAAAAGTGGAAGAGAAGGGAGTAAACAATTTTGGAATTACATTAAAAAGAGAAATTTAGGGGAGATAGAGATAGTATTACTGGATGAGGAGGGAATAGAGTGTAGCTCTACAGAAGAGAATATTGAATAGTTATGTAATGGATATAGAAAAGATGTTAGATGTGAAGGACAGAGGGATAGAAAATTTGAAAGCATATAATAATGGGAATATTATGTATACAGAAAATGAACTGAATGTGGCAGGGAAGACTTTGAAAAGTGGTAAGACAAGAGAGTTAGATGTATGGGCAGCAGAGATGGTAATGAATTTAGGGCATAGGGCAAAAGTAAAGTTATTATCATGTTTTAATAAGATGGCACAGAAGAGAGTTTTTCCAGGTAGCTGGAGTAATACAAGAGTAAGATTATTATTTAAAGGAAAAGGTAAGGATCTTAGAAAGTTAAATAATTATAGACAACAGTGGTAACATCAGTTTTATATAAAGTTTTTTCATATATGGTGACTGGAAGAATTGCAAAGTGGATGGAAGAAAATAATGTAGGGGGAAATGCAAGGAGGCTTTAGGTTAGATAGGCATATAGGAGATAGTTTATTTGTAGTTACACAACTTATAGATATGTGTAGAAATTCAGGTAGACAGTTATATATGAGTTTTATAGATATAGATAAAGCATATGATAGAGTGAATAGAAGTAGATTATGGATAAGTTTAGCAAATCTGGGAATGGATGAAGCTTTAGTGGGTGTTATTAAGAAATTATATGAAAATAATTACTATATATATCAATTAGGGGATATAGAATCACTTAAAGTTAAAAATGGGGTGGGACTGAGGCAAGGATGCCATATGTCACCTCTTTTGTTTATGTTGCATTTGAGTGACATGGAGAGAGCAATAGAAATTCTTGGAAGAGGGATAGATACACCACTAATAGGTGGCAAGAGAGTATATACCTTGTCGGGTCTTTTTTTTTGCAGATGATATCTTTTGTATGCAGAAAGAAAGGAAGATATGGAAGTTATGCTGATGACATGTGCAAGGGTGGGTAAAGATAAGGGATTAAATTTAGTGAAGAAAAATCAAATATAATGATGGTGAATACTGGGGAAAGAGAATACAACAATTTCCTATTGGTGGATATAAAGTTAAGTGTAGTGAATAGATATAGTTATTTGAGAATCATCTTGAGTAATAAGAAAAATTGCTTGGATGAATGGAGAAAAAACTGATAAATGAAGCAAAGAAACTAAAGGGATTGATAAAGAAATTAACAGTGTTTTCATATAATAAATATGATGTAGCTAGAATTGTATGGAAGGGAGTGGCAGTAGCAGGGTTAACATATGGCAATTATGCATTATGTGTTAGTAATGGGGTATTAGATTGCTTAGAAAAAGTACAAAGGGAAGTAGGAAGACATGCATTAGATGCTGGGGTATGGACAGCAAAGGAGGCAATTCAAGGAGAAATGGGATGGTCAAATTTTTGTATGAGGGATGCAAAAAGCAAATTGAAAATGTTTGCTAGATTGCAGTTTATGGATAATAAAAGAATAGCCAAAATAGTATTCAATTGACTTACAAGTAAGGGGCAGGAAATAAGATGGATGAGAAAGGTAATGCAGTATACAGAAGATTTGGATAAAGAAGTTATATCAGTATACTTGTACAAGGGGTGGGATGATTATGTTAGGAGGATTGTTGAGTGTTATAGGGGTAAGGAGTGGGATAGAAGAATAGATGCTTTAATAAAGAATAGGGTGTTGGTGAGATGGAGAATTAGTATGGAGAGTAAAATGAGTTTAAATATACATAGAAGTAAACAGAACATTGGGTGTGAGTTAATTTCTGATAATAGTAATGAAAGTAGTTTATTGTTTAAGGCTCGAATGGGATCTTTAGCAACAAGAGAATATATATGTAAATGAAAAAATATGGGTGATTCAGTCTGCAAGTTGTGTAAGGAAGGCATAGAAAATATTAGGCATCTGTTACTTCAATGTAAATGCTTGGAAGCAGAAAGGGTACAAATAATGAAGTTATGGAAGTTTAAATATGAACAAAGTGATTATACAGAAAGTGAGTTATTGGTTTTTATGCTAGGTTTGGGAAAAGATAAGGGGGATTTAGATATGAAGGTCATGGAGTTGACAAAGATTATGTTGTGGAAATAGGATGGAGCAGATTATGGGAAAACTTAGGGTGGACAATGGAAAAGGAAGGTAAAGTGACTAAGAGATTTCTCTGAGCATAGCTGCTGAGAGATTCCTGATTCTGTTTAAGGAGAAGTCACAGTACATCACATCACAGTGTCCTGAGTATAAAGTGTCTTTTTCATCACTTTCCCTTTTGGAGAATTTTCAGAAAGAATATTTCTCTGGCAGGAGTTATTTAAAGATTTTTATCTTTGCTTCAATAAACATTCATTTGTTAAA
Source organism: Epiperipatus broadwayi (assembly GCA_028023455.1). Classification (NCBI taxonomy): domain Eukaryota; kingdom Metazoa; phylum Onychophora; class Udeonychophora; order Euonychophora; family Peripatidae; genus Epiperipatus; species Epiperipatus broadwayi. The sequence continues at coordinate 1,239,598 of JAQFVV010006398.1, forward strand.
CATACATACTTATTATAGTCCAAACTTTAATATAGTACTACAAAGCTTTGTTTGTAACAAAAATATTTGCTCTTTTTCAATGAGCATTTAATAAGATATTAAATGAGATTTATTAATCAAAGAAATGCAATGAAAGCATAATTTGTAGCTATTTATATCTTATAAAACTGTTATCAAGATGTTAATACCATCATTATTTGAATACCTCACACTATAAGATATTGATAGTGTGTATAAAAATAAATTAAATGACATTTCCAAATGCTAGTATTAATCTGGAAAACACTGATGATATAAATAGATATTTTGTTAACAAGATAAATGAACTATTAATCATTTCTAAAAAAATATATATGTATATAATTTCATTGGTATTTCTAATATATAATGAATGTAATAGTATTATATGTTTAGATACCTTCACACTGGTGCCAGCTCTTGATGGTAATATTTTGTTATTTTTCCAAAAATATTATTTTGACTAATGGTATGCTTTAGTGCAAGGGTACAGTGATACACTTATCTCTGATGTTTCTGATGCTTAAATGTCATAATATTTTCTAAACAACTAAACAATTTGATTACTTTTCAACTGTTTGGCTTTTCAGGTTCTATAATCATTTGTCTATGGTGGTGATAAAATCCATTCATTTATTTATAAGTCACATCTTATATTTTTATTTATTTTAAGCATTACATATATTTTTCTAATGAATTTAAATACTATAAACAAACATTTAATATGTTATAATACATAATACAATACTATTGCCACAGTATAACTTTTTATACATTATTTTATCTAAAACTAATCTAAAAGTTATAAGCAAAACATTTCTGTGTATAAAATCTTTTTTTATACACATATATTAACTAGTGAAACAATAATGTTGACACAAACCCTCAGAATTATTTATTAAGATCTATTTATTATTCAATTTAAAACAAGTAGAAGTAAATTATAAACCCTTATCATAATAATGAAATTAAAAAATAGAGAATAAATTTAAATAATCTTGTGTATTCTAGAATATCAATAAAGCTAATAGAACACTGTTTAAGTATTAACAGCAATAACAAACATTCAGAATAAAAAAGTAAATTTATCAAAAATGTGTATATACTTTTAAGGAATGTTGATAAGTTGGTTTCTATGAAAAAGTGTTCTAACCTAATATCATCATGCACCAAAATTTTTCCCATCTGGAAGTTACACTCAAAGTCACACCCACAGACAAAATACCACCTACAAGTAACTTCTGGAATAAGTTATTCTATCCATTATTAAGTATACCTAATCTTACTTTCTCTCCCCTATGGACAAAACAAAATACTGGGAGGATTACTCAGTCTGCAACCCCCCTTCTATGGATAATGGAAAAACTTTTCTTAACTTAACAAATAAGCAGTTGACAATAAATTTCAAATATTAGTCATTAGAGCCAAAATTCTACAATTTTTTCATAAAACTAAATCTTGAGGCACTTCTGACTCTTCACTTCTGTATATATAATAAAAATTGT